>CM056955.1:24062225-24172582 GCA_029856935.1 Cyclocarya paliurus | reverse complement strand
TTATGGTTCTATATGGGATGCCTCCTCATTGGGCCACTGAAGATGGCAAATATAAAGCTGACTATAGGTACCAGCCATTCATGGCACAGTATACCGATTTCAAGGCCAGCGGTTGCTCCGCCTATGCTCCCGCTTGGTGCCACCCGTCTCTGCCTCTCCGTTCCGCTCCGGAAGACTGACCAGACAACAAAACTGGGCCATGAGATGGGTTCAAAGCCACCATTTGGTGTATGACTATTGCAGGGACCCCAAGAGAGACCATTCCCTAACACCTGAGTGCTGGGGTTGAAAGTAGAACCTGGAATAATCGCCATCATGTCCATTCTTATCATGCAAAGCGCATCATTTTAATTTTCACCTTGTGATCATGATGATTACTATTTTTTCTCTTTTGAGATTTTAGTGAGAGTGTCTTGAGATGGGTCCCACTTGCCAGCAAGTTTGATGCAAGGGTACTTCAGCGTCCAAGGCCCTCCCAACAAAAGAAAAAAACTATTGGAAAATTGTGTGGATTTCTGTTGGAAAATACATGTAATAAGGGGGAGAGAGACTACTAGAGGTATTGAATACAAAGTGATTGGGGTCATGGGGTTTGGGTTCTTTGGGAAGAGTTTTCACTTCGAATAATAGAGCAGAAGTTTCTGTACTATGTGTTTAATATGAATATTGGCATGAAAATTGGGAGACTTTATAATGATTGCTCAAGCTGGTTTGAAAGTATAGTCAAATAATTTTAATTTAAATTATTGTATCATTTAAATTTAAAATATTCATATCTCCATCTTCTATAGTTTCTCTGTCGTTTTATTTATTTGAAAACTTAATACGACGATAATAATTATCTGTGATAAAAAACTCAAAACACATTGACAGGAATATATTATTTAGACAGGAAATAACTAATTACAAATAAACAATTTTCTTATAGTGATGCTTCTTTTTCATTTTTTTTATTCAATTTGTAATAAAAACAGAGAATATTAATTACAAATTAATAATCTTTTTAGTTCGAGATAATGCATAAAATAAGAACAATTAAGAAATTAAACTTGAAAAATGAGGAAATATATACATCTGAACTGAATGCATTTACAGCAAATCTAACATCAATACATGGACCAAAAATAAAATAAAATAAAGTTTAAGGTAGTTCAAAAATTTTAAGGACAATATTCAAAGGGACACATTCGTGCATGTCATAATGGCGAGATCCAAGTCTTATATTATAAAGGGAAAGGCACCTGTCGTAACGTCAAAAGCACATGGTGTACAGAACAATATTGAAACAAATCGGCAGTTTGTTGTATATAGGTGGAAAAAGGACCGTTTAAACGGGCTTTTAGGTCTTTTTATTTTTATTTTTTAAATGCTATTTATAACTTTATAGATTTTATTTACATAATTATGTGTTGATGTGTCAATTATTGAAAGTGTTAAAAATTTTAAAATTAAAAATTTGAAATTCAAATAATAAAAAAATGCTAATAAAATGGGTCGCAACTCACTACGTATAATATTGTGGATACGTATAACGCTACTTTTTTTTTTTTTTCATATTTCTAAGTAAAATAGAAGGTATGTGCTATTCTAAGGACTGTCTTATACAAATACAAATAAAATGTAGGCCGGATCTTAAAAGTGTTGTAAAAATAATTTCTCGAAATATCATGTTAGGGCTAATTTGGATAATGAGTTGAGTTGAGTTGAGATGAAGTGAGTTGAGATGATCTGTAAATAGTAATGGACAATATATGAATAATTTCTAATGAGAGATAGAGGCAACATAAATTGCCACCCATCCTTTGAGAATACTGTGCTTGGATTTGTGGTGACTGTTGGGAGTTAGTTACAATAATTAAAAGGAAAAAGTCGCTCCAATTATGAGTGTTAGATCTAATTAGTGATCAGAATAAAACTAAACTGAAGCAATTCACTTGCTTAGTTGCGAGAAATGAAAATTAATAAAAGATAGACTAGAGTTGGGCTATGTTTATGTAATCTTTGTGATAAAAATTATGAAGAAAAGGAAATAAATTAATGTAAATAACATGAACAAAAGGGAGGTTATAAGTTGCAAGAAATATTAATTATAGGTCAAAAAATACATGTTAGAGGTTAGTAACATAAACTCAATAAAAAGATTATAAGATATGTAGAAAAATAAAACTTGAGTTGTATCATTACGGCCGGTTCGAACTCAAGACGTCTGCTTTGATATCATGTGAAATAATTATTTGTTCAAAAAATCTAAACTGTTGTGAATAGATAAATGTAATTATTTATATCCTTAACAATCATCTAGAGTTGGTTATTAACGCTCATATAAGTACTCAAATTATAGAAGTCTAAAAATTAGAAATTAATACCCAAGCCTCCGTTCGTTTTGACCTCTAGAGTTTATTCATTTTATATATATATATATATATATATATATATCGTGTGTGTGTGTCTATATATAGCTAGTAAGTAGCTATATATAGAAGGAAAAGTGATCATATTCTTCATCATTTCATTATTTAGAATGTTATGCGTACCTCGATGTCATTGAAAACTCAGAAGTAGTTTCAATTCTAGGATCCTATAACGAAGATTCTCATGATGATCAAATATTATAGTAAGTAGTAGGAAATTAAAGTCATGACATTCCTCATTTTGTATCATTTACGTACACCTTTGAAGTAGTTTCTAGGATCCTAGACGAAGATCATGATACAAAAGTTAACAAACGAATTAAAACAAAAAATCAAATTCACTACAAGAAAAATGAGTATTTATGACGAATTATTTGCGACGAGAATGACTATTTATGATGCAAATAGAATCATTTTAACAATAAATAGTTAGCCACAAATAAAAAGTTTTTTTTTGTAGTGTATATAAAGGGGGTATCTCCCCCCTAATCGTGCATGTATTCTCTCATTTTTTTTTAATTAATTTTTGGTATTTTTAAATCTTGATCGGAATGTATTTAGATTGGAAGTTTTATTAATTAATTTTTAGGAGTTGTTTTTTCACTTTCTTCTTGTAATCCCTTATCATATAACGTTTTATATTTATTCACCATATACATTGAGAGCTTGTAAATAAAATTGGTGTACCGTCATTTTTTTAAAAAAATAATGCTAAAAGCTATACAATTATCTCGCTATGTATGTAGTTTCTAGCATTTTCCTAATTTCTATCTATATTTTAATAAAATTTGAAAAAGTTTGGTAATGATATTTTTATGCCATAAATGTTATATTTGAAAGCAAAAATAATAGTAGAGTCTAATTAATTTAGGCAACTAAAATTGTGAGACCCACATTCAATGGACCCAATTTGAACGGAAATAGGACAATATTATCAAGGTAGTACTACAGACTAAAAAGAAAAGAAAAAGACAGGTCTAATAATTAATAATACTATATTTCTTTTTGTCGGGGCTAAGAGAATAATTTACTGGTGAGATGGATCATGTTTCAATTTCTTTCTCTCAATCAACACGACTTTTTATTTATATGATTAAAGATGCCTAGCTTGGGCAACAATAATGCAAAAGGCAGCTTGATAGGCCCATGATGCATGCATGATTGTAATTGCATGAAATAGATGGATGATGGATCCTTGGTGGGCAGCTATATATTGCAATGACGTACGGCATGTCTTCAAACAATCTCTCTCTCTCCGTCCTTTTGGCATTTTACGAGGGATTTGACTTGAATGTGTGGTTAGAAAGGCTAGAAAGATGCTCCCCAACTTGAAAATAAACTTTCTTCAAAAAAAAAAACTTGAAAATAAACTGAATAATTATTTTCGTTCTAAATAATTCGTAATAAACAATCATTTTTCTTGTAATAAATAATGTTTTTTAGACTCATGACCATCCTCTAAGCATTTATTATATTTATGTGTATTTAACTACAATATTATTCAATCATATATTATATACCCTCCTTTGTATATTGACGCGATATTGTTCAAAGGTTTTTAAAAATTATCACGTTTTGATTACAAAAAAATTACTTATTTTTGATAATTTATTTTTTTTAAAATAAACCTGTTTTCATCTCGTAAATAATTTGTCATAAATGTTCTTTTACTGTGTTTCCTTAATATTATCAAGAACCGATAATAATACTTTCCAATAAATAAAGGGAAGGAAAATATTTAAGTGAATAACTAGATTCAAACCCAAACCCTAATTAGTTCCTGATGATCTATTTCTAAAATAATCGTTTTCTTTATTTTATTGATCAAATAATAGAATGCATGATGGAAGTGATCAACATTTAATTAAAGTGTCAAGAGTTCGTGATTGGTAGTTGCAACTAATTCATTTATTTGGAGTTTTGGGTACTATCAATTAATTCTGACGTTTCTATCATCAGGCATGCATGATGATGATGATGATGTTATATGCATGTGTTCGGTGCCATGTATCATGTCATGCATAGCTATTTATTCGGTTGGCTCCATGTGAAGTTACTATACATGCAGCATCCAGTGGCTCAGTGTATATATGGGCATTGATCATGACCCAGATGCATGATAATTAGGGGTGGTCCATGCATGGACGACAACATCAAGAAGGAAATAATGTAGATTTATCTCTGATAGTCTTGTTATATATGTTCAACATTGATGGGCTTGAATATTAAATCATTATGGATTGTTCAAAAATGTTGCAAAAAAAAAAAAAAATCTAGCTCTGTATGTTATTCTGAGAAAAAGGTATATTAATCTAAATAAATATTGAAGTATGACCTGAATAGAGTTCGTACGTAAGAAATTAATGCGATCACTGAAGACATGACTAATAATTAATCAGTACTCAGACAATCAGGACTACCATAACAACCATAACAACTACGTAATCGATCTCTAATTTACAGATCGGCATGTTCCATTGAAGACGTACGAAAGGATACTTCACAATGGGTAGTACTGCTAGTGTGCCGGCAGGTTTGACAGCTTGGTGTGTCCATTAATATAAATTTTAATTTTTTTTAATTTTTAATATATTTAAATATTTTTTTTAAAAAAAATATACCAATATATTAATAGTCACTTCCTTAATTAGTAAATAAAAAGAAAAAAAAAAAATATAAACAAATGCATGAATAGTCAAAATGAGAGAAAAAAAAATGAGGTGACATATTAGTATTATTCATTTCACAATACAATATTTGAGAAAAACGAGTATTTATGATAAATGGTATTTTTTATAAGAATGATTATTTATAACGAAAATGTGTTTATTTTGATAAGAAACGATCATTTTTATAGCATATAATTAACTACAAATAAATCTTCTTTTTGCTAGCTAGCAGATTATTTCCCATGAGAGTGCCTTGTTTGGATAGGTGTTTTTTTTTTCTTTGTTAGTTAATATGAGATTTTATAAATGCAAATAAATAGACATAGTCAAGTACGCAAAAAGATACAAGCCGAAACACCTAAATTCAAGCTATGAACTAGGAACTAGAAAAATCTTAAATAAAAAATTTTAAATTATCCTCATTCAATACAAGAACTTTCGCCCAAAAACAAATAGTTCAAAAGAAAAACTCTAAGTTTTCACAACGAGCATTCTCTGTCATCAAAACAGAGTCCATTTCTTCAGCCATAGACACCACATTAAGCATAGAGGAATCTTCTTTTAGATATCATCAATGCAATGGCTGCCCATAAAACCTTTCCAAAAACTAAGAGTTCCATCACTCTCTTTGGCATCACCCAAGTTATACCAGACTTGCTGAAAATCTCATCCCAATTAAAGAGTCTTTGCCACCTCACAATGCAGAGATAAATGATCAATCGACTCCCTTCTTGCATAAATAACACCAATTCAAGCAAATTATACCGTGCTTCTTCAAATTATCCGTTGTCAGAATTTTTCCAAGGGACACCAATCAGCAAAAAAAAAAAAAAAAACTTTACTTGGTACCTTGGATCTCCAAATACTCTTTCAAGGAATTTGTTTGACATAATGGCACGTTAGCACTTTATAATAAGAGCTAACAAAAAAATTAGAATTTCCAGCATGTTGCCACAACATTCTATCCTCTCTTCCCTACACCCATTTTCATGTCATACGACCTACTGAAAAAGAAAAGTAACAATCGACACTTCCCTATCATGGACGTCTCTAATAAATCTCAAATCTCATTGAGGGATATTATTAGAAAAAATTACAAAATAAGTTACAGTAATGTTTTTGTCCCTTGCCATCATAAAGGGGGAAGTAAAAGCATTCTTTAGAGCCAAGTCCCTACACTAAAGACCATGCCGAAAACGAATCCTATCTCTTCCTCCCTTAAACCGAAACATGGTTAAGAAATTCCCCCCCAGCCATTATGGATGTATTTCGACAAACCCATACCATAAACACTTCTAACCAAGGTTTTGAAATCCGTTCCATTCCGGCCAGAATGGCCGACATGTTTCGTGCTGAAATAATAACCAGCACGGGGTAGGTCACTATTCTATACCGTATTAAATTTCGGTCTTTCCAGTTGGCTTTGGACCATTCCGGCCGAAATAGATATTTTGGACAGGAATTTGCATGCTTGAAGGTTGACAACCTGGACACCAATATGAAGACCAGATGCACAAAGACAGAGAAAGATAATTGGCGTTGAAACTTAAAGTCTTTGTAAAGAAATGCTGACATCTCCACGTGAACAAACCCATAAAAATATAAAATTTTAGAAACTAACAGCTAAAGAAAAAATTACAGACCATACATTTAAAATTCTTTTTTAGTCTCTCTCTTTAACTTTATGGAGCAACATATACTCCTACTAATAAAAATAATCTCTTTGCGTTTTATAATTGATTAAAAAATGCTATTTATTATGTTCACTTTCAAATTGATTTGAATATACTTTATGAGTGTTTTCACTTTTTATTGTATTTTTAAACTTGTAATAATATTTTTAAGATTTAGAATATATTTTTATATATAACTCTTTATATAATTTATTTTATATATCGACTATCTCGAAATGTACATCAAAACGTACTGGTACTAAAATATTCCAATCTAGTATTTCGACCGGAACGGAATTCAAAACTTTGCTTCTAACTTTGTTAGAACATCAACTCTCCCGGACTCTCTCATATTTAGCATCAATAATATTTTTTTCATTATACATCCCTCTCTAATTGATATCTCCAAAGTCACTTCCCAAGATGCACTACTGACCCTTTCCAATCTTTGTAAAAGGAAAATTATGGAGAATGAATTCTTCCCTGTTTGCAAAATACACCTAGAATTAATGGGTCATGCCATTTGGAGTTGTGGTAGAGCTTGAGATGTCTGGTGCCAAGATAGTAAGAAAATTCAAAAGATGGTTTTACAAAGTGAATCTTTTTTGGACATTTGGTGCAAACTATGTAATACTCTCTAGCAAGAGGGACTAGAGGAAGCAGCAAGGTTTATATGGTTTAGAAGAAATGATTTTGTTCATGAAAAATGTTTTAGACATCCTAATTCCATCATCAACAAAGCAAAGGATGATTGGCAAGTTTTAAAAAAGCTTAGAACCACAAAAAGCCTCATCAACAAAATATTGGACAGATCCATCAGAAATGGCCTAAGCCTCCTCATCAATGTTGCAAAGCCAATTGGGATGCTATGATTGATAAGGAGAAGGGAAAGATTGGCATAGGTGTGGTCATTCGGGATGGAAAATGCCAGGTGATAGGTTCTCTTAGTGCTCCCAGAAGTCTTTATGCAAATCCTCGGGTGGCTGAATCTTATGCTGTAATGGTTGCTGCAAATTTCTGTAAAGAAATGGGCATTCGATCACTTATATTGGAAGGAGATGCCTTACAAGTGGTGAATAATTTTTCAACGAAGAATCCAGATTGGAGCTAGGCAGGTTGCTTAATTGAGGATACCAAAACTCTACTAAATTCCTATGCCTTTTGGTCAGTTGTCCATACAAGAAGAGTAGCTAATGAGACTGCTCATATTCTTGCTCGAGAAGCATTATCTCTACAAGAGGATTTCATAGGATTGGAAGAAATTCCAACATGTATTTAGTCAATTGTATCTCTTAAGATGTTGTAAGACTTGTTGGACAATAAAATTTCATCTTTTTATCCAAAAAAAAACCCCTCAAATTACGAATCCCCAAGCATCCACAAGTAACCAATGAATTTTATCCTAACTTACTAGATGGAACTTCCTATCTTTCCCAAGACCACCTCACAAAAAATTACGGAAGATTCTCTCAATTATACAAGCCACCTGAATGGGCAGAGGAAAGAGGGGACAAAAATATATTGGAAGATTAGACAACGTACTTTTAATCAGGGTAATTCTTCCCCCTTTGGACAAACAAATTATTTTCCCCTAGACAACCTCCTTTATATTTTCTCAATCACTCCATCCCAAATCGACAATGATTTATAAGGGGGACCCAAGGGTAGGCCTAGATATTTCAATCACTCCTCCATCCCAAAATGTTTGCCAAATCCCTAGTATTCGAAACATTGCCCACTGGAACTGTTTTTGATGTAGATAAGTTGACTCTAAGCCCAGAAACAGTTTTAAAGCATAACAAAAGAGCTCTCAAACATCGAAGGTGATCTTGGTTTTGGGTTGATGAAAATAAGGGAATCATCAGCGAAAAGGACATGTGAGACCTTGAGGCTACCAAGAGAGTCCTCACCCACCAAAAAACCCGACATGAAAATCTCATCAATGAAAATAATAAAGAGAAAATGAGACAAGGGGTCTCATTGCCTCAAACCTTGAGATCAAACTATTAAAAATCTAGTCGGGGATTCATCAAGCAAAATCGAAAATCTGACTGTTGAGATATTATGTTTGATCCACTCATACCACTTCTCTCCAAAGCCATGTCTCTCAAGTAAATTTAAAAGAAACTCCGAGTTAACTGATCAAAAGCTTTTTCCATGACCAGCTTAACAAGAATGCTTGAAACTGTCCCTAAATTTGCTTTCTAAACATTCGTTAGCAACTAATACCGAGTCAAGGATTTGTCCCCCATAATGAATGCTTAAAGGTGGCATTTAGGCTTTTATCATATTTCATGTACGCATGAAACTCGATAACAACCTTCATAATACCCTCCCTCACAACATCCTAACAATCTTGGAAGAAAGCCATAGAAAAACCATCTAGACCAGGGACTTTGTCTCGCACCATTCCTCTAACCACATGAAGTACATCCTCTTCCTCAAAAGTTTGTCTCCAACCAGTCCACAAAATGCTGGTCAATATGCACAAAATCCAGCCCATCAAATTTAGGTCACTAAGAGTAATCCTCATGAAAAAACTTCCCATAGAAGTTGACAATGTGAACCTTAATATTTGAAGGATCCAAAATAATATTGTCACCTGATTGAAGAACTTCAATGTGATTGTTTCTACGGTGAGAGTTCATCATACAATGGAAAAATCTAGTGCATTTGTCACCTTCTTTAAGCTAAAGAGCCCAAGATTTTTGTTTTCAAGAGATCTCCTCCAATAGAGAAATCTTCTTTAATTCAACAACACCTCACCCTTTCTTAGCCTATCCTCCTCTGAAATTCCCCCTGACACCTCTATCCTCCAATGATTGCAGCTAATAAAAAAGAATCTTCCTCTATTTATCCACATTCCAAATCTTCAAGTTATTTTTTAAGACTTTGAGTTTTCCAGCCAAAAACAAAACTTGGAGAACCAAAAAACTAATACGGCGACTACCAAGCCCTAACCCTATCCATGAAACCCTCATCCTTCAACCAGTTCCATTACCCTCCTATCCCACATAACTACAATACCACTTAAAGCCCTTTGGAGACCAAAGCAGTCCAACCCACATAGGGACAACCCCATTAGTTATAAATAACATTTTGATCAACAAACTTCAGTGTAGTTTTCTTAAAACATATAACATCCATCTTCCATTTTCGAATTAAGTACTTCACCCAGAGGTGCTTTCAAAAATTATTCAGCCCCCAAACATTCCATGAAATAATTTTGGGTTCATGAGAGGCTAGATACAACCCTCGACTTACCTTTTCCTCTAAGCACACTCCCTTCTAACGCATCGTAGTTGATGGAACAAGATAATCTCTCCAGTTCCATTTCCTTTTTAGAGGCGGGTTTAGCCAAAGATGGTTGACCCACTTCAATGGCTATGAGAAGAGTTTTAAATTATTCTTAAGATCCTTCATAAGAAACCCTCACACATTCCTTCATTTCACCAACCTTTCTAAGCACCCAATAAGAAGAAATATTAGCCCATTCAAGCCATGGGTGAATAGAACATAAAGGATTAGGGTCTGCGTCAAACCCATCCAACCAATCTGACCCACTAAAGGAAAAAATAGAATCTTCACCAATAATGATCTGCAAGTCAGAAGCAACTGATTGAGAGCAGAGAGCCCCCAAAACACACTTCTTAGAAGACGCACGAACATTGTCCATCCTTTCCATGCTACACTCCTCTTCTTAACATCATCTACCTCAAGCTCCTTACTAGAATCACAACAGGATTATAGGGAAGAAGAAGAAGGAGAAACTGACCCCTCTGTTAGGTTTTTCAAGTAGGAAGTGTTATCTCGAGCCTCGGGAGAGGCTTCCAAAACTTTATTGTGAAAAATCTTGATAGCCTGAGGAGGAATCGTCACTAGAATACCACCGAAGGAGTTGCATGAGTTCATTTGCCCTTTTTGTGACGACGACCAAGTCCTTGGATTGACTATGGCCTTGGGCAAAGAAACGGCGACTTGCAACCTCTTAGACTGCTAAAGGCCACTGTTTCTAGCTTGCCACATTGCAGGCCTAGAGGCAGCCCCTGTGATCAACCAGGAGGGTAATCGTGTCTTATTGATTCAGCGTTGTTCATTCCAATGTGCATAGAAGATTTGTACGATTTTTTGAACTTGGTAATGGTGCAGGGAGGGGCATGATAGTTATACCTTAAGGAAGAAATCAGAGCGGATGGGTTGGTTTCGTGGAAACATTACGACTTCTAGACAGTATTCAATCCTTTGTTTCCTCTTGTAAAAACAGAGTTCATTCCAGTCGTAGTGAACTTCTCTTGGGTAGTAAAGGGATTGATGTCAATGAGGATTCTAGTCATAGAAAAGTCTTCTCTTCTCGGGAATGATATTTTTTGTTAGCTTTGCTGAAGTTGGTGACTACCTCATCCCATTCGAATTAAGGTGACAATGATGGTGTCGTCGGAGCAAAAGGCACTATGAGGGTGGGCACTAATGCAATGAGCAGTAACACGGTGGAGGTGATGGTTGGTCTTTAGAAGTATTGCCGACCGTCGGAGTAGTTGAAGGGTCACTCTGGGACGTGTGAGCTAAGTTTCTAAAAATAAAGGACATTTTTGGTATTGATTTGGACTTGGAGCTTATCATGGGCTTGGTTCGTCTGGGTTGTTTTGGCTTCAGCAACAAAAATGGGCCTCAGTTGGCTCTTTGCCAATTAACAGCCTTTGTATAGTTATTTTAACCCTTCTCATCCAATTTTATCTCATTTCATGTCATGTCATTTCCTACCAAAACATCACTCAAATGTAAACATTTTTCAATTTCAAATTTTTAACTTTTTTATCTAATTATTACCTAATTATTACAATTTTCTCAAACTTCCAAATAAAACACAAAATACAATTTAACTTTTTCAAATCCCAAAATAAAAATTATATTCTAAAAAAATTTTAACTTTATAATATTTTTTTCAACTTTTTCTTTATCTTTCCCAAGACTCAATTAAACATCTTAACTTAAACTATTTAACTGCTATTTACAAATAATTTTATTACTATTCACAGATTTCTCATCTCATCTCAATATTCAAATGAGGCCTAAATATGTATAGTATTAATATTAGATACAATCTTACAGTGTGCAGATTCTACAAACTCCTTTTGAAAAAAAGTAGGGTCCATCATTAAAAAAATATTTTTTTTTATGTGGGTTCCAGATTTATCCCTTTTTCCAAAGTAAGTGTGCGGGACTTACATACCCTAAGATTGAAAATATCATTTCTCAAATATATATTATTTGACCAGCGCTACACTGAAGTGTGACATGTACACATGCATGAAAATGAAATTACCGTAAGCATATATATTGCAATCTGTTCTTGTATTTTTAGCCTTCTTCCTATCATGTGTTTGAAAATATTAAATCATGTGTTTATAAGCGTATTGCTTACATATAAGTAGCTATAATAAACAATGGTCTTACTAATTAGTAATTACTATCATTTCCATGGGCTTGTTGGTAATCTACCTTGATCATGCTCTAACTGATTAAGGAGGCATCACAATTATCTCAACTCTGATGCAAACCAACATTGTTGGGCCAATGCTTGCCAACCCTAATAGCAAAGCACCAAGAACAACTGCCCAACTCAAAGTGACGTCGAACAGAATAGCGATTATTCTGCAGGTTAGTTTTAACAGATGATTAACAGAAAAGAAAATAAGAGATTCACCCAAGAACACAGAGAAAACGTCTCTGATGTCAATTCAAATTATCAATATTTGAGAATAATCCAAATCAAACCACAAGCCTGGTTGTAATAGCTGAAAAACGACTGTATTGAAATTTTATCAAAAATAGCAAAATCTCAATAATAATGCTAAAATTAAATACATAACAAAAGATGTAATCTGCAAAAAATTTGGCTCAAATCGAGTTTAGAATCACTTCCAAAATAGTAAATGAAATATTACTATAAGAGGTAAAAAAATAACTAAAAATAGGAAATTTAGGAAAAAACAATGGAATTTGGCCTTGAAAATGATGCAAATTGAGCATAGCTTGATGCCCATGACGTGTGTGTTGAAAATAGCTTTCCGAATTGGGGTCATATGCGCGATTTTGATACCCGTAGTCAAAGTTATTACTAAAATACCGAAACGTGTCCAAAACTGCCCCAACCAAAGAAAGATCACGATTTCCTGCCTTCTTTGCGCTGATCTGCCACCTTAAGGTATTTTAGCGCAGTCAATGTGCAGTCTGACAACTCAACATTATCTGACTCAGATCCTTCTGCATCACAAAGTGTAAGGGGATTTTCCTCTCACTTATAAGCCCATTGGGCACTCGACTGATACTCGACCTAAGGCCTAAACTTGCCCACGAAGCAACTCACTTGTAAGGACAAGTAAACAATGATGGTTGATGGGAGAGACAGGCCTGAGGCCGCTTGGTCGTACTCTGTTCATGGGGATTTGTACAGGACAGACCAAAAAAGACAGAAAACGTTTGATCTTTTGACATAAGAACATTGATAGACCACTGAAGACATCAGCAGAGTAAAGCAAATCAGGGAACCACACTGTATTGATGGCACCACTACCCAAGCAACACGCCACATTAATGTTACTATCATAGCGCCTCATTTAAAAGATTCTAACAAAAAAAAATAGTAAAAAGTACATGGGCTCCATAGGAGTAGGCATGTCCCCCCAATTTTCGGTATAAATAGCAATTTCCAGGTACGAAAAAGAATTATGGTCCCTAAACTCTCTCATTATTTGCAATCTTCAAAATATTTTATTGACTTTGGCATCGGAGACTCCCCGCACCAAGATAACTCTCTCCCAGCTTTTTCTTCTTTGTTTTCGCAAACCTAGCTTTGAAGACCTAAGTTGCCAGAGCCTAGTCCAAATGTGTATGAAACACCACATTAACACAAAGTACATCACCAAGTCCTAATAATTAAAAAGGAAGCTATTACAAGAGTAAATTTCATGTCTCACTATATTAGTATTGGATAAGCCCATAGCTACACGTCTGGTATTCGTGGTGAGCTCTTAACATGAAATCAATAATAATAAAAACTTAAATACAAAAATCCTCCAATATCAAATATCTTAAGATTCTCTCAAAGAAAATGTCCTAAATACTGATAATTATTCTCTCAAATATAGAAAGTAGTCTAATGCCACTTGGCACTCATTTTATATATTTCTTCTAATTATCTCACATGCCATCTGTCCCAACTATCATAACCATAAAAGTCATATGAAAAATAGTGAAAATAACCAGGTACAGAATGAAACAGTTATAGAATCATACAAAATAAAATAGTCTAAAAAAATGACAAAGTTGGTATTTTAGAACTTTTAATTACAATAATAAAATAGACAAAAAACCTTTGGCATAAGTATAAATGAAACAACATCATAACATACCAAAGGCCATGTTTACCCTGTGGCATGGTTGTGCATCCCATTGGCCAATCGAGCATAAACAGAAAGTGGAATTTTCTCCTTTTACATTCAACGTGCCGAGTGTAGGTATAGAAAAGACCCAACTGAAAGAACCACTTTGTGTCCAAGTGAGCACAATAAGAAACAACAACAAAAATGTTGGTACCAACATAATAATAGAGACCATATTTTACACCCATGGTGAGATCAAAATAGACGCAGATATAGAGAGGAGTGTGGGCTAGTACTCTACTTCCTGGTGGTGCACCACATGCCAACCCAACCGAAGGCAACTAAAAGGGGTTTTAGTACTCAATTGGGCCAGACCAGGCCCACTTTGCCGAAACCAAAGGCCCCTAACTTGGAGAGCCAAAAAGTGAAATGAAGGAGACTCAACCCTGCCCAAGAAGAAAGGAGTAAGCAACCTATGTACTCTCAGACACATCACATTAATGAGGAAAAGGTCGGTTGGGATCCTATCCCTAACAAGATTAGCCACATTAAATGCAATGTCGAATGACCCTCACTAGAGGTCGAGGTCCTATCCCTGAAAAGAACGTCCGCATTAAATGCG
This sequence comes from Cyclocarya paliurus, assembly GCA_029856935.1. Taxonomy (NCBI): domain Eukaryota; kingdom Viridiplantae; phylum Streptophyta; class Magnoliopsida; order Fagales; family Juglandaceae; genus Cyclocarya; species Cyclocarya paliurus. The sequence continues at coordinate 24,157,825 of CM056955.1, read as the reverse complement.
ATGCTATGTTGTCTAGAACAAAGGGTGATCATGATGGAGGTAGGGAAGTTAGAGATCTCTCTAGAGATGGGGGTATAAATAAGAGAATGCTGGTAAGGGAAAAGGTTAATCAGTATCATCAAACACTTAGCTCTTCCTCTTTTTTCTTTCGATGAGATTATTTTTACTTTGGCATCGGAGGTGTCACAGATGCACCCGACCACCCCCTTTTATTCTTTTGTAGGCACTCGACATGGTTCGGAACTGGTGGTTACAAAACATGCCTTAACAACAACATCATAAGCAATATCTTTATTGTGGTGCTTGCTGCACCTCATACATGTAGTGCTGCTTGCAACCTACATCATGCTATGCCTTTTTTTTTTATATAAGAAGAATAACTTCCATTAATAAAAGGAGATTATAAATATTTATCAAGTCAAAGGACTTGAGAAATAAAGTCTGGAATACAATCACACCTCATACTAATATCGTCCACATTTTTCGCATTGCGAGCTAATCTATGGGCTGCCATATTTTCTTCTATATGAGCATAGACAAAATTACATTCCATGAAACATGAAGAAAGTAACTTAATCTCCCTTTATAACAGTCTTAACTGCGATCCCTCCCATAGTATTTTGCTGCAATGCCTCCACTATTAACAAGCAATTAGATTCAACTTAGAGGTTTGAGATTCTCTTGCTAACACACAATTGAAGTCCTCGAAGGATAGCAGTTAATTCAATAGCTTCAGGTTCCTCAACCTCATTCTCAAGCTTACTAGCAGCCATAAGCACATTACCTTGTTCATTTCTCAAAATACAACCAATACCATATTTGCATAACTCACCAAAAATAGCCCCATCAACATTAAGCTTTAACAAACTTGCTGGAGGAGGTTTCCAATGAAAATGTTGCTTCAACTGAACCCTTGACTTCAATCTGACCTCTTTGTAATTTCTGATCAAATTCAAAGCACTTTCAGCAACCTTCCTTGGACTTGATAAAACCTGATCGTGCACCATTTTATTACGTCTATACTTGAAACTCCAAGCCAAACTAAAGAAAAGAGGTAACTTTTCACTTTGTAGCCCTTCGCAGAAATTCAAGGCTAACTCATAGATTTTCATATTAGAAAAAATAAACAGTTCTTGTATTAACTCTCTCCACATACTCTATATATTAGCACAGCTTATCAAGGCATGATTAAGATCTTCATATTGGAAACCGCAAAAGCAACACTCACTATCTGTTAACACATGTTTGTTCATCAAAGTTTCTTTTGTGGGAAGCCCTTCTTTACATCATGCTATGCCTTTGTGTGCGGCATAGTTTGCCTTTATTTTCCCCTTGGTTAAATTGACAATAGACCGCTCAGCTAGCTAGAGAATATTAGAAATTAAAATATGGAAACAATCTAATTGGTTTTTATACCAATTTTAGAAAATCCAAAGATAGAGCAAAACGAAAGCAATATTTCAATCTTTGATCAAGATTATGCCACATGCAAGTTGTTCTAATTCGTCTTTTCCAACGTGAAGCACACTACGAGATGTTACCCTCATAATTTACAACTTAGATGTCACATACTAATTAAGAGATACCAAAACTTGGATAGAGATTTTTTATTCTTATAAATTTGGTGCATCAATAATATGCCCCCTTGCACTAAGGAAGAAGGGATTGTATAGTCGCTACTCGTGTAGCCGATGGCTGGGCTTTACACCAAACCATTTAAAACACTACCCACTTCAATCAAGAGGCCTTTTAAGACCAGGTCTACTAACTAGTGGTAGCCCACAATCCACACCCATAGTACTTAATTACAATATGTTAATGGAAAATGATCGGGATCCTACTGTGAGCTTCCGCTCTTTTTTTTTATTTTTTTAGTTTTTTTTCTTAATGATTAAGAAATTGTTGTTTAATAATATTGTGATTTTTCTTCTTTTTTAAAAAATATTTAAAAGTATTAAAAAAATGATGTGAAAAAAAAAACTCTTAATCATTAACGAAAAAAAAAAAACTAGAAAAACAAAGGAGTGGGAGCTCCCAAAGCGGTCCCTATCATTGTCCTATGTTAATTAGCACATTGAATGTTCCTGATTCCAATGGCCAACATTAACTGGTCGACAGAGCTTTTTATCGAGGGACATATCCTTGATTTCATTACCTCATTTCCAAGATGAGACTGCTTAATATCCTTTCTCCATCTTCAGAGGGAGTACTCTTTGAAGAATCTCCTTCTCACAATCAATTAACTTCAATAAACATTCAATTGTAATTTGTTTAGTCAGCTTTTCTCAATTAGACAGCCAATTGTAATGTCTTAATGAAAGACTCAAACCACATGACTTATACTATAAAATGACTAGTTAATAATATAATTATAAACCTATTGAAACCTTATAAAGAGCAAGAACTTCTTCTTCCCAATCTATCTTTATCCTTATCATATAAGTTATCACAATCTGCTCCCTTTAAAGTGATCCTAGCGTCCTTGTCAGGCCAGTCCATCGTAAATGACACGACTCAAATCTCACATTTTTTATTGAGATAGACTATGATACTATTTGTAATATCCTAATGGAAGGCTCAAGCCACATAGCCTATACTCTAAAAGGGTTAGTCAATGATACAATTGGAGGCGCATTGAAATCTTATAAAAAACAAGAACTTATTCCTAAATAATATAGGATTTCATATACCATTTACGCTTATCCTTATTATATGGGTTATCAAACTAACCGTCATTATCAATATAAACAACTAAATTTTGCTTTTATATAGAAGAGATCCATTATACTTAGCTGATCTAAATCATACAAATGAAGAGGCTGCGTATCCTTCTCAATCCTAAGAAAATTCCCTATTTTTACATTCATTTCCATTTTGTTTTGGAGTCTTCAGTCATGTGAAATCTATTACATAGTGTCAAATTGCAAATTTTTGTTCTTAATTACCTCCATCTCTTTGCGACCAAATCGAGCGTAGCTGAATATATTTAGCCAGGAGTTTAAAGAAATAGCTGAAATGTAGACAAAATATAGCAGCTTCAAATTTAAAATAACAAACAAATTAAATAGAATCCATAAATAGTGCTAATTAATATATTGGTACATGATATGTGAACTTTAATTTGCAACTAATTGCAGGGATATCAAATAAAAGTACGTATAAGGTCCTCCATTAATGTTTTGTTGCAACTTTTGCTTGATCTTCTCACAGCTTCCAATATATTCCTAATTTGTGCAAGATGCCCGAAACAACAGCCCAAAATGTGATTTCAGCAAATATCACATATAAGAGGGTCCCAAGCCTCTCCGAATGCCAAACATTGATGAAAACATGATCCTGAATCCAATTGACCTATAACACGATTTTGAGTACCCAAATCATGTAGTTAACATAATATTTTAAGAAATTATGTTTATAATCAAAAGAATCAGAATTGATCAGTGCAATGGATTATTAGTGCTACTTACTAGAGTTTTATCTGAAGTTTCGTAATACCATCCGTTTACAAATGCCGCAAAGATGCCTTGGGCTGCCATTACAAACACTAGCATTGCATTCATTCCTATCCATTCTAAGAATAAGAATGGTGTTCGAAGCCCCCAAACATCAATCTGTTCATTCATGAAGAAGAAAGATATGAAGAGCTTGTTAATAAAATGGAGAAAAAGAAAAGAAAATAAAAGATTTCCTGGAAGAATTAATAAGATTAGGGTATTTAAAACTGGATATATAGGTGGGGATCAAATTTTCTTACCAGTATATAAAATGCAGAGAAGACAATTCCAGCTGCACCTGCTGTGAAACAAACGTAGCTGAAGCTGTAGAGTTGCTTGTTCATAGGAATAGCTGCAAATGGAAATTAGTAAATGAATCCCTCTAAATATATATAATTCAATATTTTGAGGCACGTACACACGTATCTTAATCAAAATAAGGCGCAAGGTCAAGAAAGTTCACCATCAGTAAAGTGGAGAATGATGGCCACAATAAGCAAGGTGATGCCCATTGAGACCCATTGCCTAAGCCTCTCAGCGTGACCCTGTACAAGACTCCACTTTTGATCTTAAACTCAAAATTAACAGATGATCAGGAGTACAATTCTATGTAAGTTTGAAGTTTTGTAACCTTAAAATGAATCAGAACGTGTCCATAATGGATGCCAATGGTCCCAGAGAGGATAGCCGAAATTGAACTAAGGCAAAACAGAAACCAATAAAGAAAATAGTGATTTTCGTTTAGAGGTCTGCTAGAAATATATAATAGCTTCTAATTGTTTGTGTTCATATCCCAACAAACCTCAGCAGGCCTTCAGGTTCGAATGGAGCAAGGCACCAACTTGGAGCATTCTCCCCATGCTTGCAAACCTATGAATTTGTCAAAAAATATTGATACTAACTATAAATGCATTGAATTAACCCACTTTGGGGAAGAATTAAGTGAAATGATAAGAATCTAAATTTTGCCCGTCAAAGCTGACCTTCAAGCGTGTCCAAACGGGGTACGCATAGAGATGATTAACTCCCCAAACTTGTCTGTCCACATGTCCAACGGCGTTACATGCGGGTCCCAAGTGCCCTCTCATTCCACATTTGACCTCAAATTAGGGTTAGAATTTGTCAGTTTCTTCATTATATATATGCGATTTATGATTAACAAAATGCGTATTAACGATCTTGTCTCATGCATATACTCCAAAATGCATATATATAGATATGCATGTACTGTGTGTGCGTGTTTACGTATCGGTTACATGCATACTGTGTATCTCTTCGCTCCATGATCGTTGTGTAACACGAAACTCCAATCTGGAACATATAGTGCATACGTCGTGACCATGTAAATAAGAAAGGCAACGAACCCTCCAATCCTACACCAGGATCATATATATACCAATTAATATTGCAATAACCTGCAGGCCAGTATTCAGATCGTAGCTGTTTTGAAGTTTTAAATTGGCATTTTTCTTGCAAATTAGTAGCTTGAGCTTAGACTGAAATATTTAAAATTTATAATCTTGAATTGGACAAGAAGATCAGCAGTATTAATGTTTAATGAAAATTATGTCTCTTACCATTGCCATCGATATGCAGTGAAAATAGAAATGTGTCCGGACTCCAGGACGGCAGGTCTGCGCTTAGTTGTCAAGGTCTCTATCATGGCAACAACAAAGTATACCAAAGCTATTCTCTGCTTAGAAAAAAATGAAAATATATGTTATTTATTTTTTTTGTACTTTATATCAACGTACATTTATATATAATATGTTACTTATAATTAAATATTACCACTCTTTGGTCTAGCTAGTAGCAAGCATGCACGCATCATATCATCACTCTTAATCGTAAATAAGCATTACAATTATATGTTTTTATTTTCGGGACAGTGAAAAACTCTGGGCCAGGGGAGAAGGAATATATATTAAGACCTGGAGGATGCCAAACCATCGGATATGCTTCATGTCAACACCATAGGCCAGATCGTCAGGTGCATGAGAGTATCCACCTGCGAGGCGATCGAAAATACAGTACAAATTAGGCAAAAAGATTAATCTTTATAAGTACTACGTACCTTTTCATGATCCAATGCATGCAAGGTTTATTAATTAATATATAATTTGTCTAGTTTATATTTGGAAAAATATTCAATATTCGCACTTGTGTAGGTACCTTGCAAAATAATTCCCCAGAACAGAAGCTTCAATGTCCTGATAACGATCTTCTTTATGGCAACATCGATCTTGGGTATTTTCTGCAATAATTTACATCAAGATTTATAAGGATATCGATACCCTGGCCGGCCTCCTTAGAATGGAAAAGCCTTGATTTTTTTGAAGGTTTGGATATTTTATAATAAGATCAGCCTAATTATGTGTGGTTACTAAAGTACAAAAGAATATGAGTGTTAATCATGTATGTCGATCTCTTTTCGTTTAGAAAAATAAATGAATATTCAGCATATATGATTCCGCAAATCAAACTATATATGCCCTATTATTTATATATATAAATTAACCACATAACTAACTAGTCTCCACCAATTGGGTCATGCTTTCAATATTTCTATGTAGCATAAAAAATCATTTGAAAGTGGCAACCGAGTATAAATTAATGACATTACTTTGAAAATTCTACCTTTAAAAATTTATTATATCGACGAAGTGCATATTGACATACTAACTAAAAGCTCAATTGGCCTCAGCATTATGGAATGCGTGCTTCCTACTAAGGGACCGTTTGGATATATACAGAAGTTATCTCATTTCATCTCATTTAATTTTAATTAATAATTTCATTATTATTTACAAACTATCTTAATTCTTCTCATTTCATCTCATCTCATTATCCAAACGGCCTTAAGTCTTGCTTTTTTCGTTTAAAAAACCTTAAGGCATAAAGGTCACTAATATATATTGGTTTACAATGACTATAACTTTCTTTCTATTTGGACATATATATATATATATGCATTGCTACTATGATATTCATAGTACAAATTAACTGATCTATCAAAACGTAAACGGCCAAATGAATGGGACAAGTAAGGAAATTAAAAAGATATAAACAACAATTTTTATATTAATAAAAAGTTCAAATATTGACCGAGAATATGGAATTAGTGTACGTAGGTACGTACCTTGAGAGCGAGAGCAATAGCGACCCCAACAATGAAGAGAAAAAAGGGCATCACAAAGTCCGCCAATGTGCATCCATTCCATGGAGAGTGATCAATACGCGAATAGGCTCCTCCAGCGTCGTCAACCAATATCATCAACTACGTATAACGTACATGCATTCATATATATATGGCGCTTCAAATTCGTTATATATACGACGTCGTACTTACAACAAAAGTATATATGTATATATTATAGATGATCATTCTAATTTTCCTCTTCTTTTTCCTGACTTATAACTATATATATATATATATATATATAGATCATTAATTTTATGGAGTGCATGCACAATTAATATATATATACATACTAACCACTATGGTAAGGCCTCTGAATGCGTCTAAGGTTGCAACCCTCTTGCTCTTCTGCTTAACCACTAAGGGTTGCTCCTCGGCCTGCTTTTCTTCGGTTGAGGGATGATGATGATCTAGCTCTGAGCTCCCAGTCCTAGTACCTAATTCTTTCTCATTGTCTATGCAATCTCCACCATCATTTTTATCTATTTTACCGAGCTGAGCCTTGTCGTGACCTTCTTTCTGTCCACCTGCTGGTACTGCCGGACCAAACCCTTCTTCCACCCTCCTAGCGTCCTGATCCATGCCTGATCTTTCTTCAGCCTCTCTCTCTCTCTCTGCGGGTGTGCGCGCTGAAGTTACTTGCCTGATAAGTTGGAGGTGATAGTTATACAAGTGAAAACTGCACGAAAGAGAGAGACAAACGAAGAGACCAAAACGGCCGGCCTTTAGTTTGGAGAGGGTGGGACATTGCTGTCTACGTATTTATAGTACTTAAAGAACTTAATTCTAGAAGATCTTTAGTTTATGAATGAAAATCACGCTATCGATATAGAAAAGGAATAACACAATACGGACAAATTAAAGGCTTTGACAATGCTAATAATAATAATACAGATGGGTATGTAAGAGAGGTCCACAAGGGCCGAATATTTACGATGGTGCGATACAGACAAATCAAGAGCTAACTAGCTTTGCCGCTTTGTCAACAAAAACAGGTAAGAGGTCCAGATAATTAATGTGATGGATGCCTTGTAACTGTCATAAGTCGCCTGCAACATCGTTGTAAAATGAGATGTTGGTATACTGTACGTACTTCCCGCGCGCATAAGACAGTCAAAGAAAGGCTTTTTTGTTTTTTTTTTTTTCTTTGGTTTCAGCCAATTACGATGGATATTAGTAAAGAAAGGCAGGCATAATTATAAATGATCATGTACATATATTTTGAAACTAGTTATGTCATGTACAGTTTATGTATTTCTTACATACTCTATTAATATGATTGATCAAAACATTTATTTTATATTAAAAAAAGTAACGTACACTACAAGAAAAACGGGTATTTTTTTAATAAAAATGACTATTTGTAATGAAAACAGACTCATTTTAACTGAAAATAGTCATTTCGTTAAAAATAACTTATTGCAAATAAGCAGCTTTTTTGTAATAGCAACCAATCACATTAATAAAGTATACAAAGAATATACAAAAATGACTGCACTTAAAATTTTTGTTTTAAAACAGCAAATGAAAGCAAGTCAGGTAGTAAATACACAACTCGTGATTCTTTGATGATGTGGACCCCTGTGTGGCCTTAATTAGTATATATCCTAGATACCCACCTCCCTTCATTCTTTTTTTTTTTCCTTCCATGCATGATCATCATATATACCAATATACCGTTAATGAAAGTAGAAGGACTCATTCATCTTTCTCGGGCATTCAAACCATAGCCATCTGAGCAGCTTATAGCTAGTCCGATGCCAGCTTAAAACCATTGTGCAACAAGACTCTTGGATTTGTTCACTCCCGACCCTTTTTGGTTTTGACAATACATTCATATATATTAACTTTAGAAAAGAAAATATCCTTTCAGCCACTATAATGGGCTTATATTAATACACGGTTGAACATTTTCAATTTCTACTAAATCAGATTGACATTTTAATGCCTCTTTTACAAATCAATGTGATGCCCCATTGGCCTTTCTTTTACATATATGTTGTACCTCCCACACCTGTGGAGAGCTAATTATGTGTTCTTCTGTAGCCCAAATCCACACAAATTGGGCCCAATTCGTTTCAATGGACAAACTACTTGCTAGACCAGCATCTCTTTCCAAAATCACATTTTGTAACCCAAGATCACGACAGAAGACTGATAAAGCCCCCCTCGCTTCCGTTGTAGTTGCGTCTCTACTAAAATACTTGCGCTCCCTCAGTGTTGCTTGTACCTCTCCCTCGTGGTCATAAACAAGCACTCCAACCCCAATTCTTCGATTTGCCTTACCAACAGCCACAACCGAATAACCCTTTTTCATTCGACTTTGAGGCGCTTTCCACTTCAATAGGCAACCCATTCGCTTTTAATGAGTCTTTTCTATTTGACACCAACTGGTTTGGACGAAGAAAATACCTCCATGCATTAGTTTGTTTATTCACTACAACATATCTCTTTTTTCCAGGAATTACTGTCGTCGAAAAAAGTGTTAGACTTCGTGGGAAATATGTTTTTTCCCACCAATTTTTGTCGTGGAAGACCCGTAGAATAAAAGTGGTGGCTAAAAATCTATTTTCCACCAAATTCTGATTTCATGGGAATAGCTATACTTTTTGCTACAACATGAGCGGTGGATAAAGCATTTTAATTTCGTGGCAACTAAGTTCACAAACATTATTCCATGGAAGTACTTCGTGGAAAATAAATTGTATCCATAAATTTCCTCCGTGCCAAAAGATGGGAATTTTAAGTTTTGCCCACTAATTCAATCATGGCTAAAAATTATTCCAAATGGTCAGTTCTTTTGGAAATACGCATTTCCCACAGCAATCAATTGGTCGGAAAACAACATTTTGTTTTGAAAATAAGCATTTCCCTCTTGATCCATAAAGCATGGTGTCTCCTGAAAAAAGTGTCATCCACGCTTAACTGTATTAGCCAATAGAAAACATCTATTTAAGACAAAAGTATTAGCTAGAACATTACTATAGCAAAACCAAAGGGCAAACCGATGCAAATAGTTAACAATTATATATATTTCAACAATACTGGCCAAATAAAATTTGACGTCTAAGTTCTAAATCCCCCTTCATTTCATACACCTATTCTAAGGACTAGCCATCTATGTTGGGAGTTGATGGCAAATGTGATGAAAACTATGTCCATTGATATTAATACTTATATGGTGGAGGAAGTGACATGGGCTGGGAAGCTTACTGATGATAGTTGTTGCAACATGTTGTACATAGGTTTAATTATCCATAGTGCATTAATCACAAATAATGAGGCTTCCCAAAAAGAATATCCTAGGGTGATGCATGGAAAATGCCAAATGCCAAGAGTTGAATCTCAAAAAGCCATACATGGAAGTGTGTATATATATATATATATGTATACTTTTTTGATAAGTAATAAGTTATTATATTGATATAAAGCATGGAAGTGTATATATGTATATATACATATATATATATATATATATATATATATATATATATATATATCTACCAACTTTGGACGCTATTTTAAATACTACAGTGCCATATACGAAGATGATTTTTGCAATTTATTCTGCTATAGCAGAATACATGATCCTGCCCTTCACTACATATTTCTTGTCAATTAGTTATGGTTCTCATGGCTCATCAAGCATGGACCAAATTAGGTAATGAGCATCATCATGCATGGATAAAGTTCTCATGACATGCAGGTAATTAAAGCATGCATGGAATGGTCTTTGATCTTGGAGCCCCCACAAACCACAAGTCTCTTCGGGATAATAGAATAAAGTTTTGAAACTATATCTTTTTTACATGGCACTGGACTCATGTAACTTTGGCTCAACCATCAATATATATACACATGATCTATATATAATATAAACTTGTACTACTAACCATGGGAACTTGTATATTTGAATTACAATCTCAATCTAACATGTGTGGTTGCATCAACTGAGAGAGAGACCAAAATATATTTATATTCTGACTCTAACATATCCAACTTATTTGAAGTGGTTCTAAGCTACTTGACAACCATAGTCTTATAATAACATGGGAATAACACTAAACAAACTCCATTCTGCACTACAACACCTTTAGATCCACCTCAAACAAGGATGTAGTATGATAATACAGACAAATTGTATGTTGTAGACTTAATTTGAATAAAAAACAGCAAATGGGCTGATAAATTCATACTTACTGCTATCAAATCCATAGAGTGCGAATGTACCCAGCAACCTTAACTATCTGTATCTCCACCAACTACTGTTCTATCCTTCCATCAAATTTCCTACTATGTTATGAGACAACTTAAACCTGCATACAATGAAAGCAAAAATCATATCATGTAAGTAGCTCGTGTTTAATATATACACAGTCTACAAATCATTAATTAAATGCAAAGAAGAATGGTTTCTAATAGCCTTAAAACCGTAATTAGCTTGGTATGATGCATGGAGCACTGTGCTTTTACCATTAAAAAATATCCAAGTAATTCCTTTAGGAAGCAGCTAGAATCTATAGTTTTGCAAGTCTAAAAAAATGTTAGCTTAGAGCTGGGAAAGCGGTACTTCTTTGGTATTAAAAATTTAAGTTGACATTGCTGAGTGTGAGGCATTGTTATAGGCATACTTTGTTTTTCATCTCTTAGATAAGCACGAAAATTAGTAGTTATTTCACAAAATTGCATTTCACTTGATTGAAGGATTAGTGAATGCCTTGCCCTTTTGCTTGCTGTAGATAGTGATCACTAGGATTAGATCTTGATACTTTATGGCTGAAGGTCATAACCATATTGATATAAGTTTTATTATATATATATATATGTATGTATATATATCATGGTGTTTCCTGTGCATCTAGAGTGGTGACAGATTCATTGTAAAGGTGAGGGTCTTTGGCTCTTCGGCTGCTCGACTATACTTTGAATACTTCATCTTCAAACTGCCAAGTCAAGAGGTTTGTTATTGTAGTCCTTAGGGACCAAAATTCTAAACCACTTGAAGGTAGATTCCCAGTAACTTTTGATATGTTTATCCAGCCTATTTTGGAAGCAAAGGCAACTGCAGTTTGGCTTGACAAAAACTATCGTCCTATCCGTATTCCATCAAAGATGAGGCCTAAATTTGTTCAATTTATGCGCCATGAGGATTCTACCTAATTTTATTGGACACTCGACACTTAGAAAGAATTTCAGGTGTGAGGACCCATTGGTGTATGTATTATCTACTTGCTTGTTCTTGTTTTTCCCTTGTAAAAATGAGGGAAAAAGCTTCAAGCCAAAAATTACAATTCAGCAAAGAAGTTTGTTCAGCTTGAAAAAGAACTATTCTTTTCTATAGGATTTCATCATGTCTGTGCAGTTCATTTGTTTCTGTCTGATGCAAACAATTTTCTTCTGCAATGATTTGAAGAAGTAAGTGTCTATGGAATCTTTCTGGCTTTCTAAAACCCTTTATTCTAAGAAGCCTTGTAATATGCTTCAAAATAATGAGCAAGACAGCTGGGGGCTTCCAAATCGATTTAGTTCTTATTTTTGTGTGAAGATGGTTCAAAATATTCATAAGCAATATTCTTGATTAGATCAGATTATGATAGAAACCCTCTCCTGAAATCATTTTTATCCCATGGCTTCGACCCAATACCTTCCTTTTTAATTTTTATTTTGATTTCTTGATGTTTTGTTTTTGTTTTTTAAATAGGTTTTGGCGAATTATGTTTTTTAAATAGGTCACTTCCCGGACTTCAAAATTTCTTCAACCCAAAATCATTAGATTAATTTGCATTATTAACCTACATGCCTTGAAAGAAATTCCATGAAATGAAATAAGATCGGACATCAAAGTAGATTTTGCACAATAAGTGGGTAAGATGGAGTCACCCATAAAAAGAAAACAGTAAAATTGTTGCAAAATGAATTAGATTGATGACCAAAGGAACTCAAGTCCATAAATGAAAACCTTTTAAGCCGAATTGATATGAATCCCTAGTGAAGCTTAGGCCATTCACCTTGTGGCATGCAACTCATGAAGTTTTGTCACCTCAGCCATACAAGGGAAATCAACGAATCTCTTTTGAAGTTTTGTAACTCTGGGCAATGAGTTTCAGTAGCTTGCAGCCCAAAAGTTTTTGATTTTTGAGCATTATAATTTCAATATTACAGATGAAAGAAATTAATACAATCTAAAAATATAAAAGTGGGTAGCACATCATGTTTTTTTTCAATTAAGTAATTAACTTTAGTCAAGGGACATTTATACAATATGTTTTACAATTGTATACAATTTTGAATCTGTGCAATTAGTAGGTAAACTCAGTTATGGAAATATATTTTACACAACCATATGATGGCAAATTACACAATATGTGTGATAATCATATACACAGATTCACATTACATAGATTCACATTACACAATAGAATCAACACAAACTAGACAGATTCAAAAATTACACAATCATATAATCACAAATTAGACAGAGAGAAGAGGAAGGGATAAGAGAGAGAGGCTCATTGTGTTGACCTAGTGTGTTTATTGGATTGCGGCAAGTAGAGGTGGATGGGAAAGGGTGGCTGACTGGGTGAGGTAGCGCTGGGGGGGACTGGCTCTAGCTGACTGGCTGAGGTCACGATAGGGGGATGAGGCTTGTAGTCACAAGGAGAGAGAGAGAGAAAGAGAGAAGTTTTTCATGGGGTGGGGGGATGGTAAAAGACAATAATATCGCTGTGAAAACAAATAATCTAGAATAGGACAATTAATCCAGGTAATTTTAGCTGCGGCGACATAATTTGTTGCAATAAGTCAATACAATTCGTCGTAAAAAGTTAATGACCCACGAATAGTGAAAATTTCGGACCAAACTATTCATGGCAATTAAAAGTCACCACAAAAGCACCATTTTCCACAAAGTTTTACCTGCTGAGGTTTATTTAGTGGGAAAAGGCCTCTTTTTTTCCACACAAACACTTTTCGTGAAATAAGGTAATTATTTTCTACGAACGTCTATCTTGGAAAAAAAATTCATGGCAAAAGACCATATTTCTTGCAGTGATTCTATGCCACCAAAATATCCTAGCTATTGCCGCTAATAGCTCAAGGCCTTATTGGTCACTAATCTTCATGAATAGCCCCAACAATGCATCCAAAGTCATCAGTCCAGTGTATATCTTTTGGGTTTTTTCTTTCCATGCAACAACCAAGTATGTTCCATGCATTCCTTGTTTAGCTAGAAGTGCAGGGTTGAAAATCCCATTAAAAGTTCGTGTATGTAATGGTTATTATCCTTTCTCAGGGGCCTGCTACGTCGTATCATGGGCTTGGGCAATAGCATAGCCCGATAACCTAGTTGATCCCAGGTCTAGTCCAATCCAAGCATATTATGGCTAGCACCGGAGGAACAACCGCCTGAGAATTTCGAGACGAAATGGCTATCAGCTCATTCAATGATAAGCTAAGCCTCAATATCCTGAAGGCTTGAATTTTAAATAATGGGTGAGGTAGTTATCACGTAACAATAGGAAGCATCGTGAGCTTTATTTGAATCATCCAAGTATGATTATGAAATCCATCTGATTCTTTGGCTAGCGAGAGATTCCTTGTTATTATTATTGACTTAGGCATCAAAGGTGTTCCTTCGAACTCCCAAGCCACACACCTCTTTGGTTGTTGGTGATCATATGTGAGAAGCTGTGAAACACATCCTTAACAGTTGGCGTCATCTGTAGGATTTGTTTGTCCTACAACCAGCATGCTTCTCACATCCTCACCACTACTCAATCTCAAGCAACCAAAGACTAGAAAGTGATGTAGTGGTGGGCATGTTAAAAAGACAACGAGACCCTTACTGCCGAGGTGGAGTCACTGCAGAAAGAGAATAAGACCCTTAGAACAAAGAACGGGCCATTAGGGGAGGAGGACACAATGCCCAGCTAGGTCGATAGGGTTGGGATGGAAGTGCATAGCGCCGGAGCAGGCAAACCTCCTTAGGAAAATGAGGAAACAAAAAAGATGCATCATGACCTGTGCAGTCTGATGGATAAGTACAAGGAGATGGCCAAGAAAATAGGGAAATCTTCCTCAATTGATCAGTTGCTAACCAGTACCAATCTACCGTACAACGCAAAAATTATGGCAATATTGTTGCCACCGAAGTTCAAACTCCCAGCGATAGATATGTATGATGGATCTAAAGACCCAATGGAGCATTTGAAAACCTTCAAATCTCACATGACGCTACATGGGTTCCCAAGAGAGATTGCATGTAGGGCTTTCCCTCTAACTTTGAAGGGAATGGCTCAAGGGTGGTTCGAAGCAATATTGCCTCTGGGATCCATTGATAGCTTCAAAAAACTAGGCAGGCAATTTTTAACCCAATTTATAGCCAATCGAAGGCAAAAGAGGCTGACAGCATAACTACTGACTGTAAAACAAAGGGAACATGAGAACTTAAAAGCATATCTAGCATGGTTCAATAAGGAAAGAATGACTACCGACGACTAAGATGAAAAGATCATGTTGGCCACTCTGCTTGGGGACATTTGGCCAAGAAGTCCTTTTATGGCCGTGTTGGCAAGGAAGACGCTCTCCACTTTATGAGAATTTATGGACAGGGCAGGCGATGTCATTAATGTCGAAGATACGCTAATCGCCTTAACTACTAGATCGGAATGAAAGGAGGAGTAGATGTCGAAGGGGGTTAAAAAAGAGATCAGGAAGGAGGACAGAAGGTGAGAAAGGAAGGTGTGACACTCACACAGGGCGACATAGTAGCAATCATGTACACTATTCTAGTGTGCATAATCAAGATAAGGTCAAAGAGACCAAGCGTGGCGACGATCAGGGGCGATAGGCCCAAAAGTATTGCACGTACCACAATGCAAGCAGGCATAGAATTGAAGATTGCCACACACTAAAACAAAAGGATTGAAGAGATGAGGGGCAATGGTGAGCTAGAGCGCATGGTTGCTCGAAATGCTACTACACCGCGGCGTCAGGGTGAAAGGAAACAGGACCGCAAGCCCCAATGGGGCAAGAGGCCAAGAAAGAGGGGATCGCCAAAAGGAGGAAGGATATCGGAGGAACCACGACATCGAGGTCCTAGGCAAGACAAGAATTGACGACATCCACCACTAGGAGAGATACAAATGATCGTTGGAGGGTATGCTGGGGGTGGCCCAACTTCCTCCGAGAGGAAGGCATATGCTAGGTGGGCAAGGTACAAGGAAGTGAACAATGTAGAAAGACATGTCAAGCAACCTCAAATACAAGTCTCTCCCACAATCTCTTTTGACGATGATTATTGTTGAGGAGTAGTTTACCCACATGATGACGCGTTGGTAGTGACAATGTTGGTAGCAAATTATACCACATGAAGGATATTGATCGATAATGGGAGTTTCGTAGACGTCCTGTTTTAGGGCGCCTTCATAAGAATGAGAATCAGTGTAGAACAGCTACACCCAGGGCCGACTACGTTGATAGGGTTTACTGGGGAAGCAATACAACCCATGGGGTCTATCTCGCTACCAGTGTCAGTAGAGACAGACCCCTACCTTGCCGCCACCATGACGTAATTCCTAGTTGTGAGGACCCGATCAGCGTATAATGCTATCATTGATCGACCCATGTTAAATGCTTTAAGGGCAATCACCTCTACCTATCATCTGAAAATGAAGTTCCCCATGAATGTAGGGATTGGTGAAGTGCGCAGTGAGTAGGTGCTTGCCTAAGAATGCTACATTCAGGAGCTCAAGCAAGGAGAAAGAGATGTGAAAGTAGTCAACCTGCAGGAAGGTAGTGTCGCGACCCTCCCACCACCACCAGAAGTATTTATGACTAAGGTAGAAACAAGAGATAAAGACGCCTTGAGGCAAGGGGAGGCAAACAAATCCTTGGAGCTTATCAACTTTGATCTAGCCTGACCAGAGAACTATGTAAAGATCAAAACCAAAATAGTGAGAGATGAAATGAGGCAACTGAAACAACTTTTTCTTGAACACAAAGATGTATTTGCTTGGAGTCATAAAGACATGCTAGGAATTGGTGAGGATGTTATAGAGCACAAGTTGAACGTCAGCCCAGACGCACAGCCAATCAAACATAAGAAAAGGAATTTGAGCTCTGAGAAGTATAAGGAAATTGCAAAAGAGGTAGATCGGGTGTTAGCAGCTAGTTTCATCAGAGAAACTCAATACCCTGAGTGGTTGTCAAATGTAGTGTTGTAAAAAGTCCAACGGGAAGTGGCGGCTGTGCGTAGACTTTACGAACCTTAACAAGGCCTGTCCAAAGGATTACTTTCCTCTTCCGCGAATAGACTTGATAGTCAACACCACAACATGGCATAAAGTATTGAGCATCAAGGATGCCTACTAAGGGTATAACTAAATCAGGTTGAGTCAAGTCGACCAATAAAAGACAGCTTTCATAACCGATCAAGGATTGCATTACTACAAGGTCATGACTTTTGGCCTGAAAAATGCAGGAGCAACATACCAGATACTGGTAAATAGGATGTTCAAACATCAGATAGGCCAAAACATGGAGGTGTGTACATGGATGACTTATTGGTGAAAAACATGGAGTTCAAACAGCATATGGAGGATCTAAGGGAAGCCTTCAGTATGTTATGTCAGTATAAGATGAAACTTAATCTAACTAAGTTTGCATTCAGAGTGCAATAGGAAAAATTTCTAGGGTTCATGGTGTCGGAGAGAGGCATCGAGGCAAATCCCAAGAAGTTACGGGTGATCATTGAGATGAAATCGCCCACGAATTTGAATGAGGTTGAGAAGTTAGCGGGGAAGATAGCGGCCTCAACAAGTTTGTGTCCAGATCGACAGACAAGTTTCTCCCTTTCTTTCAAGTACTGAAGAAGGCCCAAGGCTGGGACTCCAGATTTGAGGAGGCATTTGCACAATTGAAGGAATACTTGACGCACCCACCGTTGCTTAGCCAGACCAAGCAAGGAAAACCTTTGTCGTTGTATTTGGCTACAACCCCAGATGTTGTATCGGCTATGTTAGTGAGGGATAAAGGGAAAGAGCAAAGACCTGTATACTATGTAAGTAGAGCTTTAAGAGAAGTCGAAATGAGATACCCGAAGATAGAATTGATTATTTTCACAGTTGTAATAGCTACGAGGCAATTGCGTCCCTATTTTCAAGCCCACCCGATAAAAGTTGTTACCTCATTGCCCTTACAGAAGATGTTGCAAAGGCCCGACACATCGAGGTGACTGGTTAAATGGTCCATCATCGAATTGTAGAAGTCCTAGCCAACTTTGTACAAGAATTCACGGATTTTCAAGAAGAAGTGCCCATGGTGTGCACATGGTGACAGGCTGTCGAGTTGAGTCGAATCATGCAATACTGCTCACGAACAACGAAGTAGAATATGAAGCAGTGCTCGCAAGGTTGGTTGTAGTAGAGACTCTAGGCGAGGAAGAGGTTGAGATGAGAGCAGGCTCACAAGTCGTGGTTGGGCAAATCACAGGGGAGTAGTTGGTGAAAGGACATTCGACATTTTTGAATCGAGCAGATTCCTTGAGGAGACAACTAGAAAGTCGATTGATTAGTCCAAGCAACCTTGGCAAAGCTGATCGATGAGAGGTCAGTTTTCGGGTTGTTGACACACAGGCCATAGGGAAGGAGATTTTGAAGGTCAGAAAAAGCAGACCAGAGTTAGTGGATGATATAATCAAGTACCAATAAACTAGAAACCTTCCCACCTCTCGAGAAGAAGCAAGGAAGTTCAGAAGCAGGGTGGCTTGGTTCACCATGATATATGGGACACTATGCAAGCAGGGTTTTTTTACCCCCATTGTTAAGATGCATCTTGAAGGGGAAGCTGAATATGTAATGAGAGAGGTGCATGAAGGAATATGTGGAAATCACTCAAGAGGAAGGTCACTCGCTGCGAAGATCATGAGAGTAGGATACTACTGGATGAATGCCCTAAGAGACGCAAAAGAATTCGTAAAAGGATGCACCAATGCCAGCTGCATGCACCAGTCTTGAATACCCCACCCGAAGAATTGAGGTTGATAACCTCCCCTTGACCAATCTCTCAATGGGGACCAAATTCATCATTGTCACCGTCGACTACTTTACCAAGTGGGCAAAAACTATAGCGATGGCAATAGTGACTACCCAAAGCATGACGAAATTCTTATGGAAAGCTATAATATGCAGATTCAGGGTGCCACAAAGCATTATCTCCGACAATGACAAATAGTTTGACTCCAAACATTATTGAAAGTGGTGTGCCGAACTCGGATCAAAGTCAAATACTTATCTCTAGGACACCCGAAAGCGAATGGACAAGTTGAAGCAACCAACAAAACCATTGTTGGAATACTAAAAAAAAGGTAGGCGAGAAGAAAGGGATGTGGGCGGATGAGCTCCCTAAAATCTTATGGACATACAAGAGAACAGTAAAAACCTCAATGGGTGAAACACCTTTCGCCTTGGCGTACGGGAGCGAAGCAATGATACTGGTGGAAGTAGGGTTGCCAAGCCACAGGAGAAAAGACTTTGATGTCGATGCGAATGATGAAAATCTAGAAGAAAATTTGGACCTAATAGAAGAGATGAGGGCAAATGCCGAAACAAGAATGGCAGCCTGCAAAAGAGGGTGAGACCAAGGTCATTTAAAGTGTGTGACCTAGTCTTGAAGGAAACCAGAGTAACTATAGCAGATGAGAGGATCACGTTGGGAAAGGCCATATGCGGCCAATTATCGCCCAGGAGCCTATCGTCTTAAAGATACCACAGGTCGTGAGCTGTTCTAGCCTTGGAACACTGAGCACTTAGGAAGATATTACATTTAATTCATGATGTATTAGGTTTAGTACAATAAATTACTTTCTTTAAGAAGCACGAGATTATTTCTCATTACTTCACACACTTTTGTCAATTGATTTACGTTTGATGGTGTCTTACTACTTCACACTCATATCGGCAATTTGATGGTGTCTTGCTACACTCTTATCGCCAAGGTTACACGGTCGAGAAACTCTCCGGCTACAACACTTGCCAGAGTTACCCGGTTGAGGCACTCTCCCACCACACTCTTTTCGCCAAGGTTACATGGTCGAGAAACTCTTCCTCTATACCTCTTGCCAAGCTTACATGGTCGAGGAACTCTCATGTTACACCTCTCTCCAGAGTTACGTAGTTGACGTAATCTCCCACCACACTCTTTTCGCCAAGGTTATATTGTCAAGGAACTCTCCCACTACACCTCTCACCAAAGTTATACGGTCAAGGAACTGTCCCATTACACCTCTCGCTAGAGTTATGTGGTCGAGCCACTGTCTCGCCACACTCTTTTAGCCAAGGTTAAGCGGTCAAGGAACTCTCTCGTGACATCTTTCTCCAAGGTTACGCGATCAAGGAACTGTTTCGCTACACCTCTCTCCAAGATTATGCGGTCGAGGAACTCTCCCGCTACACCTCTCACCAAGGTTACACGGTTGAGGAACACTTCCACAATGCTATTTTCGCCAAGATTACCCGAGGGAAAAATACCCAAGCTAGAGAGAGAGAGAAGAGAGAGAGAGAGAAGAAGAAGTAGAATAAGAATAAGCCAATCATCACGAAACCAAACGCACAGCACAATAGCAAAACAACAAAACACATTGTTAAGATCAAGACTGCCCTTCAGAACATAAAATTTTTTAATCCAACATACACAAATGTTCACTAAACGCAAAAGTTAAAATTTTTAGGAACAACGAGGAGGAGGAAACGCAAAAGTCCTTAGACTCGCTGCGGGGTAAGGCCAAGTCTCCGAGACTAGCCGAGGCCCCCTTCAACAAAGACGAGTCTGTAAACTTGCAATGAAGACAAGTCTCTAGACTAGCTGCAGGGTAAGGCCAAGTCTCCGAGACTAGCCGACCCCCCGTTCAACAGAGTCAAGTCCCTAGACTCGTTGTGGGGTAGGGCCAAGTCTTCGAAACTAGCCAATCCCCCGTTCAACAAAGACGAGTCCCTAGACTCGTAACGAAGTTGAGTCCCTAGACTCGCTGCGGGGTAAAGCTAAGTCTTTGAGACTAACCAACCCCCCGTTCAATGAAGTCGAGTCCTTAGACTTGCTACGGGGTAAGGCCAAGTCTCTGAGACAAGCAGCCCCCTGTTCAATGGAGTTGAGCCCCTTGACATGCTGCTAGGTAAGGCCAAGTCTCCGAGACTAGCTGACCCCCCGCTCAGTGGAGTCGAGTCTGTAGACTCACTACGGGGTAAGGCTAAGTCTCCGAGACTAGCCGAGCCCCCGTTCAACGGAGTCGAGTCTCTAGACTCACTACGAGATAATGCCAAGTCTCCGAGACTAGCCGACCCACTGCTCAACGAAGTCAAGTCCCTAGACTCACTGTGGGGTAAGGCCAAGTCTCCAAAACTAGCCGATGCCCCGTTCAACAAAGACGAGTCCCTAGACTCGCAACCAAGATAATTCTCTAGACTAGCTGCAGGGTAAGGCCAAGTTTCCGAGAGTAGCCGACCCCTTGTTCAACGGAGTTGATTCCCTAAACTCGTTGCGGGGTAAGGCCAAGTCTCCTAGACTAGTTGACCCTCGGTTCAACAAAGACGAGTCCCTAGACTCACTGCTGGGTAAGGTTAAGTCTTTGAGACTAGCCAACCTCCCGTTCAACAGAGTCGAGTCCTTAGACTCGTTGCGGGGAAAGGCCAAGTCTACGAGACTAGCCCACCCCCCATTCAACGGAGTCGAGTCCCTAGACTCGTTGCGGGGTAAGGCCAAATCTCCGAGACTAGCCGTGTAACATCCCAGATTTTAGTGTATTTTTAATGAAAGATTTATTTAATTTATTTAGTGATTAATTATCTTGTTTTAAAATTATGGGAGTTTTTAAATATTATTTTATAATATTTTAAGTTGTGAAAATTAAATTTTTATGTGTTTTCTTAATATTATTTACTGTTTTGCATTTAAATTGATATTTAATTTAAATTGATTTATTTTTGGGTTTTAAAATAATTATTGTTTTAATTAAACATTTCACTGTGTTTGGATTATTTTATTTAACTAGTAGTTTTAAAATCTTTTTCGTTGGATCACTTTTGTGACCCTATGATGTGAGGGTTGGACCTCATTTCTTTTCCCTCCTTTTTCTTTTTCTCTTTTCTTTCTTTTCTTCTTTTTCTTTTTCCTCCGGATCCTTCTCCCCAGCCCAACCCTCTCTCTCCCTCCTCTCCCCGTGCGATTCGGCCACCCTCTCCCAGCGCCACCATGCGTCGCCCCTTTTCCGACACCGCCCAGCCCATCGCCTCCCTCAGTTGCCGGCGACCTCTCCCCTGTGATCTCGGCCTCTCCTTCGCCGGAAATAGCTCGCACGCGCCACACTAAGCCGCGGCGGACCTTGAGTCATTCCGCCGCCGTCCGGCCACCAAATTTATACCACTTCACCATCGGCCCTCCAGCAATCCTTTAGACCCAACCCCGGTCCCGATCCGTCACCGAAGCCGCCCCATTGAACTCAAAGTCCGATTTGAGTTTCTCAGCCTTAAACCGCCGTTTCGGCCGCCACCCACCCACCATTAGCTTCACCGACCTCAATAGGCCCTACCCTACCGTTCCCAAGTCTTCGTTTGACCCCGGGTGAAATTTGAGTTTCACTGTGTTTCGGCCACAGTGTTTTTTTATACTATGGAGTTGCTATTTTGGTGCTTCCAGCCCTTTGTGATCCTCCGAAAATATTTTATAGCGCTGTAAGTATTTCCTAAACAATTCTTTTGAGATTTAATTATATTTTTGCAATTAACTGCTATATTTATATTGTATCCTGGTTGGTTCCGGATTGAGTCCGAGGAGTTCGGGGGTGGATGGTTGAGTATGGAGTAATTTTTTGATTGGTTATTATGTTGTGATTTGGGTGTTGAAAATTGTTATAGTGGTCTGGTTGGTTGTGATCTGGTTATTGTTGGGAATTGTGTTGTGATCTGGTTATTGTTGGGAATTGTATTGTGATCTGGTTGGTTGTGATATTGAGGTTATGTTTGGTTCATGGCATATGCACGCATGTTCATGTTTGTAAATTGAAAACGAGGTTTTCGTGTATTGCATTCATGATCATGTGGCTATTTTGAAAACTGGGTTTTCATGTATTGCATTCATGATCATGTGGCTATTTTGAAAACTGGGTTTTCATGTGAATTGGATTTATGGGTGCGTGTGTATCACGACCCCAAGCCGAGATGGGCCATTATCTCGGTGGAGCTCCTCTGGTCACTCGGGAGCGGAATATACTGAGTAACGTCCCCTGGGTTGTCGCCGGGCGACAACGGGATCGGACGTTGGACGTGCCGACTCCGTGGCCCTTCTGCTGGCGGGGGCTAGAGGATGACCTGGCCACGAACGTACTGGGTGCGGAACTAGGCATTGCTCGTAAAGTAGTCAGGACGTGCGGATGGTCCATAGGGGAGGCCATGGTGCATATGGTTTAATTGGATTAATTGAAAAAATGGCTGTTTTATGGAAAAATAGCGTGAGTATGTTTTTGTGTATCATTTTCTGGGAAAATGATGGATATTGATTTTTGGGCCATTTTCTGGAAAAATGGTGGAAATGATGTTATTGGAAATATTTTTGGGTCAAATGAGATTTTTGGCATGTGTTGTATTTATTGCATCTTGCATCATATGCATGCATGGTCAGTTGCCTAAATATGTTTTTATCTCAAGATGTGGTTAGGTTATAACTTACTTGCGGTACCATTTCATGGTACTGCAGATTATGTGGTTGTTGTTGCAGATGCCGAGACTGAGGATTTGGCTCCGCCGGAGGAGTGATCTGGGATCACTCGTGCTGTGTTGTATTTTCAGACTTGTATTTTATTATTTAGGACTTTGGCTTTGTTTTTATGAGGTTTGTATTTTGGATATTGTATTTAACAAAAATTCTGGTACTAGTTGACTTAATTGCTATCCGCTGTATATTTTAATTGTGCACTGTTTATTTTGTTGCACACACTTAACACTTGTCGTTGGGATGCGTGACCGGATTGTCATCATCCTGACGTCACGATTCCCGAGACTTTTTGTACGTGGGAGTCGGGGCGTCACAAGCCGACCCCCCGTTTGACAAAAACGAGTTCCTAGACTCGCTGCAGGGTAAGGCCAAGTCTCTGAGACTAGCCAACCCCCCGTTCAGAGGAATCAAAATCCTAGACTCGCTGCGGGGTAAGGCCAAGTCTCCTAGACTAGCCGACTCTCCGTACAACAAAGACTAGTCCCTAGACTCGCAACGAAGTCGAGTCGCTAGACTCGCTGCAGGGTAAGGCCAAGTCTCTGAGACTAGCCGATCCCCCATTCATTGGAGTCGAGCCCCTAGACTCACTGCGGGGTAAGGCCAAGTTTTCGAGACTAGCCAACTCCTCGTTCAACAAAGACGAGTCCCTAGACTCACAACAAAAACAAGTCCATCAGGGAGACATGAGGGAACAAATAGTACCACAGACCAAACATAGGTGTAAAGGAAAATGTTTTCATTAATCAGGCGAATGACGCACTATTTACAAAAAGGGAAGAAGAAGAAATGAAACGCCAAAAGAAAGGTTGGAGGTAGGAGGACTCGAGCTCGTCACTGGGGAGGTAGGGCTGAACTATCAGGGGTGTTGGGGGGATACCCTGGCCTCCCGAGGTTCTTGCAGTATTTGCAGGCCTCAGGACTCGGCTTGAGATCTTGCAAGTCTAGCGTGCTTAGATCTTACTCCGGGTGTGCCAGCGAATGCTTCTTTAGCCGCTCAAGGCCCTCCCGGTAGCCATACGACCAAGCCGTGTCCCGAATGGCGTTGGTATTTTTTATCCAAGCTCGTATCTCTGCAACATTTCGGCCCACGCTCTCGAGGCTTGATCTCAGGCCCATGATGCTAAGATCCTGTGCCATAATGGTCGCATTCTGCTCGGACGCATCTTGCTTCAGTTTTTGGGTCTCCTCCTCAGCCCGTCTGAGTCTTCCCCTTAAGGTGTGCACCTTAGTTATGCTTCTGAAGCTCAAGGACAGCAAGCCCGAGTGTTAACCACAAGCCTTGGCATGGTCTCGACAAAGCTGCCTTAGAGTCGCTTGGTCTCAGGCCAACGCGATCTCTCGTGCAACCAGATCCAAAACAGCTGTGTCATGTTCTTTCTCTAGCTGCTTGCTGTAGGCGGCCAACTTATACACATCATCCTCAAGGCTGTCGAGCCATTCCTTTAGGTCTTCCTTTTAACGCTTGCTTCTGGTGGCCTCTTTCTCCAACTCCTCAATGCGTGTCCACATATCCTCAATCTCCCGGATCCACCCCTGATGATCAGACTCGAGCTCCTCATTTCGTCGAGTTACCTATCTCAGCTTATAATGCTTAAGATGGACCAGGGAGGCCAGTTGACGGTTGGTCTCGGATAGCTCCCCAACCTCCTCGCCAATCATAACCGATAACTAGTCAGTGGCCTGCAACACAATGCCAACACACGTAAGTGGAAAAGAATGGGCTAGAAAAAGATACTCAAATGCCTGGAGGCCGAGTAGGGGAGGAACACATGGGACTATATCTGAGCAAAGACATGGTGCAGTTTCCAAGCCGTCCATTCGGTAGTAGCCGCAAGGCCTTCTCAAGATCTTACTCCAGATCCCAGCCCGCCTCGGTCCCAACAGCAGGGGGAATGCCGCCTCGGCCCAGATGTAGGGAATGGCCCAACCCTGACATCCCAGCATCCCCTTCGCCAATAACTCCTCCAGAGTAACCTGGACGACTCGGCGACGGAGCTTGAGAAGATGCTTCCCTATGAGAATCATGGCGAACAGCTAGCTCTAACTTGTGAAAGTCTTCGTCATCGCTTAACACCACCATTGGAGGGGAGTGATGGAAGACCTCGTTACCCCCACTAGCATCGAGAGAAGGAGGGGAGCGAGAGTGGTTTCTCGACGCTCCCTCCCCTCTATTCTCCTTGTTCTTCTTCTTCTTCCTCTTCGACCTTGCTCTGCTCTCCCTCCTCTTCATCATCATCTCCTTCCTCTTCTGAGGTTTCTTCACCCATTCCTTCCTCCTCCCCCACTAATCCAACAACTTCCTCCCTCAGAGTGTCCTCAAAAGACTTGAACGTCTCCCTGCGAAGGGAAGTGTATGAAGGAGTCGAGGAAGGCTGTCTCAAAGACCAAGTCATCCTCTTATTCAAAGACAAGAAATGACAGCTCGAGGGGGTCAGGTTGAGGGCCTGTGGAAGAAGAGGGCCCGACGGTCGTCGACTTCGTGGGAACCAAATGAGGGGTAGCCGAGAAGAAGCGCCAGCTATGGCACTCAACCCGGCAGGGTACGACCTCGTCCTCCCCCATGTGGGAGAAGGAGAGGTTCAGACATGCAAGGGCCCGACACTCTAGGAGGACCCGTAAAGAGGGTTGTGGCGTGCCTTTGACCATCTAGCTTCGTGCTAAGGAGGGTTCGTCGTCCTCTTTTGCCCCTTGGGAGAAGATCCCCAGTCGGTTCGGGGGGAGCCACTAGGCGATGGGTAGAACTCTCGCATGCTTCTGTCAGAGAGGGCCACGTCGGTGTTCGAGGAATCTCGAGAATGGCAAACCGAGGGATACCATACCGCATCTGAAAAGCATGGAGATCCCCACTGGTCACCCATGAAACCCAGCGTTTGCCAGTGTAGGCAGAGGAAGGGGAGCTGGTGGAGGTTTTCGAGGCCATGAGAGCATAGAAAGGAGGAGTGGTGGAAGGGGATAGGAGAGAAGTGAGAGAAGAGAGGAAAATTTTGGCTGAAAAGGAGAAGGGTACTGGAGAAAGCACTGAGAGGGAAGGAGCCCTGGAGAAAGAGATGCAGATATAAGGAAGGAGGACGGAGAGGGAAAGGCTTATATAGCCCAGAACGCTTGAGTAAGGCATGGAAAGCAAAGCAACATTGTCATAAAGGGCATTAGCAAAGCGACACGCGGATTTCAACTGGCATGAGTAGAGGAAGGGATGTAGGCATGTGGTGGGCATGGGCCAGTGAGCTCTCGAGAAGGTCAGCAGTCGAGCAGCCAACCGGTCCCATCAACTACCGCCAAGTATGGGCAGTCCGGGAAACAAGGGGACACACCCCTTGCGGAGGACAAGTGGCCCAGAAGCCCAGCCTACAGGAAAACTCGAACCCCCAATGGCCAGAGGAGTCGGAAGCTCAAGGGGGGAGCCCCCCTCCCCCCCCCCCCCCCAAAAAAAAACCAAACCGTCATAACACTAATGGAGAAGTGCCAAATTTTGAAATCCCACCACTTACCGTGGTGAGAAATCGCTAGGTAATGAGAGGGGAATAAGCCCAACAGCTTGGCCCAGAACCTCTTGATAGCCCCAGACCAAAGTGAACGAAGAAGCCCGTTGCAGCCTAGGGTAGGGGCCCGACCAACAGTGCGCATGAGGGCCAAAAAGAGGAAGGACGCGGCTAGCCCCAGCCACCCCCTGCCACAAAAAGGGGCCTTCCCTCCCCAGGTCAAGACCCGTAGTGGGTCAAGAGACCCATCACAAGGCTCAGATCACCCTATGCCTCAGAGAGTGGGAACCTGATAGGGGTACTCGGACAGGAGACCAAGCGGTGCACCGGTGACCAGACGTGTCTAGTCATGGGCACACCGCCATAGACATGTCACATTTTAAGCATGTCAGAATACACAAATGTGGGATGGCGCCCCTTTGGGACAGGACAGCCTTGACATGGCGCTGAGCTGTAGGAGTAGAGGTATGGCAAGTCTAACCCCGATATGACCTAGCATCCCATGATCCCCTCGATGTTCGAACCCAAGCTAGGTATAAATATCCCAACTCCATCCACGAGAAAGGGTTGGATTTTCTTTTCCTACGTTATTTACCTAAGGACCTCCGATTAACTTTGTCATCAGAGGATTCACGGACTCCACAAGAGTCCCCCCTTTGTTCTTATTGTAGGTTCTCTAGGATGGGACTCGTGGTACTGCCCAGGCTACAAAACACGACCTTAAAAATAATGATTGTTTTTTTTTTTGGATGCTAGGGAGGCCTCTCTAGCTTCAACACGGCTCCAACAATGCATATGAAGTTATGTCGGTTTGTTAATTCACTTTTACATGATCTCTTTCATAACCGTTTTTGAAATAAAATAATCCTTCTTTTATGTCTTTTGTTATTTGAGTTCCACCCACCTTAGCCGCATGTTTTCTTTCTTTAGTGAATGAAATCAAAGGAAAAAAGGAAGGTTGGTTTAATAGTCGGTTAGTTTCCTCATAAGTTAGATTTTTTAATTACCTTTTTGCTAAGTCGGTGTCTAACGTACCTTTGGTTTAAATATTCTCGTGAACAAATCATACATGATTCAAAGAAATTTTGTAGACATGATACAATTCGAGGAAACCATTCCTTGTTTGTCGGTCTCTTTTTTATTCTACTCTCCTCTCATTGCTATATTTAATTTTTTTTTTTTTAATTTCTACTTTGAATTTTATTGAATATCCCGTTGTCGGTGGAGTGAACGCTTGGCTTGGAACACTCGATCTCTCAGTATTTATAGAGGGATAGAAAATACCCTCTTGTTTCTGTCTTTTATAATTTTATCTGTCAGTTCGCACATGCTCTGGCCATTGATCATTATTGATTGGTGCGAACTTTAAATTGTGATTGTGGATTGATTATATGCATATCATAACATTTCACTAAAGGAAAGACCCATCAATAAAGTTTATGTAATATTGATAACTTCAAAAAAAGAATCAAGTATTGGGAGATGAGAGCTATTCATGTAAGACGTTTTCAATTCTACCCTGCCTTAATAGTTGCAAAATGCTTGTCCTGACTCCTGATGAGATGGCCTACCACTGGACATTGCCTTTGAAAATGAGAGAGATGGCAATCCAGAAAGATTAATTTTACCACCATTCACCTTTTAATTGCCTTTTAAAATGTCAGATTTTAGTTCGTAATGATGTAAATTGCCGATTTTAATAGTTTATAGTGCAATTTAAAGAAAAGCAGTAGCACCTCGCAGATGCAAATTCAATGTTTATTTAGCGAAAGTGTTTAGGGCTTTTGACAACACAAATATTAACATCTGTGGACTGACTCGATTTTGACTAAATATTTACTAACAATGGAAGAATGAGCATAAATATATGATTTAAAAGAAAATAACTTATATTATTCTGAATAATTTTGGAAAAAGGAAATGATAACTATATAATTTAGATCTGCACCACTATTGATGCCAGACAGAATAAAGATTATTCTGATGGCTAGTTTCAAAAGATAATCGAGACATGAGAGAGAAGAAAATCGTCCAAAAACAGAAAAAACTTTAAATAATATTGATTAATAATAAAATTCGAAATTATTTTATGAAGCCCACAAACCGGCCTTAAATAACTGCAAAATTCAAAATTATAAAAAAAATAAATAAATCTAAATTATTATATGAGAAATTAATAAATAAATAGACAATAATCCTACCAAAATTTGCTCAAAATCAAGCCCAAAATCACTTCCAAACTTGAAACCAAATATTTACTAAGACAAAAATGAACATAAATATGATTTGAAAGAAAATAACTTATATTAATTTGTATGATTTTTAACATTTTTAAATATTAAAAAAAATAAATTCAATAATATTTACTTACTTTAATTATTAATTAAAAAAAAATCAATACAAAGCATGGATCCAATTCATCGGTTCAAAAAGAATTTCCCCATGAGAAAATCCTCTGCTCGGTGCTTCATTACATTAACCTTTTCACATCTGGCGGCTCTCAAAGAAAACATTTACCTTGTTTTTGTCTCATTTTCTTTCACTATGATCCTCTCCCTGTTTTCCTTTTAAGATGTCTTTCTTCTTTAACTTGGAACTAATTAAAAAAAAAGGTTGGCGATATTAATACAAGTTAATAGCTACACAGCCTATACTTTATCCAAAGACAAGGAATAATAGTACTGTAGGAAATGATCTAATCAGGAATTCTCCTGGAATTTTTATATGAATGGGATCATGGAAATGGAATCTTTAAAAGTTGAAGGAGCAATATCTATAATTCAAGACCAACTCATCATCAACATTATTGCCAATCTCTTTAGGGTAGATAGATTGTGTATCTAAGTGGGCCTCAAAGTCCGGAGGGAAAGAAAGGACAGTCCAAAGTGTCTTTACCTCATATGAACATCCTCCACAACATTTTTATCTAAATATATTATGTCACAAAATTAAAAGTTATAAAAGATTTGAGATATTGAAAATAAGAATTGAATTAACTTATCCGAGAGGCCAAATAGAGTTGGGACTATGTTTTTAGGGTGAAAATGTATTATTTTTTATATCTATGAAATTATTATTTAATTTTTCTTTTCAACTTTTCAAAATTTCCACAAAATCCATATATCATTATATATAGAGAAGGAAGAAATCTGGATATGTATATGATAATTAAACTGGAGATCAAGAGAAACACAAACTTTATAAAATAACAATCGAGTAGGACAAAAACAACTAACTCAATGGATAACCCTTAATTTTTTTTCCATAAGAGGGACGGTACCCTTAATTTTATTGATAACCCTCACTTATGATGGAGGAATACCTTTTACAGTTGAGGGAAGAATTTGGGGGTTATATAAATCCCAAAACCAAAGGTTTTGCAAAAACCATACATATTCTTATAAACTAATCCATGCAATACTTATTTCAAACTATTTATCATAATATAAAAGTATAAAATTAGTGTTTAAAGTGAGGCAGTCCTGCATGATCCAAAATATAAATGCAATATAAGTGTTTTGGTAGTGAAAAACTGAGTAAAAAGAAGCATTTATATATACCAGTAACTCTTAAGTTTGCTCAAGCATCAGTCAAACTATTCTATTATTTGTAAGTGTGAATCTGTCTCCTCTGTTAATTCTAAATTAAGTTTGTAAATGATAGCATAATAATAAACCATATTTCAAAACAGAATCATATGGCAAGAAAAACCATAAACAAAT
This sequence comes from Cyclocarya paliurus, assembly GCA_029856935.1. Classification (NCBI taxonomy): domain Eukaryota; kingdom Viridiplantae; phylum Streptophyta; class Magnoliopsida; order Fagales; family Juglandaceae; genus Cyclocarya; species Cyclocarya paliurus. Next base: position 24,127,170 of record CM056955.1, on the reverse strand, counting down.
TACTTACCATCATGATTTCTAATGACACATCCACAACTAGCCATGCGGCCAGGATTCACTTTTGAAGTCTCATCAATGTAATCAAATTAGCAAGCATTTAGCCGGAAGTTGTGCAACAGAAGCAAGGGAGGTCTCACATGATCAAGCAGCTCCCAAATTTCCCAAACCATGATTGATCTCAAAATGCATATAGAAATGGAAGGCAATAATGTGGCAATTAGGTAGGAGGTTGCTTCCGGCGCACACAAGATTTAAGCAAATATCTTCACTTCTCATGAATCAATATATTCAACTTTACCAGCCTAAATAAAAACAATTCAATTATCAATTCATAATACGAACCCGGCCAATTTTCATCATACACACACACGTACATGATAAAAATATTGATCATATAGTAGTACCTCGCATATACAAATTAAGCCCTCATTTGTTTTCACAACTATTCTCATTTCATTTCATTTCATCTAATCTAATCATTACAACTTTCTCAAATTCTCTCACAAAAGAAAACAAACAATTTAACTTTTTCAAATTCAAAAATAAAAATAATATTAAAAAAATATATTCTAACAATATTTTATTCAACTTTCAACTTTTATCTTAACTCATCTGCTAAAAAAAATATTAACATTTATAGATTCTATGATAACATCAGATAATATTTCTATATTTATCAAGAATAAAAAAAAAAAAACAAATAATAAACATAGTCCAATATCAATATCACTAGATTGTAAAAAGACCAACCAAATGAGTGTCACGATTTTTCCAAGATCAAGAAAAGTCATAAATTGCATTTGTTTTTCAAAAATAAAAGTAATTCATTAGTGTGAATTTTAAGTAAAGATGATATAAGAGACCCTATTTAAGAAAAGTTGTACGTACCAAGAACATCCACATGCCAATAGTGGCCACGAGGAATATCCGCAGGAGAGTCTTTCGAGCGCGTTAAATCATATTCATACTGACTTAACGAGGCTGACAATGAAAACAATGAGGGAGTTACAAAACAAAGAAAGAGAATTAATTTAAGAACTACAGGGAACAAATGGTAGGAAAGTATGTATGTATAGAAAATAAATGAGAGGGATATTATTGGATCTATTATATATTAAAAACATATATTCTATCAGCAAAACAATTCCCAATGCTCACATCAACGTACACATTATATATAATGCCAAATCATATTTCTTTTACTTTTATTAATGTTTAAGAAAAGTTTATTTTATAACGTTAATTAAAAGCTTTGAGGTTGCATGGGGCTCACCTATCCATATATCATCTCCTTGAATTCGTATGCCATCAATCGCTATGTTGGGGACGCGAGCCACCTTGAGCCATTCTTTGCTTTCTTTGCTTTCCAACTCTTCCTTCAACACAGGACAGTTCCCTATCTCTAAAAAACGCAGGGAGGCAGGGAACCCCTCTTCTGGCATGTACTTGATCTTGGGACAGCCAATGAGCCGCAATTGTACAAGGGAGGTGAGGTGTTGAAACCCCTCCTTGTCCAATGATTTCAAATTTCCAATTGATTTGATACAAAGATAGGTCAAAGTGGTGGGTAGCAAAAACTCCCCAGGAAAGAACTCCACATGATCTTTTGATTTGTCGTCCCCGATTTCCAACCATTCAAGAGAGGGGAGTGTTTGCAAACCCCATCCCTTCCAGTTTTCATTGAGTTTCTTACAGGTCAACATCACAATTTGCTTCAGATTTGAAGGCAACCTCCCTTCTGGAAACGACTCAACTTCTGGACAATTTACTAACTCTAAATAACAAAGGGACGGAAGGAATAGGTGCATCTTACCGGGCATTGACCTCAAGCTGTCACAATTTATGAGGGAAAACGCTGCAAGGTTAGGGGCACGCAATCCTCCTTTTGGAAAAGATACAAAATTAGGACACCTCAATATTCTTATGTTTGATATCACTAAATCACCTCCATGTTGTTCCAAAGATTGCAAATTCCTGCACCCATTGATTATAAGCTGCTTCAACTTTGGGAATAGGTCTAATGGAAAGGATGTCAGAGAATCACAACAATCCTTCAATACCAATACTTCAAGTTGGGCTAACGATGGAAGATGTATAGGCAACCGACTTTTCAGCTTGGGGCAGTTCTTAATATACAACTTTTCAAGTTGAGAAAAAGCTTCAACTTCATTTTCGGCACCCAGAAGAAACAAGTCTTCCCAATTTGACATATTCTTGAACATTAGCAATTTCAAGCTTCCAAATGGCTTCATTAAAGAATGACTATTTCCATAAAACTCTGGACCCACAGTCACAACTCCATCCAACCCATCAATGTAGAGTTCATTAAGAAAAGGTAGCTGCCTAAGGGGTGGCAAGGCGCTACAATATTTACAATCAATTAATTTCAACTTAGACAATGAAGGAAACACTCCTATCCAATCTGGAAAACCGTTCCCACCGTAGTAGTTGATGGTGAGACTTTTCAAGTTTTCATGGGGATGCAAATTTTCAAGTACTCCTCTTTGACTTTCCAAAATACCTAATTCTTTTGGATGACTCCATTGTAACACCAACTTCTCGAGGTAAGCCTTATCCTTCAAGCTTGCATCGAAAGCATCCTCGGCTGATCTAACATTTTGTAGCTCCAAAATTAAAAGCTTTCCCCGAAGATTTATCAGTTTTCCCAATTCTCCAATGCAAGACCCATTGTGTTTGCTGACGATGAATTTGGACAACGTCTGGAGACATTGTAGTCTACCCATTTGTATCGGCATCTCCTTTAATTTGTCAGTTTTATCAATTTCAAAATGACGTAAATTAATGAGTTTCCACATATCTCTTGGCAATCTATCCAACTCCAAACAACTTGATAACTTCAACGTTTGCAAATTGCACAAATCACATATGGAATTGGGCAACCTGTTAAATTGTGCCATAGAAACATCCAAATAACGTAGATATTTCATCTTACCAATTGAATCAGGCAACTTAGTTATCCCAGAGCCTATCGATCTGCCTAGGGAGAGAACTCTTAAGCACAATATTGTCCTTGGCAATTTGATTTCCCGATGCCATACTCTTGAAAAATCTAATGTAAGGAAAGTGCGCAATTGTTTGGCCTTTAAAAGATCATCTTCAATATCCTGGAATTTATCCCAACTTTTACCGGAATACGATACATAACGAGTCCTCTTCTCAATTTTTTTTAAACTATCAGTGCCAAATTGCCCAACCACGGATTTTGCCAAGTCGTTGACAAGATCATGCATTACAAAGCCCAAGTAGTAAGGTTCACTTGATTGTTGAAATAGTGATCTTGATATGAGAGCACGGAAGTAATGATTGCCAGTCTCTTCCATGGTTTCTTTTCCAGATTCCTGCAAGAAACCTTCCGCCATCCATAATAAGACTAATTCATCTTTCTGAAAAATTTTATCTTTTGGTAATATCGAACAATAAGAAAAACATCGTTTTAAATATGAGGGGAGATACCGATAACTTATTCTTAAAGCCGGAAGAATGTTTGTCTCCTCCATAGAAATATCCCATAAATCGCTCTTCAATATATTCGTCCAATATCTCTCCACATGATCTGATTTAGACCACAACAGATCGCCAATGGCTTTGATAGCTAAAGGCAGACCTTTGCACTTTTCCACAATTTGTGTACCTATTTCTTTTATCTTTGGATTTGCGTTAGAGCTACCATTACGAAATGCATGCTTTTCAAAAAGTGACCAACAATCATCCTTCGATAATAGCTTTAGATGATGAGGTTCAGCGTGCATGGCCAATGCAACGCTTTCATTCCTTGTGGTGATAAGGATCTTACTTCCTCGAGTCCCATAGTGCAAGAGTTGGCTTAGGAACTCCTGATGAATGGGTTTATCACTCCAAACATCATCCAAAACAAGGAGAAATTTCGTCCCATTCAAATTCTTCTTTAGTGTAACTTGAAGCTGCTCTGGATCCTGAGTATGAGTTGACGAAGTTGCAGCCTGATCTATAATTGATTTCATTATCTTGAGCACATCAAATTCTTCTGAAACACAAAACCATATTTTAAGGTCGAAATGTTGTTCCACCCTACTTTCATTGTATACCAGTTTAGCAAGGGTAGTCTTGCCGATTCCACCCATGCCAACAATGGCAATCACGCACATTTCATTTCCCCCCGCATCAGACGAGAGCAATAAGTCAATTACTTTTTTCTTATCCTCATCCCTACCAAAAGTGTCGGACTCTACGACATAAGAAGTGGTCAACCTTTCAGGATATTGTTTTCCTCCAACTCCTACTTGTAGACCCATTAAATCTTTTTGTGTTGTTAGATCTTGTAGTGTAACAAGTACCTCTTGAATCTTTGGCTCTACCCGATAGACAAAAGGGTCAAGGGAAGTACTAGAGATGAAGTTTTGTACCTTTCCTGCAATGGATTTAAAATCAGCACGCAACTGGCGTCGGAGGGTTACAGTAGCAATCTCATCCAAAATGTCTTCTGCAGTATAGGCAACATCTTTTAGGTCATCAATCCACATTTTCACATCAGGATTCGTAACTTCCTTTTCTTCCGCGTCTTCCAGCACCATATTCATTGACCGCAATGATCTCTCCATCTTCTTTAAGAGTTCTTCAGTTGATTTTTGTCTACGAATGAAATCAACGACACCTGGAGAAGCCATTTTATTAAATACGACTCCAAGGAAGGCAGAGAGAAATGTCATTCCCAGCTCAGCCATGTTTTTCTTCCTCGGAATGAAAGAAAGCAAGGGAAATTGAAGGAAGGTTTTTTTAGCAAAGAGCAAAGCAAGATCGGGTAGGTAGCAAGCTATATGTTGCTTTTTATATAAGTCGAAGATGAACACAGATCATCTTACTGTAATAAAATTAAATGGGAAAAATGGCATTGTCAAGATAAATCATAACCCACAATAATAGTGGCCTCGAGAAAATCCTCTGTTCCATTTACCTTTTCAAACCTGGCTGCTCCGATCAAAGAAAACATTATCCGAATGGTAGTCAAAGGCCGCCATTTTAGACCAAACAAAGAAAGAAATGAAGTTGAAAATATGTCGTAAGTGCCAAAAATACCTCATAACAACGTTATCAAAACTTTGCGATATTTAAAAACAGGAAAATAATTTACGCAACCTTTTTCGCAACATATTTTACAATATAAAAAATCTTTACAATTTTTTACTATTTATATAATCTCTATATATTATATTTTTTTAATTTTTTTTATCAAATATTTATTATATAAATTAAGAATAAAAAATTTGAAATAATTTTAAAAAAATAAATTTAAAAAAATATTAAAAAATAAAAAAATTTAAAAAAATATAAAATATAATTAAGATTGTGTAACAAAACCCAACCAATGAAAGGCAAACGAGCTGAAGTTATTTAAGAGTTATCTGTTCGATTGATGAGCTCAATACCATTTTCTCCATTGATGAGCTCCCCCAAGCCATCTTCTATTGTTTCCCTTCAAAAGTCAAAACCATTAAGGTCAATAAAGCATTGCGTATTGTTGAAAACTTTTGCACTCATAATGATGCCTGACAAAACAGTTTGATGGCCAGAATCATTATGGCCGCCCAATTCAACAAGAATTTATTGCGATATTTATTTATTTATTTTTGTTGGATTTTGAATGATATTTGGGCTAACAAATTTTCTTCCGCAAGCAGTCAATTAGCTAGTGAGATGCCATTTTGTCTGTCTTTTATTATTTTATATGTCAGTTGGCACATGCTCTAGTCATTTATTGATTGGTGGTGCGCCTTTTGCTTTCCTGACTCCCGATGAGATGGCCTATCACTGGACATTGCCTTTGAAAATGAGAGAGACGACCATCCATAAAAATATATTTTACCACCGTTCACCTTAATGCATCCTCCATAATTATTTCTATTGTTCATACGGGTAATATTTTAATGAGTGTACAAATTTTCAGGCTTTAGTTGTTCATGATGTAAATTTCTAAGTTTAATAGTTTATCAAAAATACTTTTTGCATCTGGGAGGGGTACATCTCGCGTACCCGTGATTCCATGTGGTTGAAACGGTACGTATCATTCCATTTGACTGATTCACACCATCGTATCATTTTTTGTTATTTTCTTTTTGATTTCCTTTTGATTTCATCATCTTTTGCCTCCTTTTTCATTTCCTTTTCATTCCAGGTTCCTGAAGTCGAAACCCATCACCTCGTTTTCACCTTGTTGAGAAATGAGAATAGAGGAATGCATGATAGAAGTATGTGAAAAGACTCCACTCAGTGCAGACAACAATAGTTCTTGGGATTCAATCTTTTTTGTATTCCATTAATTCTGTATACATGTACTGTGCTATTTATAGAGAGAATTCTGTAACAAACAATACAGATATGCAAATAATACAATGACAAGTGTCTCTATTCTGTTATGAGCGTGTCTTCTAACTATTCTTCTCAACCTCTACTCTTGTTGCAGGTTTGTATGCAGTGCTGCGAGGAGTGCTGTGTGCAGTGCTGTGAGGTGTAGATTCTGTTTGTTGTGGTGCCTCAATACTCCCCCGCGATTCAAGTGGTACTATAGTCATAGTAAGACTTGATCATAGCTGAATGAACCTTGTGGCTCATAATGGCTTTGTTAAAATGTCAACAAGCTGCTCTTTGCTGGAAATGAAAGATACTTGAAGCATTTTAGCTGCAACTCGCTCTCGGACAAAATAGTAGTCGAGCTCAACAAGTTTTGTGCGAGAGTGCAGTACAAGATTCACTGATAAATACGTAGCTCCTAAGTTATCACACAATAAAGTAGGAGGATGCTGAAGAAAAACACCAAGCTCTTTGAGAAGGGACTGTATCCATAGAACTTCACAGGCCGTGTTAGCCACTGATTTGTACTCAGCTTCAGTGGAAGACCGAGCAATAGTGGCCTGCTTTTTTGAACCCCAAGACACAAGATGACGACCAAAGTAAATGCAGAATCCTCCAGTTGACTTCCTGTCATCTGGGCATCCGGCCCAATCAGCATCAGAAAGGCTGAGAGTTTGAAGGAGGAGGTAGTAGAAAAATGAAGGCCAAGAGAAACAGTATTATTAAGGTAACGAAGAATTCGTTTTACTGCCTGCCAATGAGGAAGTCTAGGGCAATGCATAAATTGACAGACTCTATTTACAACAAATGAAATGTCAGGTCGTGTAAATGCTAAATATTGGAGACTGCCAACCACACTCTGATAGAGTTGAGGATCATCAAAAGTGCATCCATCAAGCAGAGTGAGTTTGGCCGAGGAACACATAGGAGTATTGATGGGTTTGGAGTTATGCATCTATGTTCGATGAAGCAGATCTCTAATATATTTAGATTGAGAAAGAAAAAGACCTGACGAAGTTCCAGTGACTTCAATACTGAGAAAATAATGGAGAATGCCTAAGTCTTTAACAGGAAAATGCATACGTAAGGAAGAGATAAAGTCTGAGATAATCCTTTGGTTAGATCCAGTAACAACCAAGTCATCAACATATATGAGTATATAAATGCAATCAGATGCAGTATTTAAAATAAACAAAGAGGAATCAGATTGAGAAGCAACAAAACCAAAAGAGATCAATTTTTCAATGAGTTTTGCAAACCAAGCCCGAGGAGCTTATTTCAACCCGTACAAAGATTTCTTAAACTTACACACATGCGACGGGTAGTCCGGATGAGCAAAACCAGGTGGTTGCTTCATGAACACAGCTTCCTCGAGGTCTCCGTGCAAGAATGCATTCTGCACATCAAGCTGGTGAAGGGGTCAGTTGGAAGTAACAGCAATTGACAAGAGCAGCCTAACAATTACGGGCTTAACAACTGGGCTATAGGTTTCATGGTAGTCGAGACCGGGTTGCTGATGGAAGCCCTTGGCGACAAGACGAGCTTTACGTCGTTCAAAAGTTCCATCTGCATGTTGCTTGGTCTTCAACACCCATTTCGAACCCAAGATATTAAGATTCGGACTGAAAGGAACAAGCTCCCAAGTTTGGTTGTGTAGTAAAGCACGAAATTCCTCAGCCATCGCTAGGCGCCATTTTGGTTATTTTTTAGCTTCGGAGAAAGACTTGGGTTCCTCTGGAATAGAGGAAGAAGGAGGAGAAAGCTGAGATAAGGTAGTGAGAGAGGCAAAGGTGTTTTTCGAAGGCCACGGGATTGTACCATCTGTGCGTATGCGAGGACGAAGTGTATTGGTGTGGGAACGGGTTGTCATCGAGTGTAGAGGTTGTGGTGGAGAGGGAACAGAAGGGATCGTAGCGGGTAGCACCCCGATTTCAGAGGGATTTGATGAAGATATTTTTGGAGATGGGGAGGAGGTAGACGACGAAAGAGGAAAGTTAGGGTTTATGTGTGTAGGAGACGGGTGAATGGGCTGAGGTGATTTAGGTGGGCTGGATAGAGCTAGGCCTGAGGGATGGGTGAACAAAGGAAGACGCAGAGGAATAGGAACCGAAACGTGAGTTAGAGAGGAAGATGGGCTATCGGGCTTGGACGCAAAAGGGAACTCTTGCTCATTGAAAACTACATCACGGGAGATATAAAGTCGACCCGAAGAAGGATGAAGACACTGATAGGCTTTATGGTCTGGGCTGTAGCTAATAAATACACACTGTTGGGATCTAAAATCCAGCTTGTGATGATTATATGGTCTTAAGTTTGGCCAACATGCGGACCCAAAAACCCACAAAAGAAGATAGTCAGGAGAATGACCCATTAAAAATTTCAAATGGAGATTTATTATTGAGTACCGGGGTAGGAAGACGATTAATGAGAAAAGTGGCAGTTTGAAAGGATTTAGCCCAGTATTTTTGAGGCATAGATGCATGTGCAAGTAAAACCAAGCCAATTTCAACGATATGTCTATGACAACGTTCAATGGTTCCATTTTGTTGATGAGAGTGAGGGCTAGTGATACGGTGATTAATGCCATGCGATTGAAAAATAGGACGAAGAGGTTGAAATTCACCTCCACCATCAGTTTGTATAGAGAGAATATTTTGAGAGAAAAAATTACGCACATATTGGATAAATGCAGTGACAATAGAAGAAACATCTGATTTTAAATGAATGGGAAAACACCAGAGATACTTGGAAAAGTCATCTATTATAGACAGATAATAACGACAAATTTTTGTAGACAAAACAGGGGCTGGACCCCATACATCTAAGAAAATAAGTTGAAAGGGCCCACTGGACCGAGAGGGCGAGGAAGGGTGAGGATGAGCGTGGGCCTTGGCCTGGGAACAAGCTGAGCAAAATGAGAGGTCATGACTGGCCATGGTGGGAAGGTTGAACTTCTAGAGAGTGAAGCGAGTTGTGCGAGAAGAGGGATGTCCTAAGCGATGGTGCCATAAATTTGCTGAGGTTCGGTTGCCCATAAAAGCTTGCGGGGAAAAGGAAGACGCTGGAGCAGGGGAAGAACAACTGGGTTACGATGGCAGAACGTAAAGCCCATTCTCAACGGGACCCCGAAGTAGCTCCACCTTGGTATGCAAATCCTTCACACAAAAAATCAGAGTGAAACTCAAAGAAAACTTTATTATCAAAACAAAATTGCCTAACAGAGAGAAGATTTCGAGAAATAAGAGGAACATGAAGGAGGTTGTGTAAGAGAAATATGCCAGAGAGGGATGGAAGTTGAGCCGAGCCAACGTGTTGCATTGGAAGTGAAGACCCATCGCCGATGCTGACTTGGTCGGACCCAGTGTATGAGACAGAGTCAAGATTGAGAGAGGAAAGGTCAGGTCTAAAATGGTTGGTCGCTGCTGTGTCAGGAAACCAGTGAGAGACATTGGAGGAAGGAGGAACATGCGAAATGTTTGCAGCGAGTGAGGGTGGAGGTGGGGCCTGATAAGAGTGATTGAAACGGTGATAGCAGGTCATTGCAGTGTGGCCTATTTTATTGCAAAGTTGACAGGTAGGGCGAGAATCACTTCAGTTGTTGAAAAAGTTTGAGGGTGAGGTGCCACGACCAGATGCAGGAAAATGACGACCACGACCCCGAGAACCATTGGTTCGACCACGGCTTGGAGTACCAAGTAGAGATGGAGAGCTAGTCACTATGTTATTTGCAGAAAAGGAAGAACCCAAGAGCAACGTTTGTGTCTGATGAGAGAGGCGAGATTCATGATTGAGTAGATAGCTGAAAATTTGAGGAAAGGACAGTGGATCAGGACGAGTGGTGAGAGAGGTGACAAGGGATTCGTATTCAGTCCCAAGTCCTGCAAGAAGGTAGATAGTAAACTCTTGATCGGATAAGGTGTGTCCTGCAGCACCAAGGGAAGAAGCTAGTGATTTAGCTTTATTGTAATAGTCAGAAATGGATTCAGAACCATTTTTGAGAGTGGCAAGTTGATATTGAGTGTGCATAACATGGGCTGAGGACTGAGCTTGAAAAATGTTTTGAAGAGTTGTCCAGATTTCATGAGAGGTTTGACAGTCAAGAACTTGGGCAAGAACCGAATCGGAGAGAGAGGAGTTAAGAGTTGAGATGATAAGCTGATCTTGGAGTACCCGTTGTGTATAAGCAGGATTCGGGTTTCCATCAATAAAGGCAGTGGGAGAGGGAATGGTGCCATCGACATATCCAAAAAGCTGATGGCCTTGAGAAAGGGCACGATTTGTGCCTTCCAGGGAAGAAAATTCTGAAGGGTAAGTTTTATTGTTACAAAATGAGAGGCTGAGGTGAGAAGAGAAGGGGAAAGGATGGGGGGAAGTTGTTTTTCTGGGGAAGCCATGGAGGGAGGGTGACGCGAGTCCTAGGCTCTACATACCATGTTGAGAAATGAGAATAGAGGAATGCATGATAGAAGTATGTGAAAAGACTCCACTCAGTGCAGACAACAATAGTTCTCGGGATTCAATCTTTTCTGTATTCCATTAATTATGTATACATGTACTGTGCTATTTATAGAGAGGATTCTGTAACAAACAATACAGCTGTGCAAATAATACAATGACAAGTGTCTCTATTCTGTTATGAGCGTGTCTTCTGAAATATTCTTCTCAGCCTCTACTCTTGTTGCAGGTTTTTATGCAGTGCTGTGAGGTGCAGATTCTGTTTGTTGTGGTGCCTCAATACACCTCACCTCAGTTTCACCTCACAAGGAACACGGCCATCTTTTGGCTCTTCCATCTTTCACCTTCATCTTTCAAAGAATATTCTTCTATTTCACTACATTTATTTCATCCTTTTTTTTCCAACCACATGCACACGAAGCCGACGAATAGAGATGCACGGTTATATCGAATCTCATATTTGTAGGATATTCTATTGTGATTTTTTTCTGTTTTCTCGATAACCAAACAGACTGTTACGAACTATATTGCAGACTATTAGGTGATTTTCTTCTATTTTCTTGGCAACCAAACACACTGTTACGGACTATTGCATGATTTCCCTCTGTTTTCTTGGCAACCAAATTGACTATTATAGACTATTGCGTGATTTTCCTCTATTTTCTCGACAACCAAACACTGTTACAGGAACTTGTTCTTGTCCAGATGGAGAAGCAGCGCGAGCCAGCTACTTGTCCATGGCTTTCTGTGGTTTCAAATACTGGGAAAATAATTTGAGGATTTGGAGTGTGTGAGTTTTGGAAATTGGATTGAGAAGAGACAAGGATTCCAAACCAATTGCTGAATAATGTTTGCCATTTTTGTCGAGGACCATCGAATTTGTAATTATAAGAATTGGGAAGGAGAACTCTCGTGTCGGTGAGAGAGAGAGAAACAGTATTGTAGGAATTTCTCACTCCTAGTTTTAATATTTCATTTTCTCCTTTGTGTGTTTTTTTTATTATTATTTTAATATATTAACACGTCAGCTATTCCCCCAAAAGTACCCAACCCCATGTAGATGTAGCACAACTGATAGTTTATAGTACAATTTAAATGTTTATTTAGTGAGAATTTTTAGAGCTTTTGACAACACAAACCATTAACATATGGATAGACTCTGTAAGAACATCGGATAATATTTCTATATTTCTTAAGAATTAAATAAATAACTAATTAACAGAGTCCAATATCAGCATCACTAGATTGCGAAAAAACCAAACAAATAATAAAAGCAAACGAGCCGAAGTTATTTTAATTAAGATGTTTGGTGATGACAGTATCCGAATTTGCTGCTCATTGTCTTTTTCTGCTTTCATTGTCTGTCTCCACCGACTACCGACTACAGAGCCAACTATGATTCTCATTTCTCACATTGTGCAGTTTGACAGCATTTGCAGGTTAATGTATATGCATATTAAAATTACCTCTTTTATATATCTATTTTATCATTTAAATAAAACTTCTATTAATTTATGTATATTTAAGACTAAATAATAAAATTATTAATTTTTTTCTAAAATCAATTTTTTTATATATATTTTGTAATTAGCATCTACTACATAAATTTGACATTAATAATACAAATATAATAATAAAAAATATAATTTTTTATATATTATATTAAAAATATAATAAAATAATAAAAAATATATATAATATATTATAATAATAAAATAAATGTGCAGGTGAAAATTTGTTGTGTTGTTGAGAGAGGGTGAAGAAGAAAAGATTATGAGAAAGAAATAATTAGTAAAATAAGAGCACTCCCAATGGTTTATGTATCTTATCCTTTAAAATACATCATCAAAATTTATTTTTTCTATTTTACATACTGATTTTTATAATATACCATACATCAGTTTATCTATTTTTTCTTTATATTATATTATTTAATAGTTTGTTGGAAAAAAAGTACAAGGAGAGACAAATTATTGTCGGAGATAAAGTACATAAAAAGAGAATGAATCAATAAAATATTTTTACATTTGTGAATAGTTCATGCTAAATGTAGCTAAATACTGTAACAACATGTAAAATAGATTTGAAAATAAAGGATCCATTGGAAGCACTTTTTAGCTACTTTTATTCAAATTTTACATAAAAATCCCATTAGGAGTGCTCTTAAATTTGAAAAAGTGGATAGTAGATTTTCAAATTTAGATAAATACTATTCATAGCTAGCTAAATATTTAGATATGCTAAGAGCGGGTGAAGAGGAAAAGATTGTGAGAGAGAAATAATTAGTAAAATAACATTTGAAAAAGTGGATGGTAGATTTCCAAATTTAGATAAGTACAATTCATAACTAGCTAAATATTTAGATATGTTAAGAGCGGGTGAAGAGGAAAAGATTGTGAGAAAGAAATAATTAGTAAAATAACATTTGAAAAAGTGGATAGTAGATTTCCAAATTTAGATAAATATTATTCATAGCTAGCTAAATATTTAGATATGCTAAAAGCATCCACATTGGTCTATGCATATGCATATGTAAAATCATATTTACATAATATGACTCTAAAATCATTTATATTGACTTATGCATATGTATATATATAGCTAGCTATGAACAGTTCTTATCTAAATTTGGATAGCAATAATTTACTCTACAAAACATATTTTATTATTATTTCTTTCTCCTTCTACTCTCACTCTCACAATCTTTTTATTTTCTCCCTCCCTCAATAATACAACAAATCTTTACCTACACATTCATTTTATTATTATAATATATTATATATATTTTATTATTTTATTATATTTTTAATATAATATATAAAAAATTATATTTTTTATTATTACATTTTTACTATTAATATCAAATATATGTAGTGGATATTAATTACAAAATCTATATAAAAAATTATTTTTTTAAAAAATTAATAATAATAATAAAATAATATTATTTTATCTCAAATATGCACAAGTCAATGAAGAAGTTTTACTTGAATGACAAACTGGATAGGTAAAAGAGATAATTTTTATATATATATATATATATGCATAGACCAATACTAATGCTCAATCTAAAAAAATTTAAATTTAAATTTTGTAAATATGACTTTACATATGTATCTATATAGATGAATGTGGATGCTGAGGCATCCATGCATAGCTAATGTTACAGAGGGGTAGAAAATAATACTTCTCAAACAATCAATAAAGGCCAACACCCGGAAAATCATTTATCATCATACCCAGAAATCAAGCCAACCGATTTTCAAAAAGGATAACAAATCTTCAAAAAATCCCAGAAAATATGAAATCAAACAAAACCCCACAAAACATAATATGCAAAATCTCACTAATCAGCATGCAAAGGCAAGATTCAACCACCAAAAGATAAAAAGACTCAAAAGTGCGAAACAAGCATCAATCAGAACCAAACCACAGAACCTGATTCAAAATTGCAGAGAGAGAGGAACCATACCGGCGATTTTCTCTGAGACGAACAACAGCGATGTCGACTAAGAATTTGAGTTAGGGTTTGAGTGTGTGTGAGAGAGAGATGGTGATAGTGTGGCGTCCCCGACTTTTATGTACGGACAGCACGAAAATCGAGACACCCGGGATGATGACAACACGGTCACGCACCCCAACGACACGTGCCAAGTGTGTGAAATGCAACACGTGTACAAAGTAAAACGCAGCGGAAATGTTAAGTCAGATAACTAAGTATCAGAATTTAATACAATACAAAAATAATATAGAAATCCATAAGTCAACATAATACAATTTTCTTGTTTATAAAACGACATCAAATAAAAATAAAAATACCAAATAAAAATATAGCCAAATGTCCCTACTCCTCAGGCGGAGCCGCATCCTCGAGCTCAGCCTTTGCAAAGCCTGCATTAAAATCTGCAGTACCAATAAATGGTACCACAGGTAAGTAAAACCCAAAAGTATTCCAAGATAACAAATATAAAAATACAACAACCATTATGCATGCACATGATGACCCAAGTGCAAAACCCGAGAAGAACACCATTTCTCGAAAATCACAAGTTTTTCCCACGCACGCCAAAAATCACCATTTGGCACAATTATTAACCAGGAATAGTTACTTTTATTCCAATTTTAATCCGTATGCACCATGGCCTCCCCTAGGGACCATCCACATACCTTGGCTCCCTTCGTCACTCCACAGGTAGCGACTATGCGAGTGATACAACACGAGTGATGCCCAGTTCCGCGCCCACCGCGTACATAGCCAAGCATCCTCTGATCTCCGCCAGCACGAGAGATCACGGAGTCAGATCGAGAGCGCTACCATCCCGTCCAAGTCCCGAGCAACAGCTCCAGCGGACGACACTCAGTATATTCCTCTCCCGAGTGCCCAGAGGAGCTCCACCGAGATAATAACTCATCTCGGCTTGGGGGTGATACACACACACCCGAAAAGTCCTTTTTACAAAACACAGTTTCCAAAAATATACACACCCACGCATGCGTGCACAATTCCATGAAAATGACTAAAAACCAATAACCAACAGTTACCAACCATTTTCCAATAACCAACACAGTCTATCAGATAACCAATTCACAGTTTATAAAACAGGTCATTGCAAAAATATATTTAAATCTTAAAAGTCTTTTGGAGAAATACTTACAGTGCTTTAAAATAATTTATGGAGGATCACGGAGGAACTAGAAGCACCAAAACAGCAACTGTCACAGTGTAAAAACACTGTGGCCGAAACGCAGTGAAACTCAAATTTCACCCGGGTTCAAACGAAGACTTGGGAACGGTAAGGTAGGGCCTATAGGAGGTGGGGAATCTAATGGAAGTGGTGGTTGGCCGTGGGTGGCGGCCGAAACGGCGGTGGAAGGCCGGAAAACTCAGTTCGGGTTTTGAGTTCGATGGGGCGGCTTCGGCAACGGATCGGAGCCGGGGTTGGGTCCAAAGGGTTGCTTGAGGGCCGGTGGTGATGTGGTAGAGAGATGGTGGCCGGAGGTGGCCGGACGGCGGCGGAATGGGTGAAGGAACGCCGCGGCTTCGCACGGCTTCCGGAGACTAACGGCGGCGCGGCGTCGGCTGGAATTTGGAGGGGTGGCTCGCCGGCGCACGGGGAAGCCGGTGGTACCGGCAGTGTCGACCACCGCCAGCCGGCGGCGGCTCAGGAACGGTGAACCCGGTTTGAGCGAGGGAGAGGAGAGAGAGAGAAGGGGCTGGGTCGGGGCTGGGGCACGGGGAGAGAGAAAGGAAAGAAGAAAAAGAAGAAAAGAAAAAGAAAAAGAGAAAAAGAAAAAGAGGAAGAAGAAAAAGGAGATCCAGTCCTTTCAACGTGGGTTTCGAAAGTGATCCAACGAAAACGATTTTAAAACTATTAGATAAATAACATAATTCAAACTCAATGAAATGCTTAATTAAAACAGTAAAAATAAATAAATCAGTTTAACTCAAAATTAACTACAATAAAATATTAAACTCTGACAAAAATATCCTTTAAAATAAAGAATAATTAAATTGTAGATCACTAACTAAAATTAATCAAACGCAGTGAAATGCTTTAATAAAACAATAGTAATTTTAAAACCTACAAACAAACCAATTTAAATTAAAGATCAATTTAAATCCAAAATAATAATTAACAATAAGAAAGCCCAATAAAAATAATTTTTACCATTTAAAATATTCTAAAATAATATTCTAAAACTTCAAAAATAAGAATTAATAAAAAAAATAGGAAAGTCCAATAAAATAATAAAATGAAACCTCTAAAATATTAAAACAAGAGAATTACCTACTAAATAATTAAAATAAACTTTCATTAAAAATACATTAAAATCCGAGATGTTACATATAGAGATCCAACGGCAGCAGGGGAAACCCGAGAAAAACAAAGCAGTGCAGACGTAGAATAAGGGAAGTGATCTGAGTTGAGTTCGAAGAAGTGTAGTAGTTGAAGGGCTTGAACAATAAACGACGCCGTGGAGGGTCATGATGAAGCGCACCGTATGAGAAGAAAAGTGAAACGCGCAGTTTAGCTGAATTAACAAACTGTAATCTGTTGTCACTCAATGCGGCGTTTTTCAATTATAGAAATAATTAGTAGTGTTTGTAAAGCACAGCGTTTTGGGACTTAAAAACACCAAAACTGTGCGTTTTGTGTCTCTGAGGTTTTACGTTAGTGGGAGTGAGGTGGCTTTTATTTTTTTGAAATTAGGTAGCTCTTATTTTGCGTGTGTCAAGTTATCTAACGGTTAGATTCTAACCTGGAAGTTTGTTAGAGGGGGGTAGTGATAGAGTTGTTTTGGAAAGGAACCGAATATGAGCAGCATTACAGCTACTGAAAAAGTATCCCGAGAAAATGTCCGAGAAGTGCATTTCACTTTTTAAAATTTTTTTTTTTATTTTCTTCAAGTATTTTTTAATCATCATAAACTTTTTAAAAGAAAAATTATTTATAACTATGAATTGTACAACAGTCGTGTAATAGAGAATTCCACTTTTTTTTAAAACGATTACGCGATATTTATACACTTCACGATTATATGTAGAATTACTTAAAAAAATTATAATATTATTAAAAAAACACTTCCTCAATCATTAAATAAATAAAAAAAAAGTTATATAGACCCAACAGTGATGTCGGCTTAGGATTTGAGTTAGGGTTTGAGAAAAAGAGAGATAGGAAAATGAAATTGGGAATGCTGAACTTAAAGAGTCTCTCTGTTTGTTTGGCTCATATTAAAATTGACAGATTTGTTTTAAATAAACATGGGTACAGATATCCTGTATCCATAACCGGATTTGGGTGGGTAGAGATTAATATTTTACTGACTGAGTTCATCAGGATTTTCAAGTTTTAGACTAAACCCCCCCCCCAAAAAACAAACCGATCCAGATGCACACCCTTAGTCAAAATTGTCTCACTTAGATAAATCTCCTACACAAAATTTTTATCTTAACCCATTCTTTCACAACATTAAACATTATAAAATATCAACAATCACCCCCCCCCCCCGGCGGCCCTTCCTGTCACTATTAGGTATTTAATTTTCATTACTAAGTAATCAATTATGGCTAGACTTGTTTTATAAATTGAGTTCAACGACTTATCTAAAGATTTGTATTAAGCCTAAATTATGCTACTTAGTATATTTCAAAGATTAAAGGCGATATTAGTATTTAAATAATTGTATGATATCAGTATTATTAATAATAGTATATAACTTAATATTTTATTAGATTAATTTCTTATTATGCAGTTGATTACATAGAATGTTACGACACATTTTTAGAAACGTTAGTGTTGATCTGTACTTCGTATAAGTGTCAAGCTATGAAGTAAAATTTAGGAAACAGTACAACGAGATAAGTAGATTGATCATAAATTAAGATTAGCACATAGTTAGATTATGATTACTAAAGCCAATTCTTGAAAGCCTCTTTTAATATACCACTATGCTATGATTTATGCAAGCATATCATTTATCATAGTCCATGACCACATTTAATTTAGCATTTTATAACTATGTATGTATTATATATGTCATGCATCTCACATTGTAAAGAGAAGTCTGCTTTATTTCCTTCCAACTATATCACTTCATCTTGGAAACGAACTTTGTTGAGGCTAACTAGATTTAGGGAAAGTAAATTTCTTGTTACTTATTTGAGTGCACCACTTGTTTCGAAGAGATTAATGAATACAATTATTGAGCCCCCAGTGGAAAAAGTAAGGAAAAAGATTGCAGGGTAGAAGTGTAAACTACTTTCACAAGGGGGAAGGCTAATCTTGTTGTGACATGTCCTATCGAGTATGCCTATACATATTCTTTCGGTGATCAATGTGCCGTTGGTTACCATTGCTCGCATAATCTCTATTTTGTCTAGCTTTTTATGGGGGAAATGTCAATGGCATTAGGAAGATGAAATGGTGAGCTTGGTTGAAGTTGTGCAAGCCTACGGAGGAGGGTGGTTCAAGTTTGAGAGATTTTAAGAAGGTTCAATGATCATTCCATATGAAATTTGCATATAAAATTATGTCCCCTAAGTGTTTGTGGACTGATTTTTTCCATGCAAAATATATTAAGGATGGTCATGTTACATTAGCTATTGTGAGTTCCTCGAGGTCTCCTTTTTGGAGGTCCATCATTTCAGTTTTACTTGAGGTCTCTGATAATGTTAAAGTCTTGGTGCAAAGAGGCAATGCATCTTTTTGGTATGATAGGTGACTCGTGTCGAGGCCTCTTTCTGTGCAAGTGAAAGAAATTGCAAATAACAAGCTTCGAATCAATGAATGCTGGATTGGTAATTCTTGGGACATTGAACGCTTGACAGAACTAGTTGGTGAGGAGGCCACCATGAAAATCATTCAAAATACTTGTGTTGGTAAAATAGGGCTAGATGTGTTCGTATGGAAACCATCTAAAGATGGAAATTTTTCGACAGCCAACGCATGGCAGGTGGTAAGAAACCAAGGTGAACAATTGCAATGGAAGGAGTGAATTTGGCATCGTTTATTACCTAAACAAGTTTCCATTTGCATATGGAAAGCATGCTTTCGTTGTCTTGCATGTTCAGGAGAAGTGGCTACACAGGTATGGGAACGAGCGAGTATTGTGTTGGGGGTCCCCTAATGCAACAGTTGACATGGAAAGCAAGAAGATTGGTGTGGTTCTGTTGTGCAAAAAGTACTTCTATCAAAGGCACTCTAACAGGTTTAATATCATGCTTGATCACGTGGAAAACTATGGATGGGAAGGTGCAAAGCTAGAATGGAATGGGTGCAAGAGAGTGCAGCTCGAGTGTGGTGGTTAGTTAAATACTGGCTCCAAATTCTGGTTCAGAGATCATCTCTTTTGGCTCTCTCTCTATGCAGGACATGCAAATTTTGAAGGAATTACAGGTAGACCATCCATCCCAGCGTTTGTGCAGACAGAAATTGGTAGCTTGGATGAAGCTTCCTGTAGGTTGGCTAAAACTAAATTGTGATGGGAGTTGTTGTGGAAATCCGGGAAGTTCTGGGGGAGGGGGAGTGATTAGGGATGAGGTTGGCACTGTTCAAGGGGCTTTCTCAGCTCATTTTGGTCTTGGTACTAATAATAAAGCTGAGTTAAGGGCTATTACAAAGGGATTGTTGTGTGCAAAAGGCTTAATTTTTTTAATGTGATTATTGAAAGTGACTCCAGGGTGGTAGCGGATTGGCTACTTGAGGGAAGATGCACCTTGTGGTACTTATGGGACTTTTGGGATGAATTACTTATTGCTCTTAAAGGGATTAATTTTATGGTGGTTTATCAATATTGGGAAGGTAATAAAGTGGCTGATTTTCTAGCACAACAAGGCGAGATGGGAAGGAATATTACTTATGAAGGAAACTAGAATTTACCAAGGCTCTTTATAGGAATTATTCGTATGAATAAATTGAGTTTTTCTAGCCTCATGATTTAATTTGTCTTTATTTTGGCATTGTATAGTTTTGTTTTGTGGTTTTGGTATTAGTTGATTGTTTGATATAAGTTTGGTTTTCCTCTGCCTTAAGTAAGGGTTAGCAAGAAATTAGGGGGACTTTCCCCTATTTTCTTTTTTCTTTTTTCTTTTTTTAAAGTTCTATATAAGTCTTTGTATAAAAGTGGACTACATTTTAAAAAAAGTATAAAAAATTATTCTTTATTAGTGAGATCTATTTTTTTTTTTAAGAAGACTTGTATGAAACTTGTGTCAAAGATTGCAAGTAACATTAGAAAGGGAAACTTTGTGGTCTGCCCTGGAAAATGAGAGAGGTGGTGATTGAGCTGCATTATTGCATATTTCATACAGTTAAAATCAATACATTTTTAATTGTTTTACTATTTTATTATTGATTTTAGATGAGAAAATGATTAAGAGGCATAAATCCAATTTTTAATTTAAATTGATTAATAGCATAATTTATGCTTGATTTTAATACTTGTGATTTAATTTGATATTGTTTATTCACATGCACAACACACTTTTAATAAATACGTCTAGTTTTATTTTATCTTTAATTATTAATTTATTTTTTATCTTTTTCTATTTTTCTATTTTTTCTTTAATTATTATTATTTATTCTGTCTGTCTTATTTTATTTAACTTTTTATTTTATTTTATTTTCTTGTTTTACAGCACCGGCTAAACGACATATCGTTTGGTCGACAAACCAAAACAACTTGTCATTTCTACTGGGAATGAATTATATTATCTGCTAAACGACTTGTCATTTAGTCCATAGACAAAAATGACTTGTCGTTTGTCTGTCGAATTAAAATTGCTATCTAATAAACGACGTGTCGTTTTAGTCATAGACAAAAACGACACGTCGTTTTGGTCATCTTCAACCTCACGCAGACTCCATGCATGCATTCAGACGACTCCACGTCCACCATCATCATCAAGCATGCTGCACCTCTGCCCAATCATTGAGTCACAACCACCACAACTTAGACCAGCAGCAACCTTCCACAACGCTGCCATGATCCCAGCTACTGCACGACTCCTCCTCCTCCTCCTCCACACGTAGTACCCCGTTTCCAATCTCCTCCACTTGCTGGAGCTCACATGCAGACTCGATGCACCTCCACTGGCCGCCAGCAGCAACAGAAGACGCTGTAGATCAAGTCTCAATGGCCCAGTGAAGCCCAGTGCCCACAACCGAAGCCTCCATGGCAACGCCATCACCTTCACCCATCGCTGCACCTGGACGAACCACGAGAAGAGCAACGCAGCCATGGTCGCACAACCTTCGTAGCTCATCTGCTCAGCCACGTGAACTTCTGCTGCCCATCACCGACAGGCCTCTATTCTACCTCCTCGAAGCAGAGCACCATTCCCCTTCCTCCACGCTGTACGGCAACATGCTTAAACCATGCACTGCAACTCAGCCTCTCCACAACTGTGAGCTATGCATTCACGCGGTTCCCACTCACAAAGAAATAAAACCATTGCTAGGCACACACTCACCGACAGAAAAGAAACAAATATTACAGGTGACAAAAGTTGTTGGTCAACCAAAGAAAAAAATAAAATAAAATGCATGCTGGGACGCACTCATACTGGACAGCAACGAAGAACACGCTGGGAGATACTCACGCGAAAAGTTTTCCGTAATAGCTAGGTGGAAGAATAAAAAGAAAGAAGAAAAAGATGAAGATGAGACTAACGTAAAACACGGAAGGAATATTGGGTTAGATGCTGGGAAAAAGAGAAGAGTTGGGCATTAATTTAAAGGCATATTGGCAGACAAAGGCTGGAAGGATGAAAAAAAGAAATGAAGGAAGAAGGGCAAGCTGCACGCTGGAACTAAACTTGATTTGCGAGAGAGTTGGATTTCGGCATTAATTTGGCTTGAAAACTCATGTTGGCTGGAATCGTTTGGACATGCAGGACCACTCATCCGCATTAAAATAATGCTGGAGAAACACATGCTCACTTTTAATCTTTGGAGGAAGCACAGTATGGAAGACCAACATTGATTTAAGACACATGCACGCCACACAACAGAAAAAAAGAATGAAAAGAAACAAGGCAAGACATGGAACGGAATTCATGCAGGTTATGCTTTTCGATAATGGGAGAAAGAGCTAACACGTTCTGAAATGGAGTTTGATTTTATTTATTTATTTTGGAAGTAACTTTGGTCTTTCATGCTTTTCGAGTCTATATAAAGGACTGACCGACGAAGAGTTTGGAGCTCACAGTTTGATTGTTTTTTAGAGAGTTTTGTTGTTATTGTTCAAATGCATAGCTAAGTCCTTAAGTAAAGCTAGGGATGAATTTACACAATTGAGAGTGTTTTTAGTTTATTTTTTATTCATGTGATTGTTATTTATTAATGTAAACTCTTATTTATCATTCTCTAATTATCAATAGTATTTTTTTTATCTCCAAATAATTTTGGAATTGATCCCTTTCATAGATTCAGTCATGCCTTTTCTATAAAATGGTTAAGATCCTTGATTATGTTTGGATTAATTCATTGTCTTTATTGATTTAATTCTTTGCTGCAGTATTGCTCACTCGGTATATTGTCGCTGCTAGGTTTTGTCAATAAGGATGATAATTCACAAAATTTTTAAAAGTAGTGAATGATTTATCAAAGAGTTATCTTTCGATTAATGTGGTTTGTAGTTCTATATCTTCCAATTGAGGACTTTGGAGATGAATTTCCAATTGTGTAAATTCACTAAATCAAGAATAGACATAAATACCTGATTTTTTTTTTCACAAAGATTTATGGGTACTACTCATCTATTATTAATCCAATCAAGGCATTAACAAAATGAAATTTGAAGAATATAAGCTTAGAGGTCTTGTACCAAGACTCTGTAAAGGTCCTTACTAAAATGTCAACCAAATTTACTTAACACTCGGCTGGAAGAAACCTCAATTGATTCAAGGTTCTGCTATGCCTAGTGTCGACAATAGAACAAGAACAAGAACAAGAGAATCCAACAAAAGCCCATTTCCAAAATTTGATTTCCAATAAAGTGAAGAGTATAAATCAACAACTACAGAAAACCAGCAAATAAAGGAAGTAAATGAAAGCTTTTACCGCAACCCAAGCTTCGGAATTAGCCTAACTTTACCATCATCAACAAAGTATTTCACCAAAATGAAAAACCCTAAAAATTCTCAAAAAGTTTCTAGAAAATAAAAACAGAAATTGAAATTGTCTCATAACTACCTTCCTCTCTTTGGCATCAACTCCCCCTTTTATGTGTGAGCCTTCCGCCCTTACTCTCTTATTGATCATTAAATATTTTTCCTTTAATTCTTTTTATTCTTTATTGTGTTTTCTTTAATCTGTCTCCCTGAGGAATCGACACCCCAAAGCTGTGCTACAACTACCGCGTTATTCTTTGGGCGTAATCAAATTTTGGCACCGTTGCCGGGGAGACGGTGGAAGAAATAGTACAAATAATTTATTTCAGCAGTTTGTAAAGGTGGTAACTTCGTTTCCTCTTTTAGCTGCTACATTATTATTATTATTATTATTATTATTATTATTATTATTATTATTATTTTCTCTCCTTCTTTCCGTATTATTTTTTTTAGTTTTTAGTATTTTGTTACATTTCATGCATAGACATAGAGACGAGTTAGGTAGATTTGCAAGGAGAGTTGAAGTAGACACTGATACTCTCTTAAATAATCTGTTTGACACACTTTCTAATTTTGAAACACATTCTACTTCATTATTTTCTTCATTTAACAAGAGTATGCACGAAGATCAACCTCATACTCTACATGAGTACCTTCACCCTACACACACAGCAACACCATCATGCATTGTATTTCCACCTAATATTCCTCCATTGTATTTCAAACCAGGTATGATAAAACTTCTCCCTACTTTTTATGGTCTGGAGAATGAAAATCCATATATGCATATTAGGGAGTTTGAAGAGGTTGTTGCTACATTTCATAGTCAACCTGGCATTATAGATACTGTTCGACTTAAGTTCTTTCCTTTTTCACTAAAGGATAAGGCGAAGAGTTGGATGTATTCATTAAGACCACGGTCGATTGGGTCATGGGCTAAAATGACCCAAATTTTTTTCAATAAATACTTTCCTCATTATAAGATGAATGCTTTGAAAAGGCAAATCTCAACTTTTACACAAAAAGATAGTGAAACTTTGTATCAAGCATGGGAACGTTTTAAAGAGTTACTTAGTTTGTGTCCCCATCATGGCTATGAAAGTTGGCGTCTGTTTACCTCTTTTTATGAAGGTCTTACTCCTAGAGAGTGTCAATTTATTGAAATGATATGCAATTGTGAGTTTTTGCATAAAGATCCGGATGAAGCAATGGAGTATTTGAATGAACTTGCAAAAAAAGCTCACACCTGGACAGGACAAAATTCTTTTGACAGTACCAATCGAGAACGCCCCAATCAAACTCATTCTGGTGGAGGCATCTATCATCTTAAAGAAGAAGATAGCTTGAAGGCAAAGATGGCCTAACTAGAGAGTTAGAGCCATTGAAGATGAAGGGAACTATGGCAGCTTGCACTATTCCTCAAATTGATGCCCCTAAACTTTGTTTTGTTTGTCAGGGAATAGATCATCATGTACAAGATTGCCCAACACTTACTAAGATGAGAGGAGTGTATGAGGAACATTGCAATTCTCTTGGCATGTATGAAAAGCCCTCTTCACCCTACTCAGATACATACAATCTTGGTTGGAGAAATCACCCAAACTTCAGTCGGAAGTCTGACACTCATCACACTCCCCAAGCTTTTGACACTCACAACCCCTCACAATCTCAACCACCTAGAGCTTACCATGCACCATATCATGCACCTTCATCTTCTAAGAACTCCTTAGAAGATACTTTATATACTTTTATTGAGGCACAAGGTAAAACTAATCAAAGGTTTGAATATTTAATTATGCATGTTGTTGAGAAAATAAGAAGATAAAAAGCCAGATATCCAAGATGATGAGCGCTTTAAGTGTAAATGAGCATGGCAAATTCCCTTCTCAATCTCAATCCACACCCCAAGGTCAACATATGGCAGAAGAAAATTTGAATTTGAAAGAGGTCAATGCCATTATGACACGAAGTGGTAAGTCCTTAACCATCCCAATAACTGATAAACCAGAGGATATTGAAGTGGAACAAAGCACTGATAGTGCCAAGTTGCCCAAGAAAGTCGAGGCAATCCCAGTTAAGGTACCATTTCCTCAAGCTTTAAAATCTGGTACTTTGGATCCTAACAATAAAATCTTGGAAAACCTCAGGCAGGTAAAAATTAACCTCCCTCTTTTGCATGTTATTAAACAAGTTCCTACTTATGCAAAAGTTCTCAAAGATTTGTGTACAGTTAAGAGGAAGCACCGTGTTAAAAAGACAGCATTTCTGACAAAACAAATTAGTACTTTAATTGAGCAGCGAATTCCTCTTAAGTACAAGGATCTTGGTTGTCCAACCATAGCATGTAATATTGAGAATCATGAGTTTGGGCAAGCCTTGCTAAATCTAGGATCTAGTGTAAATTTAATGCCTTATTCCCTTTATTTGCAGCTTGATTTGGGTGAAATTAAGTCTACTTTTGTTGTGCTTCAATTGGCTGACCATTTAGTTAAGAAATCAAGAGGGATAGTTGAAGATGTTTTGATCCAAATTGATAAATTTTATTACCCTGTTGATTTCTTAATTCTGGACGCCACTTCTGTCGTTAACTCTAGTTCTAAAATCCCCTTAATTTTAGGTAGACCATTCCTTGCTACTGCTAACGCTCTTATTAATTGCAGGAACGACCTAATAAAGCTCTCTTTCAGAAATATGACTCTCGAGGTAAATATTTTCCACATTGAAAAACACCTAATAGAGGATGACGAGTGCCACCAAACGTACATGATCGACGCACTCATAGACGAGGGAGATTATGGAACACAGGATTGGCAACCGAAATTTGAGGAGTTGCCTAATAAAAATGAAAAACAAATTTCTTCAAGAGTGGACAGTTCCAAATTGGAATTAAAACTACCGCCCTCAGGTGAAATGAAATTGAATGCAGGAGAACTTAAAAAGATCCAGTTGACCGAGTTAAAAGAGTTGAGAAATGATACTTACAAGAACTCGAAAATTTATAAGGCTAAAATGAAAGCGTTTCATGATAAAAATATTTTGAAAAAAAACGTTTAAGCCTAATGATCAAGTGCTCTTATATGATTCTAGACTCCAGAAGCACCTAGGAAAAAGCCGGTCTAGGTGGACCAGCCCTTTTGTAGTGAAGAATGTTTTTAAAAATGGGGCAGTAGAAATAAATGATCCTAAAGATGGTCGGATCTTTAAAGTAAATGGTCAACGCCTTAAAACATTAATTGATAGGCAAGTTCTGGAAGTTGAAGAAATTCCACTTGTGGATCCGGTCTATCAACCTTGACCACACCACACAGGTATGTTTTTTTTTATTTGTTTTGTTTGTTTTGTTTTTGTTTTCTTTTATTTTCTTTCTTTTCCTTTTTGTTTGCTGTTGCTTTCTTTGTTTTTGTTTGCAAGTTAGTTTCATTTTATCATTTCAGGTTACAATCTTTGGTGCTTAGCAAGATACCCACGTCACTCCTCAAGTATATTCTACCATTTTTAGCTACTCCCCATTCAATTTTGATTCTTAAACATTGAGGACAATGTTTAATTTAAGTTGGGGGTGGTGGTGCAAATTCAGTATTTAAAATACTTGTTGGAACTCTGTGGCATATTTTCATTAAAAAAAAAAAACCATGTCAGCGTTCAGGATTTCCTTGCATGATGAAGTGATACCGACATACGACTGCACAATAATTGCAAGTGTCCGCTTTGACAAAGTAGTTATCTTGCCTGTTATCCCATTTGTTTGGCGGTATTTCTTTAGGAATATTGAGTCTAAGAAAACCCGTTTTTGAATGAGTCATTTCTTTTCTATTTTTGTTTCATTAATTTTTAACCAAAAAAAAAAAAAATTGTTTAGCATGTGTGCATGTGGTTAGTTTTATTTGACATGCATTCTTTTTAGGGCAATATCTCATATATATATATATATACCATTACTTTTGCACACATGCTTAGTGAAATATAATAAATTATAGAAATGAACAAAGATTTTATCATTTAATTATGAATATTTTGTAATGATTTCTTATATTTTTTTCTCTACTGTTGCGATATATTAATTGAAAATTGAAAGAAAACTGGATAGTGGTGCTGCAGTGATTTTAAAAGAGTAATGTTAGGATAAATCTCAAATGTACAAGTTTTGCCAAAGTTTTATTAAAAAAACAAGGGCTCCATCATAAGAAAAAGTAAATTTCACGCTTTTCTAATGCATGAAACTTATATATTTTGAGTTTGTATATATCATTATTATTTTTAAAACTAAAACACATTCGACTTCGAAAAAAATTGTGGGGATTAAGAAAATGGGCAATTGTTTTTGGTTTATTAGATATATGTAATTATTTTTAGAATAACAATATGTGTAATATTGAATTAGAACATAAAGTAATAAAGATTGGGTGGTAGCACTTTACAAACGACGAGTTGTGTGGCGCCCCCAGATTCTACTTAGGATCGGATGGACATCTGAAGCGTTGGGACATGCAATACAAGATTACCTACCCCCGTTCATGACATATAAGATGCAATGTTCCTAACATGAATATAGCATTATGCAATATTCATAGCGAATAACTTTTTTTTTTTAGCAATACTATGCACCAAATTTATAATGTCCCAAATAATTAAAACGTAATCCATTCATACTTAATAAAATAAACATCCAAGATTACAATACTAGTCTCAGAAGACTGTAATCTCAAAACATCGGATACCTAACTCCATAATTATATTGCCAAAATACATTATTGGGCTAATTCGTTGAGTAACTCGTGTAACTCAACTAACTATGCCCGAATACTATCCAAAGACCTAACTATGGAGGCTGCAAGCTCCGCATTGCATCCCCAGCATCTAATCAACCTCCTCCAGTTTACCAGTGTCTACTCTCTGCTTTGATCTTGACACATCGCCTACCATTTGGGGGAAATGGTAGTTTGGACTACTACTGTGAGATTTGATTATAAATCTCAGCAAGTTAACATGAAACTTCCACATAGGTTAATGATGCATGCATGGCAGTAAAAGTATGAATGCATAATCAAAGTCGTAAGTAAGCATAATATAACTTAACATATAGCGTAGCATAAATGACATAACTTGAACTGAAACTGAAACTTAACTTGACGTGACATGACATGTACGTGAACTTAAAATATAGCATGGACTAGCAACAAAGCATGAACGTGAACTTAAAACATAACATGAATATGAACATAACCTGACATGAACATGAACTTGAAACATAATATGGACTTGAAACATAGCATGAACGTGAACACACATAACATGAACGTAACTTGAACATAACATGAATGTGAACATAACCTGACATGAACGTGAACTTGAAACATAATATGGACTTGAAACATAGCATGAATGTGAGCATATATAACATGAACGTGAACTTGAACATAACATAAATGTGAACTTAAAACATATTCTTGTCTCATGGAGGTACCATGATTACGTATTCTTATCTCATGGGGTTATCATGATTGAGTATTCTTATCTCATAGGATTACCTTGATTGCGTATTCTTATCTCATGGGGTTACCATGATTGTGTATTCTTATCTCATGGGAGTACTATGATTGCGTATTCTTATCTCATGGGGTTACCATGATAGCGTATTCTTATCTCATGAAGTTACCACGATTGCATATTCTTATCTTATGGGATTACCATGATTGCGTATTCTTATCTCATGGGGTTACCATGATTTAACATAGATTGAACGTGACAAAAACTTGAAACTTGACATAAACATAAATTTGGACATAACGTGAAACATGATTTGCATGTAAAATACATGAACTTGGAATCTTATTCAATATATTTAATTAAAAAAGTGACCATACGGGTGCTACATAGGTCCCCTTAAGCCATGTGTCCCTACCAATTATCGCATCACAACACGGGTATCTATACTAGCTGTGAGTGCTTTAATACATACTCCATAGTTGTTGTGGCCCCACGTATTCTACGTGTCACAATCGCTATGTCTCACGTAGTGTCTACTCCACAGTTATTGTGGACCCATAAATTGTTTGTGCCACACTTGATATAGATACATGTAAAATAAAGTATGGCTCTATCGGCATCAGTGTCTGTTGTTCTCTGGTGACCAACTAGTTAGGCCCCATTCACAACCTGTTAACTATATTTCGTTAACCTAGAAAATTTCATACCTATTTAGACACTCCAGAGTGAACAAAAGAGTTCCACTAGGATTTACCTCATCCTAGTGCTTAGGATTGTGATTAACATGAATAACTTAACAAGACTGTTCTCGAGATACACAAACTATACTCGAAATGGGATGACGTGAATACAAAATGTCAGAAGTCCTGACGTAGCATAACGTGATGTGAACGTAAGAGGATAGACATGACATACCCTGAGGCATGAATGTAACAGACAATATTTCGTAACATGGCATAACATATAACAGATAATATTTCGTAACATGGCATAACAGACATTTGACAGAATATATTAGGTAACAAATAAGTATTTTGACACAGAATAATTCGTGTAATAGATAAACATGTGATAGCATGGCATATATAACAACATATGAATGTAATTGTAGTTCTCTTACCCATCAAATATATACAGTAAACTGATAGAGCTAACTTACCTCGATAGTCGTGTTCTACGAGAATAAAGCACAAAATACGAGAAACTGTAAGAGGGTATTCTAAAAGTTAGAAATTTAATTACTAACAATTAGAAATGTGAAAATAGACAACTTAGAGTAAAATTATCATTCTACCCTCTACATGTGAGAAAATGACCATTCTACCCATAACTTAAGGATTTTACATCCTAACTCCAAAAATTATCAAATTTACGTTCCTCATGTAAATTTTGTCCTAAACTCAAATATTAACTCAAAAAAAATTAAAATCATTCACAACTATCGAAAACTCACCATGGTTGAAACATTCATAGGTCATTTCTCTTGATTTTGGTTGCAATTTCTTCCATCATCAAAACCCATGATTAAACCAAAATTTTGTAACAAATATCTTCATATCCTAAGTTTAAAAACACACTTAAAATATCCATTAAGAAAAAGCTAATCATCAACACCAAAATTTTTGTAAAAAGACCCAAACTTTTTAACAAAAAGTAAACTCTTAAATCACAAGTTTTGACCTTAACAAAAACATCTCCAAGAATTTTAAAAAATAAAATCTTACTTCTAACATATTCAAAACATCATCCTCATATCAACCATACATTAAATCATCAAACAAAAGTCACCAAAAATCACAAAACAACACTTGGAGTTTTTGCTTTTACACTTAGTCCAAAAACAGAAACTTTTCTCTTAACTATTTTTTATCAATCTCTTGATCCATGGCTTAAAGACATGTGATCTTCAAACTAAAACATCACATGGTTTTAAAATGTGTCCTAAAGAAGATCCAACCATAAAAATTAAAATCACATGGCTAAAACTCAATAAAACATGGATCTAACCCAAAAATATCAAATCATAGGCCTAACCGAAATCATCTTGCATAGAAAAATCATATCTTTGAAAATAATTCTAAATATCTTCAAACTAATATCCTATCATAAAAATAAGAGACTTAGGATCATCACATAAAAATATCAAAGCCTTTAGAGTATGATTAAATCTCGAAATATTCAAACTTTCTCAAAACAAAAACTGTTTTTCCACTTCCAGTTTTCAAGTTTCTAGATCTAAGGAAATTTATCATCACAAGCTTCATTCATGCAACAAAACCTCAATGAACATTCATAAACACATGCTAAAAACACTCCATAAAATGTTCGGATCAAGATATTTCTATTACCTTGGTCAAAAATTTCAAAACATAACATACTCTCTAGTTTCATGCCCAGAATGACCTTTCCATGGTTAAAAATACTTTTGACCAATCAAATAAGCATGGAATGAGACTAATAAGATATCCACGGAAACCAGATTCAAATATGAACAACTTTAATGTGGAGTCATCAAGCAAAATTATCTAAAAAGGGTTGAAAAGCTCCATGCAAAAAGACCCAAAAATTTGCCCAAGAGAGCTCTTTTGAGTTACTCTCTAAGAACAGGGTGAATAAGTGATGAAATGAAAGGAAGGGTGCCTTGCATGCCTCTAGAATTCTGGAGGAGGAAGTTATGGGCTTGAATGACCCTTGATTGGAGGTAGCTATGTGACATAAAGTGGAGAATAGTGAGGGGGCAAGGACTACCTGTAGTAGTTGTGAGATATGGAGGTTGATGGGGGTGGATTTCTCCTTCACATCAAGGCACTATTGGATGCAACCAATAGCAGTAGATGGTCTGCCATGTGGGGGAGGAAACTTCTTAAAGAATTTTTGTCAAGGTGGCCAAATCCGTGGGCCTTAACCAAGTGGGTTTCAATTTGGAGTTTAAAAGGGGTTTGGTTAGGGTTCGAGATGCTATCAAGTCCAAATTCAATTTTTCTTAGCCCAATCAAATTTTCAAGATTTAAAAGGTTGGATAATGATGTCATAACAAGGATTTGATTAATTAATAGCATGTGGAAGTGATTTAATCAAGTGATTAAACACAATGCTAGAAATTGGATTAAAAAGGGTTTGGAGGCCAACTTTAGGGTTTGGGAAACCGTTTAGGGTTTTAGTTTCAACCAAGCTTTTGGAGTTTCAATTGGATTCCAACCATTTAGGATTTCACTATGGTTGAAACCCTTTTTGGTCTCGCACAAAATTGGTTGACCAGATGAAAAAGAATAGTGTTTCGCTTAGGTGGCGTAATCTCACACTTTGATTCCTTCATAATCCAACTCATGGTTCCTCTTTGTGCTAAGTTTCTAATACTATTCACTATGTATGTGTGGCTAAGATCTTGCCAAGTCTCCAAATAAAACTTCTTTAACCTAATTTGGATATTTCACGCTATGATTTTAAAAACATTGCACTTGATGCACTTATCGAGATTACTATTCATTAAAAAAAATGAATAATAAACTTAGTACTGAAAAATCCTAAATATTCATATTAACCCATAGTGAAAATTTTTTACTGAAATTCAACCCTGAAGTGCCCCTAAAAATAATTTCACAGTTTCAAACAAGCGTTTCGTCCGAAATTATGAAAATGAGTTATTGCGCCATAAAGAAATGCTTTATACAACCGGCTGGGGAAACCCCCGTGCAACCGGACCCACTGTTTATAAAAAAAATTATTATTTTTACTTTAGTCTTTCCTTTTCTTCAATCTTTCATTTTCTTTCATTTTCACTGTCTTTTTCTTCCTCCTCCTGTTCTGTGTTCTGGTGCTCCTCTGAAAATTCGTGGATCAGATCCGTCTCTCCTTCACACAGTGCTCTCTCTCCCTCTCAGTGCTCCACCGTCACGAGCACCATCTTCAACCGCACCCATCCCTGTCACGGCTTCTTCGCTCTCGATGAGGTTTGCATCCAAGACCATCAAACTTGGATTGAACAAGTCAAAGAAAAACGCGAAAACTCTGAAGTCAAGACGAATCGGGTACCTCAGAGACCTCGAGATCATCTTTGTCCAATGAATCGCTACCGCAAGTGATTATCTTGAAGCATGAGATAGATTTCACCATTTTTTTGCCTCCTACTACTGAACGTTTCTCTCAGAAAAGCCAACTAGGAGCACTCTATCGAACACAGTCACACAACAACCCCAGTCTATATTGGTTTGGTGTGATGTTGGGAAACGGAAACATAACAAAAACAATGCAGTGGCTTTGACTCTATAAAGCATTTCTGCTCCTTAAATCTAACTAAGACTTTTGAGGAACACATAGAGATGAACAATCGTGGAGTTGAGCGAAATGAGGAGAGAAGTAAAAATAATAATTTTTTTTATAAACAGTGGGTCCGGTTGCGCCGGGGTTTCCCCAACCGGTTGTATAAAGCATTTTTGAATCCTAAATAATCAACTGAGTCTGACACTTCTAACTATCTCAAATAATTAAACTCATATTTCTAGCACCATAGTGAGTGATAACATTGACTATGTTGACAGACTAAAACCTGCGCGATTGGTCGAATAGTAAAAACTTATGGGTTTTTCACGAGGTTCCTAAAGTCAATAGAAATTCCACCAATGAATTTCTAACGGGCTGTTACAAGTTGAGTGGCCAGCTATAACGGGCTTTGAGTGGGCCCTAATCCGTGCCTAAGGTCCATTTTTTGCTGCAGACACTCCTCTTCTCTATCTCCGATGAAAAGCATCTTACTAGAGAGATTAATATTCAAACATGGGCCAGCCACTCTTGGGAGATGCCACCCTCTAATGCCTACGCTTAATTTAAAGCATTTGAATTTTTCTTCTCACTTATAATAGGATTTCTATGACATGATTGATAGGTTAGTATTCCTTATGAAAACTTGAAGATTCATAAATAGTGAACTCAAATCTCAACCATAAAAATTATATCATTCACGGATAATAAAAAAATTTGAATTATAACATTGATTCATACAATTAATAATTATTTAAAAAGTGGACAATCTAAAATTACTACGAATAAGTCTTTTAATAAAATGTGGAATTATAAGTGAGCGTGCATTAATCGGTTGATTGTTAACTTTCAATAGGGACTGTCTGAATCTATCTTTAGAGGTAATTTAACAACTAATCTAATTTATTGTTCAAATGAAAGATTTTGGATTTCGGATGGGACCAAAAGCATAGGCAAAAAAAAAAAAAAGATAATAACCATAAGGTGTTCTATAGGTATTGTCCAAAGAAAAACAAAAACAAAACAAGTAATGCATCTAGATTTTGGTGTCCTTCTACTTTTATTGTCATTTGACATGCACTTCATCAATTAACACTTCTTTTTTTTTTTTTTAAAAAAGAACCTTTTAATGGATGACTCAGATAATTAAGGAACTCTACTATTTCCTCTATAATCACTAAACATAAGTCCAATGTTTAGAATATATTTCATGTTAGAGTGCATAGCAGAATGCCTTAAGCACAACTTTTCAAGTTACTCCACAAGTTTATCTTGTCTAACCAAATAATCCAGCAAGCCTCAAGTACCTCCTCTTGGTGAAGTGACGTAGAATAACAAACTAGAGTAACACTCGACCTACTCCACAGCCTAAATGTTTACTCAAGAGAGAACAAAAATAGAGAGATTCTATATTGATCTAGGATAGTGTGGGAACCAAATGAGGAAGGCTATATATAGCTCTCCTTGTGCACCACTCACGGTTGGCTTTAAAGGCCAACCTTTAGTCCTCTTAATAAAGTGGTTGTTGTCACTTTTATTAATAATATGTGTTACAAGCCATTACGACATAGGAGGGGGTCTGCCTATGTGGGCGCCCCTCCATCTTACATCTCTAACTCAAACACAGTGGGTATGGCTCAGGCTTGCATCTCTTAAACATTTTCAATTTTGTTCATACAAGTAAATAGGTTGTAAGATCACCAAGCACACCTGCAAAAGAAAGGTTGAAGTACTATACCAAATCTCTTCTAGAGAAGACCATCATAACAACATCTCTAAAGTGTCTTATCATGTCTTAGGCTCATTCGATTGCATCAGATTAAGCATTTATGAACCCTATTGAGTTTTAAAAAACTCAGAACAATACTTTACTACCTCCAAATCATTTCGATGTGTTCACAACTTTAATCGCTACCAATGTGTAGTGTTATAGTTTGACGTCAGCAAGCACCATTGAAGATATGATGTCAAATACTCTTCCCTCCTCCCTCATGTCATTCAACTTTTGTCGAACCGTTTCTCTAACAATGCCTCTTTAGGCCACATCAATCATAGCTATAGACAACATGCTAAAGTAGTAGGTATCACAAATTCCACCTTGTGACATAGTCAAAGATAAATTAAGGACACTTAATAAAATATGAATTTCACACAGTTAGAAAGAAGGGAACCATTTACTCACTTCCTCGTTTGGTCGAATAAGTACATGTAGTATGAAATACATGCTATGGTGGATGTCTATATCAACACTGTACATATCTTAGTCTAGTCACTCCTTAAGCGTCTAACCCGAGTCCCTCCATTTGCTTGTCTCCAAAGGGCCAAAAATGATCTCGTATCTGGCTAACCACATCTACATGGATTGTTGGGTACCCATGCATGGTCCTCCCAGGCAGAGAGTGTGTGTAACCATCTGCCTGTTCAAGTAGAATCTCCAACTTCACCCTCTCAGCCTTTCATTTCTCAAATTCCCTTTTGGCATAAAAAGAATAGACATGCCTAAAGCGAACCTCATTCTCCAAGTTAGCACGGTTAGCCATGATCCAGGTTGCTAAATCATCAATGCCCTACAAAGGAAAAACCAAAGGGAGCTAAAAAAGCTAAGTAAAAGGGGAAGAGTAGCAAGGGTAACAACAATTACAATACCCCAGATAGGAAATTCCTTATCTGACTAGCCACGCTATTGACTACTTCATCTCTAACAAGACCAGAGGAAGGGGAAGCTCCTCCTAGCACCTCTCTATCATCCCTTGCCTTAGGACCATGGCAGGGACCAAGGATGAAAGCTTAAGGAGACACTACCATTGAGCTCGTCCTACTTCTAGGGGCCTTACCCAAGTCTTCCACTAGGTGAACATCGTAGGTGTAGACGAGGTGGACACACCTAAGTCAACAACCTCACTCATGAGGCCACTCGTAGGGACACCTTCCTCTAAGGGAGAGGAGTCAACGTCATCCCCAAAAGAGAAGGGAAAGGGAGAGGGGATAGAAACTCGGTCTCCGCCAGCTGCCAAGTCAAGTAGAGGAGTCTCTCCTCCTAAGACAGTGGTAGGCAATAGGAGAGTCGTTGCCCTGAGTAGGGATTTGAACTTTTGTCCCCACACTCTTCTTGAGATTCTTCAACAATAGCAGGGTCATTGCCCTGATCGCCACCCTGGGGACCCGGTCACCATCTTAATCGTCCTGAGTTTCCACTTGGGCTGCTCTATTGGCAAGGCCCAAAGAAAAAGCAGCGACAAACGTAAGGAACTTAAACGTCGAGCTAGATGTCGAATCGAGCTTTTGAGAAGGAAGATCAAAATCAAAAGTGGTTGCCAAGTTAGAAAGATCTTGACCCATCAAGACCTCGAGATCGTCAAGATCTGAAGTAGGTGCGCTAATTGGTGAAAGACAGGGGGTAGAAGGAGGGGTACTGTGAGGTTGGCTAGCCTCAGGGGAGGCACCAACACCTACACCCTAACCGCCCTTTTTGCTCTGGTAGAAGGCGTATCTACAGCAGCGGGACGAGGGCGAGTCTGCAAGACCTTTGGAGTAGACTTAGATGAATGTTTCTTTGGGGGAGATCGAGCGATGACCTTGGTTAGAAAAAGGCGATCGCGAACATTTGAACTGCTAGGCATCACCAAGAAACAGTTAATATTAACAGGCATAAGAAGGATCTCAGTCCAAATCTCATCCTCGTGTTTAGTCACTTAGGCAACGACCATGTTGACACGAGATTGCTATTGTTCAAACAAAGGGTCCAAAGCTACTACCAAACCTTTGTCATCTAGTACCTTACTCCAGGTGGCTCTAATATGGAAGTCCTAGCTAGCAATCTCTGAATGAAGAAATTCCCAACCTATACCAGAAATGAAGAAAAACTTCCTCATCCATTGCTTGGCATTCGAATGGTGGCTCTCAAAAAGAGCCAATTGCTGGTTTTTGGTCCAAAAACTACAAATGTTACTCGGAGAGCTCCTCAAAGAACAAAATACCAAGAACTCTTGGGTGGTTAAGTTTGGGTATTCTTCCCTAGCAATTTCTAAGACTAAATGGAACACGATGTAAGAACATAGAAGAACTCGCCACGCAAGAGAGTGAAATTGTACATGGCCCAACTGTAGAAGATCAATAATGTCACGTATTGGGTGACAGAAAGGAAATCTTAAATCGTGCATAGGGGCACAGATAAGAAGAGCAACCTTTTCAGTGAACCCTTCTTCATTAATGCAACCATGGTGAGGGAGTTCGAGAAGTATTGAGTCTATGATCCCGTAGGAGTTGTGCAGATTTACCAAATCCCTGGGTGTGAGGGTGGAACACCACCCGAAGCCTTCGTGGAATGTCTTTCACGGAGGAAGACTCTGGGCTAGAAGGAGTCTGGGATACATTTCATTGGGCCATCAGTATGATGAATGAACAGAGGAGAAGGGGAAAAGAGGGGAGGTTGAAAGCCAATTGTCATAGATAGAGGGGTGATTGTGAAGAAGAAGGGTAAGGATTGGAAAGAAGATGAAAACATGAGAAGAGGCAGGGAAATGAATAGAGGTAGTCATCACCTGACTAAATGACATGATAGAAAGAGAAAGTGGTGATAGTTACGAGGTAGCGTACAGACATTTCTCGAGTTTAAATTTTCTGTCCCTAAGTAAGTGAGAACGACCGAGCAATGTAATTAATGGGCTAGCTGGGTAGTTCATAGGTCTTGAATCCCTTCTTTGAGTGAAGTGAGGTATATATAAAAAAACAACAAACAGACAAAATCCATCATTATGAAGTTCCCCATGTGTACATCATCATGCATGGACTCTAGTCGCCCTATTTATTAGGGTGGATAGACCCTAATGTCAGGGATAGCCAGATAATTTTGTGATGCCAGGGATGAGCCTTATTATGGCTAAGTCTTATACGAAGTTAATTGATTGACAATACTCATTCAATATTTTCCACGCCTATATATAGAGACAACATGCACATCATGTTACCAATGTAACAATTTGCAGGTGAACGGTCATAGTCGGTGGTGGGACACGTCCTTTACACTTATATTTTTAGATTTTTGGACACCCTCAATTATGGCTTAACATTATAAAAATATATATATATATATATAGGTAACAACTTACTTGTAAGGTACGTATTTTATGTCGGTAAATGGTAAATATTAATCTTAAGATTTATATTAATAAGAAGAATAAATATGATAAATGTAAAGATAATTATAAATTTATTTAAAAATTTTATTATACTTAAAGAAAATAAAGGAAACAGAAAATGTAAAATTATTGAACAATAACAAATCAAATGTTTAAAACTCATTAAATTGAAATCATAGTAGTGCATGCATTGCTCCACTCGTTATTAGACCAATTAGAATGTACATAATATTTTTTTATAAACAAAAAATGATAAAATAATATTACTTTTAATAGTTAAACAAAACTGCTGTATATAATTACTATTGTAATGATAAAATGTAAAAATAGACTATTTATTTGAAATTTAAATAATTATAATATTTTTTTTAAATAAAAATAACATTGGTTTAAAAAGTATTATCCAGTATGATTTATTATTATGAGAAATAATATGAAGATAATTATTTTTTAAAACGATATCCTATAGTAAAAAAATATTATTATTTTTTAAATTCAACGGCAATATTTTTATTTTTTAACTTAAATATAATATTAATATTCTTTTCAAATTTGAATTTGAAATATCGATCTTAGAAAATAAAAGCACGATCTTACCAAAATAATTTTTCAAAGGATAAAAAGTGTTATTAATTCTTTTTATAATAATTTAAAAGATGCATTACAAATAGATTAATATGAAATGCGTTACCACATAAAATAAAATAGTGAATATTATAAATTAAGGACCAATTATAAATTGATGTATAAATTGGAACCTAAAAATAATTATTGTATTGTGTAAAAAATAAAAATATTATTAGTCCAATGACTATAGTTTATTTTTAGGACAATGTTAGGGTGCCTACCAAATGTGTACACTTGTACAAATGAGTTATTTTATTTTTCTTTTCTTTTTATTTAAGTTATTTTAAACATCATTAACCATTAAAAAATATATATAAATTCACTAATAGTCATTTTCTTAACCATTAAGAAAAAAATTATATGAGTGGACACAGTTGGTGGGCATATTTGTTAGTCATAATATTATTTTCCTTATTTTTATGAATTTCTATGAAAATAATATGAAGATAATTATTCTTTGTTTCACATACTATTATATACGAAGTTTTATATAAAAAAAAAATCTAAGTGTTAATTTGTTCCACAAAAGTTCAATAAACGAAAATCTTTAATTTAGATTATTTGTAAGTTCATTATTATTATTATTATTATTATTATTATTATTATAATAATGAACTTACAAATAATTGAAGATTATTTGTAAGTTCTTTAATTTAGATATTCTTTCTTCTTCTTCTTCTTCGTTTATTATTATTATTATTATTATTATTATTATTATTATTATTATTATTATTATTATTATATTCTAATTAATATTATAATAATAAAACTTTTAATTATATTTTTAATCATGAATTAGAGGATAAAAATATAATTGTGCAAATAAGATAGTGTGAACACAAATAAAATCCACTATTCAAGAGGTTATAGCCTCGTTTATTGTAGAACTACAATAGATCTTATAAATGAAATTTTATTGATATTCTTTATTTGTGACTGAGGAACACGATAAAAGATTAAATCCTAAAAATTAAAGCCTTTTAAAATTATAATTATTCTAAAAAAAATGCATAATACCATTATGAAGCAATAGCTATATGGAAAAACAAGTATTAACTTAACTAAATAAGAAAATCTATTGTCAAAATTGAGATCAGTAAGGTTTGACTATTTTTTTTTTCACAAGGAGACGATACCCTTAACTTTATTGATAACCTTCACTTGTGACGTATGAATACCTTTTACAAACGAGAAAAGAGCTTCGAGGGTTATATAAATCTCAAAATCAAAGGCCTTAGAAAAATCATATATTATAAGAAACTAATCCATACAATAATTATTTCAAACTATCTTTTGTAATAGAAATTTCAAAACATATATGCAGTATAAGTGTTTTGATAAGTGAAAAAGAAGAATTTATACCAATAACTCTTAATTTTGTTAAAGCATCAGCCAAGCTATTCTCTTTTCTATAAATATGAATTAATTCAAAAGGAAATAAAGAAGGATGCTAACTGTGAAGGGAATTATTCCCTAGGTTAGACCAGGGCCAGGCCCAAGCTCAGACCAGACATGGAATTTGGGCCGGGCCATGTATGCATCAAAGGCCTAGATTAAGGAAGATAGAAAAATCATAGCAAAACATGTGGTTAGGAAGATAGCTTGGAAACCCATTGACCAACAAAAAGATGAGCTCACCGATTAAAAATATCGCCACTCAGACATGATAGACAGAGAAGCTTAGAAAGGAACACACGCCGCATTAATTAGGAAAATGAAGCTTGAAGAGGAAGGCACGCCGCATTCAATGCAACCCAAAGCTTGGAACACTCACGTCAAACCTAAGTGCCTTATAGCACGGCAAGTAGGAGGCATGAATACCTGATCTCCTACAGAGCAACACCTCACTACCGTGGAGACCAAACTGGCAAGTATAAATAGACGCCTTCTGCAACCAACAAAAAGGTTATCATCTACACATATCTTAACTATTATTTTCTCTCTCCATCTCCAATATTAAAACTAACTTGAACTTTGGAGGTACAACGGATCCCAAGGTCCCCATCTCACTGTTCAGGGAAGAATCCGAGCACTGCCAGCGTGGAATAGCCCAGACTCGCGAAACATGACATCAACAGTGGCACTGTCTTTGGGATATTTGTTTCCCATAAATAACGTGTCCTTCGTATGCTGACGAAAACACGCTCTCAGAGTTCGCAATGTGAAGAAGCAAGATCCTAAGCAATGGAAGGAAGGCTCAATGAATAGCTTAAGACAATACAGAAACTTATGAATGAAATGGAGACCCTTCGCCAAGAGAATGCTAATCTATGAAGGGGTGACACAAAACCAGAAGGAGATCAACAGAGCCATCACTCCGAGATCCACCAACCCCCCAACACAACTATGGCGGAGGAAGAACGATGTAGGGTAGACCTCCAGATCCAAAAGCTCCAAAACCAGTACGATGAGGTGGCTAAGCAGATAGGCCCACCATCAACTATGGATCAACTTCACACTAGCACTGAGTTGCCATATAGTGCCGAGGTAATGGCGGTACCTCTACCTCCAAGATTCAAAGTTCCACA
Organism: Cyclocarya paliurus; assembly: GCA_029856935.1. Classification (NCBI taxonomy): domain Eukaryota; kingdom Viridiplantae; phylum Streptophyta; class Magnoliopsida; order Fagales; family Juglandaceae; genus Cyclocarya; species Cyclocarya paliurus. Next base: position 24,085,717 of record CM056955.1, on the reverse strand, counting down.
GATAGACCTATATGACGAGTCAAAAGATCCCTTGGAACATCTAGAAACTTTTAAAGCCCATATGACCTTGCACGGCTTCCCTAGCGAGATCACATGCTGAGCATTTCTCCTTACTTTGAAGGGAGTAGCACGAGTGTGGTTTGGGTCCCTATGGCCTAGGACCATCGTCAACTTCACCTAGTTGGCCCGTCTTTTTTTAACACAGTTCATGGTCAGCCGGAAAAAAAGAAGGCCAACGGCCTACCTCCTAAATGTGAAGCAAAGAGACAATGAGAGTCTCAAGTCATACATTTCTCGCTTTAGAAAAGAACATATGATGACGGATGACCAAGATGAGAAAATCACCTTGGCAGCATTATTAGGGGGGGTCTAGCCTTGCAACCCTTTCATGACAAAATTTGCTCGAAAAACTCCAACTTCACTAAAAGAGTTCATGGACTGCGTAGACAGTTTTATAAACGTGAAAGACACACTCCGAGCGCTAACTGCCCCCAGGCAAATCAAGATGGAAAAAGTGGACAAGAGGATAGCTAACCAAAGCAGAGGGTCAAACCGAGATGAAAACAAGAAAAAGACCTATGAAACAAAGAGCAAAAGAGAGCAAATCTCGTGAGGGAAGCCCGGACCGCACATCCACTCCAACCTAACAATCGAAACCGAGGGAGAACCGAGCTCCCAAAATGAACGAAGGCGGGATTCATCACGTCCCAAGTATTGTACCTACCACAAGACCGGCAGACATAGAACTGAAGATTGCTTCACCAGGAAGCAAAAAGTGAAGGAAATGGAGGCCCAAATAGATCAACGTGGTGACAAGAGGAGCTGAAGTCCCCACGTTGATCTATAATGGCAGGGAGGGTACTGATCGATAATGGCAGCTTTGCTGACATCCTCCATTTTTCGCAATGGCAATCTGTGATGATTGTCCCTACTCTTGGAGAAGTTGAAGTCCCCCTCGGAGAAGTCGAAGTCCCATTCGGAGGAATCGAAGCCCCACTCAGAGGAAACACAGTCCTGCTCGAAGGAATCAAGATTCAACTCAATGGAATCAAAGCCCTGCTCGGAGAAGCCGAAGCCCTACCCGAAGAAATATAAGTCCTAACAAAAGAAGATCCATAGATCGACATAGAGTAAGTCTACATCGAAGGAGTTCAAATCAAAGAGAACCCCTAATAGGTGAAATCTGCACAATAGCCGGATGATATGCTAGGGGAGGAAACACCTCATTGGTGCAAAGGGCCCATGCCAGGAAAGCCAGTTACAAACAGGTGTTCACCACCCGCAAGCCATCTTTTGGCTTTAGGGGTCAATCAAGAGAGCACCTCATATCTTTCAGCAAAAAATATGAAGAAGGCTTGTTGCGCCTCCATGATGACACTCTGGTGGTAACAATGCAAATTGCCAACTATCTGACAAGGAGGGTACTGATCGATAATGGCAGCTTTGCTGACATCCTCTTCTCGGAAGCATTCATTAAAATGGAGATCACTCCATATCAATTGTGACTAGCACCTATGCCCGTCAAAGGCTTCACAGAAGATATGATCCAACCCATCAGAGCAATCACTTTGTCTGTCTTGGTAAACTTCCTCGTAGTGAAAGCCCCCTCCTCCTACAACGCAATTCTTAGGCGTTCATACTTGAACCACATGAGGGTGGTTACCTCCACATACCACCTGAAGGTAAAAATTTTTACTCCATTGTGAGTAGGTGAAATGCGTGGTGAACAAAAAATTGTAAGAGACTACTATGCCTGAGAAATGAAGTCCAACTCAATAGCAGTTCGAACTCTTGAAGAAGACTACGAAGGGGCCATCCTACCCCTACCTCTAGCATTGACAGAATTGGATAGGGAAGTGAGAGATGAAGAGGCTCTATAACAAGCAATGCCCAATGAACCGTTGGTCTTGGTGTCGGTGGACTCAGGGAAGCCAGAACACATTGTTCGGATAAGAACCAAGATGACTACCGAGCTGAGCCAGGCCATGAGGCCACTCCTTATCGAACATCAAGACGTGTTCGCATAGAGTCATGAAGAAATGCTCGAAATCGATGCATCTGTAATTGAGCACTGCCTTAGCATGAACCCAGTGGCGAAAAGAGTCAAGCAAAAATCCCGCAGTTTTGTAGAGAAGTATGGGCCATCACCGAGGAAGTAGATCTCCTTCTAGCTGCAGGGCTCATCAGAGAGGTGCATTATCCTGAATGGCTCTCCAATGTCATTTTGGTAAAAAAAGTAAGTGAAAAATGGAGAATGTGTGTGGACTTCACAGACTTGAATAAAGCCTATCCTAAAGATAGTTTTCCCTTCCCATGAATAGACTTAATAATAGATTCAATTGCCGGACACCCCCTACTTAGCTTCATGGATGTATACACGGGATATAATCAGATCAGGATGAACCCCGATGATAAAGAAAAAATGACTTTCATCACTTACCGAGGACTTTATTGCTACAAGGCCATGCCATTCGGTCTAAAAAATGCAGGAGCAACATACCAATTATTGGTTAACTAAATGTTCAAAGATCAAATCAAACGGAATATGGAAGTCTACGTAGACGACCTTCTAGCCCACCCAAGAAAGTTAGAGCAATTTTGGATATGCCGCCACCCCGGACGATAAACAAAGTCCAAAGGTTGGCCAGAAGGGTGGCTACCCAGAGCCGTTTCATTGCAAGATCAACCGACCGTTGCCTTCCTTTTTTCAAGGTCCTTAGAAAAGCACGAGAATGGGATGACCAGTGCGGACAGGCCTTCGGTGAGTTAAAAAAGTACTTGGCCCACCCACCGCTTCTCAATCAAACCAAACCTGGAGAGGACCTAACCGCGTACCTGGAAGTGTCACCAAATGCTATATTCACCGTACTTACTCGTAGCGACAAAGGAGTTCAACGGCCTGTATACTACATAAGTAGAGCTTTCTAAGGAGCAGAAGCCAGATATCCCCAAACAGAAATGTTAGCATTCGTGTTGGTTATCGCCGCCAGATGACTAAGGCCATATTTTCAGGTCCACCCAATAAAGGTACTCACCGATGTCCCTCTGAGAAAAATATTACAAAAGCTCGATATATCTGGCTGAATGACTAATTGGGTGATCGAACTGAGCGAGTTCGAGATCGAATACCTCCCTCATACTACAATTAAAGGGCAAGCATTGGAAAATTTTGTGGCGAAATTCTCAAACTTTCCAGAAGAGATAATCATTGCACCCCAAAGCAAACCTTGGCAGGTCTACGTCGATGGCTCGTCCTGTCGAGTTGGGGGGAGTTGGAGTTCAAATAATTACAGAGTCTAGAGAAAACTTAACAATGCGATCAAACTCGGCTTCAAAGTCACCAATAACGAAGCTGATTATGAAGCGCTCCTAGCAGGTCTAACAATCGCCAGGTTGTTAGGCGCTGCCGAGGTTGAAGTAAAAGCTGACTCCCAGGTAGTAGTCGGTCAAGTAATGGGACAATTTACTACTAAAGGAGAAAATTTGACGAAATACCTCCAACAAGTAGGAGAGGAGCGTGACCTCTTCCAAAATTCCCATATTCAGCAAATTCCGAAGGGAGAAAACTGTGAAGCAGATCGACTGGCAAAAGTAGCCTCAAGCCAAGAACAAATGCCCCTTCCAGATCTACAAATTGATATGTCAACTATCTAAATCAAGGTATCCATAGTCCAAATATCACCACCTCTAGAGTGGGCAATTGACATAATAAAGTTCCTCGGCGGGGGACTACTTCTGGACGACTGGGAGGAAGCACGAAAGATCAGGAACAAATCGGCTCACTCTGTATTAATAGAAAGGATCCTATATAAAAAAAGGTTTTGCCAAGCCACTTTTGAGATGCATATCATCCGAGCTCAATACGTGATGGTTGAAATACATGAAGGAGTTTGTCGAAACCACTCTAGCAGAAAGGCATTAGCAGGACGGATAACACGGGCAGGATACTACTGGCCTAACTTTATAGGGATGCAAAAGACTTTATGGAAAAATGCCCTAAGTGCCAAGAGTACACACCTATTGCCCATTGCCTCCCTAAAGAGCTCACCTCGATCATCTCCCCCTGGCCCTTCGCACAATGGGGACTTGACCTCATCAGACCATTCCCTAGAGGCAAAGAAGGAGTAAAGTCTATCGCAGTGGCAGATGACTACTTCACAAAATGGGTAGAAGCAGAAGCCGAAAACCCAAGCGATCACAAGGTTTCTCTGGAAATCAATAATCTGCGGATTTGGGATTCCTCAAAGCCTTATATCAAACAACGGAAGATAGTTTGATTGCTCCCATCACCGAGATTGATGTTCAGAACTCAGAGTCAAAGCTAAATATTCATCTGTAGGGCATCTGCAGGTGAATGGACAAGTAGAAGCCACCAACAAGACACTACTTAATATTCTGAAGAAAAAAATAGGAAATTAAAAAGGAAGATGGGTCGAAGAACTTCCCAGCATATTGTGGGCTTACCGGACATCGGTAAAGACCCCTAAGGGACAAATGCCCTTCGCCCTCGTTTATGGGACCGAAGCTGTGATCCCAGCAAAGGTGGCCAAACCCACATTTTGTGTGCAACACTTCGATCAAGAACGTAACAATGAAGGATTGAAAGAAAATTTGGATTTCTTAGAAGAAAGGCGAGAAGGAGCAACTATCCAAATAACAACCAGCAAAAGAGAGGTTGAAAAATACTTCAACAAATGAGTTCGACCTCGAAACTTTAAAGTACGGGATATGGTCCTAAAGCAGACATGAGTCACTACACAGGGGGAGGGAAAATTGGGTCCCTGATGGGAATGGCCTTACCTAGTAGCAACCACTGGAAGGCCTGGCTCCTATCGGCCCATGGATCAAGAAGGCTGCGAATTATCCCATCCATGGAATGTCGAGCACTTGAGAAAATATTTTGTATGAAGACCAAGAGGCCGCCCCATAGTGTAAGAATGCAATTTGTTAATAAACTTTCTTGAACTAACTTCAAATGTTGCATCCTCTTGTCTTCAATCTTGAAAATTGCTACCTGCGATGTATTGGCTAAGGAGTAGAGCCTTGTACTCTGCCCGGACAATAGCCTTGTGCTTTGCCCGGACAACAACCTGTCAAAACACAAGCCATACCCTAGACTGGACTTGCCGACCTTCGCAGGTTACAAGCCCAGTCTCTCGATTTACCATGAAGTGTTGGCTAAGGACTAGAGCCCTGAGCTCCCGAACAATAGCCACTTGGAACACAAGTCCCTTGACTTGCCGATCTTCCTGTCAGGTTGCTGCCTGCAATGCATTGGCTAAGGAGCACAACCTTGTGCTATGCTCGGACCATAGCCAGTCGAAACACAAGCCAGCCCCTAGACTGGACTTGTCGGCTTTCATGGGGTACAAGTCCAGTCTCTCGATTGGCCATGAAGTATTGGCTAAGGACCAGAGCCCTAGGTTTTACCTGAATAATAGCCACTCAAAACACAAGTCCCTTAGCTTGCCGACCTTCGTGCTAGGTTGCTGCCTAAGATGCATTGGCTAAGGAGCAGAGCCTTGTGCTTTGCTTGGACAACAACCAGTCAGAATACAAGCCAGCCCCTAGACTAGACTTGCCAGCCTCCGCAGGGTACAAGCCCAGTCTTTCGATTGGCCACGAAGTATAGGCTAAGGAGCAGAGCCCTAACTTTGCTCGAACAACAGCCATTCGGAACACAAGTCCCTTGACTTGTCGACTTTTGTGCCACGTTACTGCCTATGATGATTGGCTAAGGAGTAGAGCCTTGTGCTCTACCTAGACAATAGCTAGTTGCAACACAAGCCAGCCCTTAAACTAGACTTGCCGGCCTTCTTGGGGTACAAGCCCAATCTCTTGATTGGCCACGAAGTATTGGCCAAGGACTAGAGCCTTGAGCTCTGCTTGAACAATAGCCATTCAAAACACAAGTCCCTTGACTTGCCAACTTTCGTACTAGGTTAATGCCTTTGATGCATTGGCTAAGGAGTAGAGCCTCGTGCTCCCGACAACAACCAGTCGGAACACAAGCCAGCCCCTAGACTGAACTTGCTGGCCTTCGCGGGGTACAAGCCCAGTCCCTTGACTGGCCAAGAAGTATCGGCTAAGGACCATAACTCTCAGAAAGCACAAATAAAAGGGTCATCAAGAAAGGCAAAGGAATCGGAAGAAAATATAAGGGAAAACGACAAAAAGAAAATGCAACAAAGTGAACAAAAACCATACAACCAGGTATACAAAATTGTTGTATTATTCATATAGGATTACAATAAGAAAATTAAATCGTAAAGTCACAAAGCAAAAAGGAGAAAACTACATCGTAAAGTTGCAAAACTGCAAGGAACAAAAAGAAAACTTGATAACAAGGAATACAGCCTGGGCAACTCCACGTTGGTGAGGAGGAGAAGTGTTCTAGTGGATCGCCAGCTGAAAAGCACTTCTCCACTGCCACCATGCCCCCCACAAAGAAAGAATACAGCCCGGGCACCTCTAAACTGGCGGTCTTCAGACTCTCTCTGGCAAAGGAGGAGAAGTGTTTAAGTGGATCACAGGCAAAAAGCCCTCTTCCACTACAACCACGACTCCCTACTGTTCTTGCCCTCCTCTACCGTGAACAAGAAGGGAGCGAATTCCGATTCAGGAATCTGAAGAGATTTTGGTATCCAGATAGGCTTTCGAAGTTGAACGAGGCAAGAACAAGCGAGACACAATAAGTAAAAGGGCATGAACAAGAACAAGAACAAAAGATCTAAAACCACTACAATGGAAGATGGGCGGTTCCACCATCCTATGCTCAAACCGCTGTATCCAGAGAGAGCCTGAACGCCACTAAAGGATTTGTCGCCCACTAGGGCATAAGGACACCATCGAAACCATGGAAGAGAAAAGACAGAAGCAAACAAGATGAATTCATCAACAAAGGGAAAGATCCTTTTATAGATGGGTTGGCATTTGGCATGCCGAGGCATCATAACTCTACAAATCACCCTGAATAGCCACGTGTCCCCTCCAGTAAACCAGAATCCCTTGATTATCACAACGTGCGAAGTTAATGCAAGTTGATGCATATCTACTAGCACAATGTGCAGAATTAATAAAGAAGTTAATACAGATTTAATGGAGAATTAATGCACAACCACCAAGTTAATGGCAATAAAAGACGAAATTATGGCGCGGGAATCGAAAGGGCAACATTCAATGTAGCTTTAAAACTGGCAAAATATTAGTGAAAAACAGAGCCATGGCGCAGAAATTGAAGGAACACCATTTAAATGCGGAAGCATAATTGACACTATGGTGCCACGTAGGTACAAATGCAAATGGTCATCTGGTATGCGGCCAGACCTCAGGACAAGAAACCTGCTTGGTGTACTCTGCTCGGTTTCCAGACACGTCTATAAGGATGAAATAAATTCCTCCCGGACACATCCAGAAAGAATTAAGCAGAGTAACTATCGAGATTTATCTCCATCAATACTATGTCTAGCTCAGTTTCAATCAGCAGTATGCTTAGCACAACTACTAAGAAAATAAGCAAGAAAAACAAGGAGAAGAGACAAATAAATGCGAAAGGTAGGGAAGAAAGATAGAACAGGAAACAAAAAACTCAACCATGCTCAGCAAAACTGAAGGTATATTCATATACGTATTTTTTAAATTACACTAAAAACCCTTGCAAGCCTGGAAACAAAAATATATACATAGGAGCTAAAATTATGGAGGAGCATCACGAAAGGCTAGAGGTATCTCCTCTTTGCCCATGTTCAACATTTCACTATAAGCTTTGTTGTTCGGAGGAAGCGTCTGAAGATTGAAGGTGTGAAGGTCAATCTCAGGTTTCTCCATCAGTTCATCTCATAGGCGCTCAAGACCTTCCCTGTACTCGTAAATCCAAGCATCATCCCAGAGCGCAAGAGCCAATCTAAGTTGAGACTCAAGGAGATCTACCCGTTGCTGAGCAGCATCAAAGAAGACTCCAAATGAGCAACCTCGAACTGAAGCCGCCGAGCAGAGGTCCTTAATTTATTCCCCTATAGGGTAACCCCGAGGTACTTGTGGAGCATTCAGGAACGGACCTCCTCAGCATGCCTTTTCCTCCTTGCTAGCGTCTCAATGGCCCCTTGGAACTTCTTCAACTCTTCTCGGGCAAACTCCAACTTATGTTCCAGCTTCCCAACTTCAGCTTAGGCATTCCCACTTTTAGAAAGAAGGAGATCGAACCTCTCCTGAAGGTCGTCGAGCTCCTTCCAAGTGGAAACTGACTCCCAGGCCATCTCCGTGATTTCCAGATCCCTAAACTAGATCTCTTTACCCTTGAGCCCAATCTTCAAGTCCCTCACTTGGATCTGGCAATCCTTCACCTTAATCTCTTGATCCTTAGCATCGAGCTCCTTCCTTTGAACCCGCATCTTCTGATGGCAGAGCTTAATGTCCTTTAATAGAGAGTTATGCTCCACAGTTAAGTCATGGAGATCGTCACTCAAATTTTTCCCTTGCAAGTGCATGAGGGTGTTCAGTGCTTTCTGAGCCCTAAAATCCTCCTCAAGAGCCTCCCGATCCCTAAAAACCAACTAACAATGAAAAAGAACACACTTACGTTGCCAAAAAGAGGTCTGAACTTCCAAGCTTGCGCCTCAATTGATTCCACCCAGGCCGTGTCAAAGCCTGGCCCTGTCTCCTATGATTTAGCTTCCCCAGAGGAGGGAGCGGATCCTACACACACCAACAATAGATTAACCTGAGCAGGAGTTTCATCCTGGGAAACCCGAGGATGTACGGACGTCATGCCAGACTCCTCCCCACTGTGAGCCGAAGTTTTGCCCAGGGGAATCTCAGAATAGTCAAAACCATTCCTGGTCGGGGGGGATGTAGGCGTCGAGCTATCCTCCACCAAGATAACGTCTAGACAGTTTAGAGAATTTGCCTCGGCTTGGGGAAACACAGATTCCTGAGACAAATAGTCAACAAGGCATGAGGCAATGATAGAAGAAAGGGGAATACGAGCAAAGGATATGAGAACAATTACCTAAGAAGTCGAAGGAGGAAGAATCACATCCGGAGCGATTGGGAGGATCGACTCAGAAATAGGAGGAGGGGTCGGCTCCACAACCTCCTCGAAGGTTGGTGCCATGATCTCCTCGAAGGTCGGTTCCACAACCTTCTCGAAGGTTGGTTCCACAATTTGGGTTAGCTCCTTAGCTCCAAAAGAGATATCTTCCATAGCTCTTACAGAAGATGTACCAGGAGTGGCACCAAGGCCCCTCAGCTCGGGAACTACGGAGGAACTCGGGGGAGTCAAACTTGAGGACCTCGGAAGAGATACAGGGGTTGTCGTCAAGCATTCACCAAATGCAGCCTCCACCTAGGCGAGCCTTTCCTCAAAAGGAGTTGGCCCACTAACTGGCAGCTCACTCAAGGGAAACCCCTTGGCTAAGTGTCTCCTCGAAGGAAGGAAAAGCTCCCATCGTCGGACCCGAATCACGAGTGGCCAGATTGCTAAAAGTTTTGGAGAAGAGTAAGGCAATGGCAATATCATCTGCCTCATCTTCCCCAGCAGAACTTGAAAGAAAAAGAAAAATCGACACACATATCAGTTAGCAACATATCAAACTCAGAAAGGGTGGGGTGAGCTGCCGCTCAGAACATCACGGTGGCAACCCTAAGTTCTTCTCTCTTTGAGAGCTTGATGGAAAGAGATTTGGAACTTGGTACTTTACCCCAGTCTGCTCGAACGGGGAGCTCCTTACTTTCCAACTCCTCTTCCGAGAACTCCCAACCTTGCTAGACCACTCACCGTTGCCATTCCTTTATCGAAGAATGACGCTTTTCCAGGGAAGTGAAGTGCTTCTCTGAAGAATGAGATTGGACACTACAGATGTTCCCATTGAGCCGGTTGATACATAACACCGACAAAAACTCCCAAGTGGTCAAGTTGGGATAGTCCTCTGAGGAATCACCAAGGGCTATATGAAAGGCAACACAATTGGCCATTATGAAATGCCAAGCATTGGGATTGAGTTGCGCTGGGGCCAATTCCAGGAAGTCCAAAATGTCCCTCACAGGGCAACAGAACAACAACCGTAGTCTGTTGGAGAACATAAGAGCAACTCGTGTCGCCAATCCATCAGCATCTACCGCTGAGGCGTAAGGACCAAGAGACTCCAAAACAGTATTGGATGGGAAATGGTATAACCTATAGTATGAACGAAGGTTGTCATGAATCACGGTGGACATCCACTGTTTCCCAGCAAAATAGTTTAAATGGGCTTCACTGTCACCTCAATTAGTCATGGCAGAAGAAACAGAGAGGTTAGAACTTTGAAGTTTCAGGAATGAAAGAGGACCAAGGACCAAGGACCAAGGAAGAAGACGAAGAAGAGGGCTAAAATAAAAAATGGCAAAAGAAAGGAGGAGGAAGAAATGGGCTTAGATAGCGCAACGGGATGGCTAGACTTCTGAAACGGCAACACAAAATTTGAAGGGGTGCATTAGTCGTGGGAAATCGGATCAACAGTTACCAACAGCACGCATACGTTACATGAACCATTCCCGAGCGACACGTGCAGGAACAAGAGTCTATCAAAGGAAACAACTTCAATTAATGAGGGCGGGAACCATCATTAGCTCTATGCATGGGAAGGCAACGTTTCAGGGAACGTTCCGCATCCCAACTGTTTGAAGAAGAGGAATGGGCGAACACACACTTGCAGATATCCCTACCCTCCATAAAAGCCCCCTTGTTCGAATTTGAAGGAACACAAGAAATTTCCTTCATAATTTCCAGCCCCCAAAGGGTGTTAAAAATTCACAGGATATCGTGAAGAGGATTATTCCCTAGGTTAGACTAGGGCCAGGCCCAAGCCCAAACTAGACATGGAATCTGGGCCGAGCCATGTATGCATTAAAGGCCCAAATTAAGGAAGATAGAAAAATCATAGCAAAACGTGTGGTCAGGAAGATAGCCTGGAAACCCATTGACCAACGGAAATATGAGCTCACAGACTGAAAATATTGCCACCCAGACATGACAAACAAAGAAGCTTAGAGGGGAAGGCACGCTACATTAATGAAGGAAATGAAGCTTGGAGAGGAAGGCATGCTGCATTAATGAGATGGGAGAAACATAAGGAAAAAAGCATGCCGCATTCAATGCAACCCAGAGCTCGGAATACTCACATCAAACCTAAGTGCCTTATAGCACGGCAAGTAGGAGGCATGAATATCTGATCTCCTATAGAGCAACACCCCACCACCGTGGAGACCAGACCGGCAAGTATAAATAGACACCTCCCGCAACCAACAAAATGGTTATCATCTACACATATCTCAACTATTATTTTATCTCTCCATCTCCAATATTAAAACTAACTTGAGCTTCGTGTAGGTACAACGGGTCCCGAGGTCCCCATCTCACTGTGGAAGGAAGAATTCGCGCATTGGCAGCTTGGAATTGCCTAGGCCCGCAAAACACAATATCAACACTAACTATGTTGGTCCACATTTCAAAATACTTCCAATAAGTTTCTTGCTTTTTGTTAAACCAGTTTACGGTAAGGAAAGAATCTGTCTTCCCTATTAATTCTAAAGTTTGCAGCCGATAGCATAATAATAAACATATTTCAGGGCAGAAATTTCAGTAAAAATTTTTGTTCCATAACAGATGACAAGAAAAACCATAAACAAACTTATCATCATAATTTCTAATCACGCTTCCACAACATACATGCATTAATACACACACATATATATATATATAGCATTTAAAAATGAAGATTTACCTAATTATTCACCAATAATTAAAATGAGATTTTGCATTAAAAGTCAATTTGTTAAATCCCATGATTCAGTTTAATATTCCAATCACTAACTACTAACATCAATTACGTGATAAACATATTGCTCATATGGGCAATATTTTTTTTTTGTTTACTTGATAACAAATCTTGCATGAGTTCCAAATCGACTGCACCAGCAATCTAAACAGTCTTGAACCGCAGTCCACCTCCTGCAGGGCTAGACGGGTCAAAAATCCATTTCAGAGGTCTCAAAAAACAAGCTGAAGAGTGCTTCTCTAATCCCAAGATGATATACATCTTGGTTTGTAGATATAACAACAAGAAGGACACATTCATTGCTTCATTTCCACACAACAAATCATACACGATATTGATTGGAATCATTGAAATTTGGTTCTAGTTGAAGGCCAGACCGTAAGGTAAAACTTGAACAACAAACCAATATGATAACTCAGGTTCATGGCCCCACATTATATTAACATTTTCACTTAAAATAAAACCGAGAGCAGAGACAAATCGCCATGCGAGACTAGAGATAAATCTTAGTTGGCACGGCTTCTTAAAACATCAACACCCATCTCAGTTGGATCCGTGGCCTGCAGCTCTATTTGAATACCATCCAGTTCTCTCTTGAACCTGTCCTTGGAGCTTGCATAGATCATCTTGCTCCTCACCCTTGATGTATCAGGGGACCATGCAATGAAGAAAATCCTGCTTTTTTGGCAGTTTTCTGCAGTGACAAAGTCAAAATCAAAAACAGCATATCGACACTCATCGGCTGGTAGACTTGCAGCGAAATCCTCGTAGCTTTGAGTTGGCCCCTCAACTTTTTCTACCACCACCTGCTTTTGCTTCTCCTCAATCTTAAATACAATGAACCGGTAAGTCCTTTTAGCCTTCAACTCCAGAAACTTCAGCTTGCAGTCATCATGTACAGCCATCCCTGATGCTGCATTAGCCATGGCTAGATATCAAGGTTACGAGACAGAAATGGGTTCAGAAAATCAAGCGCAGATGGGGAAATGGGGGGAGTGAACCTGCGGAGCAAAAACAGAGAGATTGAACTCAGAGAGACACCAGTCTCATATAATAAAACGGAAGATTTGAGATTGGACATGGAATCTTGTGATATTGCCCATATGAGCAAGGAAAAGAGATCACATTCTAGTACCTTGTCTTGATCATTCCATTTAGTGTAGCAAGCCAGAAGTTGCAAATGTTAAGGCAATATCCCACATGCTAATGCTTTACTTAGTCAGATACAAATGTTAAATGTTTTACTCAGACACAAATTAATTAAGGTTATGCAGGGGGTAAGATGAGAATTTTATGTTTTGTTTTAAAATTTAAAATATTATTTTTTAGTTTTGAAATTTGAAAAAGTTAAATTGAAATTTGAAAAAGTTATATTGGGATTTGAAAAAGTTGAATTATTTATTATATTTTGTATGGAGATTTAAAAAAGTGTAGAGATGAGATGAGAATTTTGAATAAAACATGTTTTCCAAACATATCCTAAATGTTTTTGTGAAAGTTTTTAAGAACTTTTGACAACGTACACAAATATTAACATTTATAGATTCTATGATAACAACAGATAATATTTCTATATTTTCAGGAATTAAAAAAAAAAACAAATATGATGATCACTAGATTGCAAAAAAAAAAAGCAACCAAATGGGTGTCACGATTTTTCCAAGATCAAGAAAAAGTCATATTGCATTTGTTTTTAAAAAATAAAAGTAATTCATTAGTGATCCTATTTAAGAAAAGTTGTACGTTCGAGATCGTTAAATCATATTCATACCGACTTACCAAAACTGTCAATGAAAACAATGAGACAGTTACAAAACAAAGAAAGAGAATTAATTTGAGTACACGGAGAAAATGGTAGCTAGGAAAGTATATATCCATGGAAAAGAAATTCGATCGGGAATAAAATTAAAAAGAAAAAAAAAAAGAAAAAAAAGAAGAAAGGCATTGTGCAGCTAACATTGTCCTAATAATATTCTTTCTTACGATGTAATTATTATTAGAAGATATTATATTTCATGAGTATTATTTTTTCTCTACCATATAAAACATATACAGCTATATGCAATATTATTTTCTCTCTATAGTGCTAAATTACTTTTAATAATCATGTTTTGTTGTTGACTATAGTTTTATTTTAATGTACAGTTTTTCGTAATTTTAATGAATTTATAAAATATTGACATAAAATTTTTACAAATACATGGATTATTGTGCATCCTGAAGATATTAAAGTTTATAGTTGTGTAAATTTGAAATTAATACAATCATTTCTTTGAGATGAATACAATAATAACTATTAAAATTAGATTCGAGCTTGCAAATAATAATTATTGAAAATATAAGCAAATTATCGTTATGTTTTAAGAAAAAAAATATCGAAAAAGTGTGCGTTAAAAATTTTGATACTTGAAATAAAATATATTTTATTTTTTTAAAAAATATAATAAAATCGATAGATTTGTGAAATATAATAAAAAAGTTAAAAATAAATAATATTTTATTATTATATAAAGTTTAAATAAATAATATAACTTGGGATGATTAAGTTTTGAATGACATGGGTAAATGAAAAAAACATACGAGATTAGATAAAAATTGAGTAATGGGTATCCAATTAAGAGTATTGGCATTGGATTAGTAGTCCCAATAATTAAAATTTGATTAATATGGAACTTTTTTATTTTTAGCCAATCAGTCAAAATGTGAAGTCTATATTGGATTAGTCATTACACTATTTATAATAATAAAATATTATTATTATTTATTATTAGTATTTATTTAATTAAATTATATAGATGAACATTACTTATATTACAAGTTGTTATAAGATAAGATTATTGCATTATTTTATACTTTATAAATAATTAATAAAAAGTTTATGCATATTTTCTCATATTATTATAATTTTAGCATGATTATAGATAGAAGCAAAAGTTATTTCTTAATTATTTTTATACTTTAAAAAATATTAAAAGAAAGGTATTAATATTATTTTACAAAAATATAATTAATAACAGAAAAATGAATCGTAATTCTAGACATGAAGTTATACTAGAGGAAAGGAAAATGGAAACATAGGAAATAATAAAATATTAGAATAAAGATATTACAGTTCCTTTCATATATGATTTTAGAGATGAAGTTATTGTAACTCATGTTCCAAATGAATTATGTTTAATTAATCCAATGTAACAGAAATTTAATAAACATTCTTCAAAATATGACTTTCACTTATATTTAACTAGCCTCGTTTGTTTTCGGAAAACATTTCATCTCATTTCATCTTATCTCAATTCTATCATTACACTTTTCTCAATTCCAATATAAAATAAAATAAATAATTCAACTTTTTTAAATTCATCTCATCTTCTCTCACCTGATCATTACAATTTTCTCAAATTTCAATACAAAATAAAATAAATAATTCAATTTAACTCAACTCAACTCATCTCATCTCAACTTACCAATAGAATGCTTTAAATAGACTAGGGCAAAGCCCCAGAGCCTTAGGCCCCCAGCGCTGCTTCAAAAATCTAAAAATCTAATCCAACAACCACTTGTCACCTTCATTTTCTCTTCTACTACGCTCCCATTCCTTCTTCCTTCGTACTCAAACACACACAAGTCTCACTTCCCCCTTTGTTAGACTACTGCTTATGGGTAGTAACAATTTCCAGAATGTACTAGACAACTTTATGAAAGTGGTAATTCCTCATATATTTTATTATACATAAGGGTTAAGGGTCTGTTCGAGGCAACCCATCTTCCAGAAAATTCAAGAAGAAAATAGAATTCCACAGTCCTCCGTCTTGCCACTTGTCCGCTCAGTGTTTGTTTCTCACAGAATTCCCATAACAGAAAGGAAAAGTATTAAATATTAAACAACCTGACAGCTTGAATATAAAAGTAGGGATAAAAAACAAAAAAACTGATAAGCGGATTGGACCGGACCGATAGATTTGGTCTAGTATCAGATTTGGTTCAGTCTAGTATCAATTTTATTTTTTTCAAAATCGATCCGATTCAAGATTTCCTTTTTCAAACATCAGACCGGACCGATTTGTACATATAAATTTTAATTTTTTATATTGTATAAAATATTTTTATATGATTTTTTATATTATATATAATTTTTATATATAATATATAATTATATATAAAATAATTTTTTATTATATGATAAAGTACTAATTAATATAATAATAAATTTTAAAATCTTATATCACTATAGTCTATTATATTAATAGTTATACTAATACTGTAAGGGAATCTTTCCCACCTCACAAAGCCCATTAGGCCTTAGCCCAATGTCCAGCTCGAGGGCCACTAGGATCACGTAGAGCGGGCAAAACATCTACCAAGAATAGGAATCGAGTAGTGGAGAAGCCGTGTGCGATGGTGGGACACTTCTAGGCAGAGCGTCCAATAGAGGGTGATCCCCTTTTGAATATTATAATCAGCTCTAGCTTGGAAGGTTCCTGTGAAGGTGAAACTGCTCCTCCTGAGGTGGCCGTGCAATCGTCTGAGGTCAAGGGCTCAGTAGAAGTCATTCCTCCTTTGTCCTGGTTGGAAACGGAAGGGAGCCGTGCAGAGGCCATCAGTCAGGTCGTCAGGTGCTTGTCCAACTTCTTCCACGAGGTTTGGTAGTTTCTTTCTATATTTTCCTTTCTTGCTTTTTAGTCTCCCCTTATTGATTGTTGTACGTCGGCCCTTCTTGTTGTCAAAGTACCTCTCAACTGGCGGCTTTTATTGTAAATGGCCCAGAAGCAGTAGTGCAAGAAAACCTGAGCCTTAGCAAGATGACTAACACCTCCCTTCACTATGCCCGCAGCAAAAGGGAAGAGAGGGAGCTGCTGGAGCGCGAGGTGGAGAGGGTGCAACTTGACCTAGCGGATGAACATAGGGGGTGAGGAAGCTGGGTCGCCACTGGAAAAAGTTCAAGAGGAAGGAGAGGGAAGAGAGGGAGCAATTGGAGCGGCTTAACCAAAGTCTTCGGGACGACTTATCCCAACTAAAAGATGTCGTCCTTCACTTGGATAGGTAGCTGAAGTTGTTCCCTAGAGTTCGCAATGAAGTGTGGGGACACAGGCTTGTCGAGGGCCATAGGTCGATGCAGGACCACCTCTTAGGGAGGTTGAAGCTGCATTCGAGATCTTTCACGAAATATCTGTAGGGCATTAAGCTTGCTAAAATTCCTACCAACACGGCGGCCTTCAGATTTGGCTGCAACCTGGGAAGGAAAGAGATTGTGGCGCCCCCAACATCCATGTACGGACCAACACAGAAATCGAGACACCCGGGATGATGACAACCGGTCACGCATCCCAACGACAAGTGTCAGTGTGTGCAACAAATAAACAGTGCACAATTAAAAACACAGCGGAAGGTAATAAAGTCTACTAGTACCAGAATTTTAATTAATACAGATATCCAAAATACAAAATACCTTTAAAAACAAAGCCAAGTCCCAGAAAAATAAAACACAAGTCTGAAAAAAGAACTACAACACGAGTGATCCCAGATCACTCCTCCGGCGGAGCCAGATCCTCAGGCTCGGCATCTGCATCATCAACAAAGTCTGCAGTACCATCAAATGGTACCGCAGGTAAGTTATAACCTAACCATGTCTAGAGATAAAACCATACTCTAACAATTAACCATGCATGCCCAATGATGCAATATGAAAAAAAATGCAACACACGCCAAAAATCTCATTGGCTCAAAATCATTCCCAGTAAAATCCATTTCCACCATTTTCCCAGAAAATGGCACACAAAATCATTTCCATCATTTTCCCAGAAAATGATGCACAAAAAACAACTCACGCTATTTTCCCAGAAAACAGCTCTTTTCCAGTTAATCCAATTAACCAATTAACCATATGCACCATGGTCTCCCCTATGGACCATCCGCACGTCCTGGCCACTTTACGAGAGATGCCCAGTTCCGCACCCAGTGCGTTCGTGGCCAGGTCATCATCTAGCCCCCGCCAGCAGAAGGGCCACGGAGTTGGCACGTCCAACGTCCGATCCCGTTGTCGCCCGGCGACAACCCAGGGGACATCACTCAGTATATTGCGCTCCCGAGTGATCAGAGGAGCTCCACCGAGATAATACCCCATCTCGGCTTGGGGTCGTGATACACACGCACCCACAAATCCAGTCAACATATGAAAACCCAGTTTTCATAAAAACCACATGAACATGAATGCAATACATGAAAACCCAGTTTTCAATTTACAAACATGATCATGCGTGCATATGCCATGAACCAACAATAACCTCAATAATCACAACCAACCCAGATCAAAACACAGTTACCAACAATTAACCAAACCACAGCCAGAATACCCAATAACCAACTCCAATTCACAACATAATCAAATCCAACAATAAATCCAATCTCCAATAATCAACCAGATCACAATAATCACACACAACAAATACTCCGATCAATCCAACCACCCCCGAACTCCTCGGACTCAGTCCGGAAACCAACCAGAATACAATATATAAAATAAAAGCAGTTAATTGCATAAATATAATTAAATCTCAAAGAAATGTTTAGGAAATACTTACAGCGCTTTAAAACAATTTAAAGAAGGTTCCGAGGCACTGAGAATCACCAAAGCTGCAAATTCGCAGTGTAAAAACACTGACCGAAATGCAGTGGAATGGGAATTTTTCACGGTTTCAAACGGAGACTCGAAATTTATAGGGTAGGGCCTATGGAAGGTGGTGAATCTAATGGTGGTGGTGGTTTGCCTAGAATAGTGGCGGAAATGGGTGGTTTTTGGCCGGAATACCCGAATCGGTTTGGTGCTCGTTTGACCGGCTCCGGCGACGGATCGGGGCCGGGTTTGGGTGGAAAAGTTTGGTATTGGGCCGGTGATGATGTGGTAGAAAGTTGGTGGCCAATGGCGGCCGGACGGCGGCGGAAGGAGGAAAAACCCACCGCGGGTTCAACTGGCTCACGGCGGCTAACGGCGGCACAAGGTGGTCTGAGATTTTATGGGGGAGGTCGCCGGCGCACGGGGGAGCTGCTGGTGCCGGCGGTGAGGTGCACGGCGGCCGGGAGGCGGCGCGGCGAGAGTGAGTCCGTGAGCGACGGTGGAGAGAGGAGAGAGAAGAGAGAGAAGGGAGAGGGGGGGTCGGGGCACGCGGGAAGGAACCGGGGAAAGAGAAAAAGAAAGAAGAAAAAAGGAAAGAAAGGAAAAGAAGAGGGAAAAAAGGAAAGATCCAGTCTTTCAAGCTGGGTCCCAAATAATCCAACGAAGATGAAATTAAAACCCGAAACTAAATAAAATATTCCAAACACAGTGAAATAATTTAAATGCCACAATAAAAATCAAAAACCCAAAAATAAATCAATTAATCTTAAAATGCATTTTAAAAGCTAAAACAGCAAATAAAATTTAAAAACTCATAAAATAATTTTCACCACATAAAATATTAAGAAATAATATTTTAAAACTCCCAAAATTTAAAAACAAGAAAAATAACCACAAAATAAATTAAATAAAACATCTATTAAAAATACCCTAAAATCCGGGATGTTACAGAGATGCCCGATGCTTTCCCAGGTCCAGTTGTTCCTGCACCAACTGCTGCAAGGTCGGGTGATCCTGCTCCTGATGCTCCCAAGATTGGTGCTCCCGGTGCTAAGACTTGATGGTTCCACGCCTTAGCTTCCCAAGGTGCTGCGGCTCCGTTGTTTTGTTCTTCCTTTTCTTTTTCTTTTGGCCGAATGTATGTACCTGCATTTTGCCACACAACGACTTGTATATAAAGTTAATTAATGAAAATACCTTGTTTTTTCATAGTATCAAGTTGCCCATTACGTCTTCTTTTCCTACATTCTCTCATTTCTCTCTTTCTTCTCCTTTTTTGTGACTAACCTGGGGGGAATTTTGGCGTAGGAGTCTGTAGGATTCCTACCCACCCCACTAGCTAGCCATTCATCATTTGTGCCATCTGTGTTGCACTTGGTTGGTTTTACTGGATAGTCGCCCTCCTGGGACCTCCCTTTGAACTTTCTCAGCAATGCCTTTCCAATATTTCCTTTTTCGCCATTTCATTCTTTCTTCTTGTGTGACCAGTCTCGGGGGGGGGGGGGGGGGGGGATGGCCACAAGGACTTTTATGGCCCACCTCGCTAGTACCCAGTGTACACATGACGACCCTGCCAGCTGACGGCTTCCACGTTCACTCTGCTTTCGCCTGCCTTTGTCAAGTGGCCGGTCTCTTGGGGCCTTAAAGAAGTTGGCATTTTCTATATTCTCCTTATGCTGGTTTTCTTTATCTCTTTGTTCGTCTTCTAGTCACATTTTATCCCGCCTAGTTTTTTTATTCTCCCACTTCATCCTTCCTTTATCGTGTAGTCTTCTAGCAGGGTGACCCCTAACCTGCCGCAATGAGACAAGACGACCTCAAGCTTAACCTGCCTCCTTCATTCGTGGTGATAAGGGCTGCCCAAGCAGTTTCGAGCCATATCCGTCTTTCTTTATTTGGTATTCTGTATCCATCCTGCTCTTCAAATAGGGATGTTATCATTACTCTTTTGAGGATAGTGGTTAATGTCGCAAACCTGAGTCTTTTAGCCCACATCGTGCCATGCTTGCTGTTTTTTTGCCATGCTGCTGTTGAGCCTGTTGTCGTTGTTTCTGCCTTTCGTTCCGATATTTGGACGGTTTATAGACTTGGCCCACTCTCCACTAGGGATAGGTCAGTACGCCTTAGGCCGACCTGCCTCTTTAAACCCCCGAGGAGGTAATTTCCTTAGGTGGCTGTTGGCTACTTTGTTCTTGAATTGTGGTGATTATTCAGACATTCTATGACTGGGCCTACTTCTGCTTGTTGACATTGTGTAGCTTCCTATGTGATGCATTTTCATCTTTGAAGATTCTGTTTATGTCGGGTAGCCGAAAGACTAAACCCACACTCAATTGGAGAGAGGTCGGGATGCCTCAAGTCAACCCGCCCATTTTGGTTCCCCAAAAAGGTAACTTCTTCGGACGGCTGTGGGGCCGGTCTACTCTTTCATCGTGATTGGAGTCAGGATAAGTATTCGAGTAGCCTAAAAAGCTGAACCCGGTCTCCGCTGCAAGAGGATCCGACCAGCCGTTGGCTCAACTCGCCCTGCAATGAGGTAATTTTTTCAGGCAGTTTGAGATTGAACCCGCTCCAGCTCATTGACATCACAGGAAAAGGTAAACTTTTGGGCCAGGCAAGCACTGAACCCATTCTTCATTTGCAGCAAAGGTCGGGGTAAGTGTTCTGGCAGCCCAAAGGCTAGACTAGCTCTCCTCCACGGCAGGGTCCGAGTGGCCTTTGGCTCGACTTGTCCTTGTTACCCCACGAGGAGATAATATTTCGGGCAGTCTCCAACTGAACCTGCTCCTACCTGTTGATGCTTACGAGGAAGGTAAATTTACTGATTTCAGGTAGCTGAGAACTAACCCGTAATGGGACAAGGCAACCGTTAGGACTACATTGTCTTGTTGTATCCCACGGGGAGATAAGTTAGGATAGCGATACAGCTAGTTCGCTCTTCACCACGATAAGAGTCGGGGTAAGCTATTCGGGTTGCCGGGGGGAATGACCCGCTTTCCATCGTGGAAGGGGTAGAACAACTTTCGGCCTAGTTCTCCCCTTTGGTTCCGCAAGAGGTACGTTGTTCGAGCAGTTTGAGACTAAACCCACACTCGTTCGTTGATATTGTAGGAAAGGTAAGTGTTGGGTCAGGTTGGTGCTGATCCCACTCTTTATTGCAGCGGAGGTTGGGGTAATTCATTCGAGAAGCCGTGAGGTTGATCCCACTCTCCATTGCGGAAGGGTCAAGGCAACCTTTAAGTCTACCTTTCCTTATGGTATCCCGCAGGGAGGTATGTCGTTCTGGCTGTTTGTGGCTGGACCCGCACCCGCCTATTGACACTCGCAAGGAAGGTAAGCCTTCGTCTTTGGGTCGCCCGAAGGCTAACCCACACTCCATTGTGGGAGGGATAAGGCAACCATTTGGCCTACCTTTCCCTTTGGTATCCCACGTGGGAGGGTTAGGTAAGTTATTCGGACAGTGATGTGGGTAGTCCATTCTTCGCTGCGATGGGGGTTAGGGTAAGCTATTCGAACTGCTAGGGGGGCAAGTCCCACTCTCCATCACGTGAAGGATAGGGCAGCCTTCAGCTTAACCCTTCCCTTGCCAGTTGCCTCCATCCCTGCACCTTTGTCTTGACCTTCCCTTTCTTTCTTGGTCTAGTCTCTAGGCCGGGGGGTGGCGTTGTCTTTTTGGCTCCGCATATTCCCTCCTCCCTTGCTGGGAGAAGCAATTCTCAATATTATGCGAGGTGGACTTGTGGTACGTGCAGAAGCGGTGTGCTATACCCCGGTCATCCTCTCTTCGGGCGGCGGAGGTGTCGGCCTCGTGGATGGTGAACGTGGGCCGGTCAAACCGAGGTTCTGGTACCCTTGTCAGAACTCCCTTCTGCCTTTTATCTGAGGAGCTCTTCTTTAGTTTCTCGTGAGGCTTAGCTGTAGCCGTGGCCTTTGCCCTCTTCTCTACACGCTCCAACTCCTTCCTTCTTGGCTCCGTCAAAGCCTGAAGAGTGTCATCCGCATTGATGAAGTTGTCAACCTAGTCCATGAACTTTGCAACATCATGGGAGTCCTCTTTGCCAGCTTGACCATAAATTGGGATCGTGGCCAAAGTTATCTTCTCGTCTTGATCATGCGCTCCTTATTGAGCCAAGCTAGGTAGGACTTCAGGTTTTCATCCTCTACTTGTTTGATGGTGAGGAGGTACACAACCAGGCGCCGCCTCTTTCATCTCAACATGAACTGAGTAAAAAAAAATCTGGCTAGCTTGTCAAAACTGTCCAATGATCCAGGTGCCAGAGACCCTAACCACACACGTGCTGGCCTCTTCAGGGTTAGTGGAAATGCTCTGCATGCTACTTCGCCTGGGAAACCATGCAGCGTCATATGAGCCCTAAAATTTTCCATGTATTCCAGAGGGTCCCTTCCTCCGTCATATATCTCCATGGTTGGTACCCTGAACTTTGGTGGTAAAGGTGCAGTCATTACCTCTTTTGTGTAGCTTGTGTGTTCCGGGACTCCACATGCTCGCTATCACTAGACTCTGCTCTGCCATCCCGCTTCTGTTGAGATTTTCTGAGCTCCTCGTTTTCCTAACAAAGTGTTGCACTTTGTCGGTTAACTTCGTCTCCCATTCCTCCAGGTTCTTCAATCTCACTTTCATGGTGTCCCCCATGTCTCTTCTAAGTTATCTGGAACGGGTTGTCGTAGGCATGAGAAAGACACGTAAGATCTATAACATCGTGTTTCACACACCTTTGGGCTAGGCTCCGACAACTCAGGTCTTCCGAAATGGGCCTCCAAAAAATAAGGGAGAAGGCAACTTGGGGAGGGCGGCCTTAGGGTGTAGGAGTCTCCAATGCCAAAGTTAGTAAGTATTCTTGGAAGTTTGTAAATAATTAAAGGAGTTTAGGGATCAGAGAGAGTATTCTCGTACCTAAGACTTGCTATTTATATTATAAGCCTGGGGGACAGATCGTGTCTGGCCCCATGGAGTCCTTGTCTTT
Source organism: Cyclocarya paliurus (assembly GCA_029856935.1). Lineage (NCBI taxonomy): Eukaryota > Viridiplantae > Streptophyta > Magnoliopsida > Fagales > Juglandaceae > Cyclocarya > Cyclocarya paliurus. Next base: position 24,062,309 of record CM056955.1, on the reverse strand, counting down.
CGTATTATTCCCTGTGTCAGAGTCCTTTAATGTGGCGTGGGTCTGGGACAGCGTCATTAATGTAGCGTGTAACCCGGGTGGTGG
>CM056955.1:23824725-24057225 GCA_029856935.1 Cyclocarya paliurus | reverse complement strand
ATGGCACTCGTTACGGCCGAAGTCTACTGGCTTAGAATGCTTTTCAAAGAATTGGCTATTGGTCTAGTCCACACACCGACTATATGGTGCGATAACATTGGTGCAATTGCACTAGTTTCAAATCCGGTGTTTCATGCGAAAACGAAGCACGTAGAGATTGACTACCATTTTATTCAGGAGAAAGTATGCAACAATGATATTAAAGTCCAACATGTCTCAACCTTAGATTAAATAGCGGATGTCTTCACCAAAGGCCAAACTGCACAACATTTTCAGTATCTAAAGAGCAAATTAATGGTCTATCAAAACCCCATTAATTCAAAGGGGGGTGTTAGACTATCAGAATCTTCAGCAAAAAATCCAGGAGCATCTGCACCAATTCTTCACTCCATCCATTCTGTTACTAATTCAAAATAATCTAGCTGTTAGCGTAACTTTCTCCTACAAACATGTATTTGATTCTATTTGTTTGTTTCCTTATTATACGCTTGATAGTTCAATTGCACAGCTATAAATATAATGGAAACCTACACAGCTGAGATGTGTTAGCCAAGCCAAATATATCTCGTGCATTCATCTTTCTTTTGAATTATCTTACACCTTTGGGTTACTAACACCCTTCTATCCCACTCTTACCGTAACAACAAGCCTAGTTTGTTTTTGTAGATAAAATGAGATAAGATAAAAATTAAAAGTAGAAAAAAAAATTTAATAAAATATATTTTTTAATATTATTTTTATTTTAAAATTTAAAAAAATTAAATTTTTTATTTTATTTTATATGAAAATTTGAAAAAAATTATAATAATTAAATTAGATAAAATAAAAAATTTTATGAAAGTTAACAGTCCTAAGATTTGCATAACAATTGTCAAGTATGTCCAGAAAGGGAGGACCGACAGCTTCTCTTCTAAAGGATGCCCCATCGTGGCCGGGCGGGACCGTCTGCAAAGCCCATCCCCAAAATTGACCAATCCCCGGCGCTCCTTCCCCCAAACTGCTTCTTCTACTTACGCCCACTCCGTCATGAAGGTTAGGTCCCTCTCTCTTCCCAAATACACACCCACGCACGGATGTTTTCCTTACTTTATAGTGTTTGTCTGTGTACGTGTATGGTTTAGCTCTATAATGGGTTATATTGATTTCCAGGTTTCTTGGCTTTGTTTGCAGCATCTGAATCCGATAGGAAGTGGGTTGGCAATGAAAGCCATGGCAGAAGCAGCGGGTCCAGAGTGCATTGTCCCCTGACAAGTTACACCCATCAAATTACTCGGTGTCAAGTTTATTTTTCCATTTTCATTATCATCAGAATGAGAGTCTTAGAAATTTAGTTTATTTTTTAATATTTAACGTCGCAAATTTGAGGAAATATTAACTGATTTATTACATGACTATTTTCTTTTGATTTCTTTATTTTTTACATGACTGATTTTCTTTGGTTGATTTATCTTTAGAGATTTCTGTGGGCACCTATGAGTGGAAATTGCTAGATGCTAAATGCAGCTCTTCGATGTTTGCAGTAGGACTTCAGGGCTAAAAATAAGTGGGAAATCCAGTTTTTTTTATTTTTATTTTATTTATTCAGTTGATAATTCGTTGTGTATTTTGTCCTATATATATATATATCCTTCCTTGTTGCGGCAGCTTAATCTTGTTAAGGCCCTGGGTTGTGTTTGAATTCAAGAAAGGAATATCTTACTACAACCTCAAGGATGGAGGTTGTGGTGAGGTATTGGTGAGCTTATCGATACAATCACTTCCTCTTTTAGAGCACGATTCTTGATCGCTTATGTAATTTCTATGTTTCAACTCATACATGGGTTGTTGGCAAATCCAATTTAAATACATGTATATGTACAGAAAATTGTCATTAATCTGAACTGATTTATTTATATAGGTTTGATATTTATTAGTAGTCTTTTAGTTAGAATTGGGTGGATGAACATTTATAATGTGTGTTTTGGTGTTTGACATGCCAAGTATGAAACAGGAAAATTTCTCTCTTTTTTAATAAAACTGTTAGTAATGTAATTAGCAACATATGCTGCCAACACATTGCGCACCATTGTAGGATGTATTTAATTTCCTTTTGCAGAGGATGAATTCCGCATAGTGGTTAATTGCTTTTGCAAAGGAACCCATTGTGGCATCAATTCCTTTTCCTTGGTGTTTACATTCCCTGGTAAAGGTCATTTGTTTTCTGTTAAACACTTTCAAACGAGCACATACTACACTAAACAGTGCCATCCATAGTGTGTCTAATAACAATTAACAAATAGGTGATTTTCATCCAAGTTGTATGCCATGCCCCAAATTTAAGATGGGCATAGTGTGGCATGAACCTGCCTCTCTTCAATTTGTAAAACTTCTGGTTTCAGTAGCTCTCTTACTCTCTCTCTCAAAAGTGAGTTATTTAATAAGAGTTTAGCTACTTACAAGCTGGTGTGTGAACACACTGATTACTGTGAAATTAAAAGTCATAAATTTTTTTAAAATAATACTATTTTATGCTAATTGATGTGGCAGGCTTCTACATCAGTGATTCATTTGGTGTCAATAAATGGGCTTGCAATAATGGTATTACAATTTTGATTGGTTTTGTTGATGTTTTTTTAATGCTAACATAGTTTTATATTCTTTTTTCAGTGTTTTTTAATTGGTCAGTTCTAATTTCTAATATTGTACCATGTGAAATTGCATTATGTTTGAGTTACTTTTATCTCTGTTTTTTCTTTCCGCTTGGGTGGGGGGAGTGCTGTTTTCTAAATCTTGAGTTATGTTTGAAACATGGCAAGATAAGTGCGATAGATACTCTGATATTATACTTTGTTTTTGGCCATGGAGTTACGCAGTTATACTGTGGCGTTTCTTCTTTATTAGTTTATATTTTATCTTTGTTTGAATTAGTCATGTGTCAAAAGGAAAAAGATTTTTAGATTTCACACATCAAATATGAAATTATATCTTCCTGCCAGCGTGCCATGATTGATGTGGTTTTACTGGTTTCTTTAGTGCAGCTCATGGATGATGCTGTCAACCTCGTGAACAAATCATTTATTGATCGCTTGTAGCAATTGGTTTCAGAGGGCATGTTTTGTACAACAATTTGTTGCAATGAGCAGAGAGGGCTTGCCAAGCAATGTAAACCTTAAGTAAGACCTCAAATAAGTTGTGGGCAAGAAGCGGGAGGATTTATAATGTATGGAAATATTAAAATTCAAAAGATATAGCGGAAATAATGTTCACATCTCTCTTTTCTCAACAATTGTTAGGCATTCAAAAGATTTATAATGTTCACATCTCTCTTTTCTCAACAATTGTTAGGCATTTAAAATGTCAATTCTGGATAAGAAATAGCCTTTATGCTAGGCATTTGGTAAAGATGGGACAATGAATCTCTTTATTATCCAAGGTGATACATTTCTACCTTCATTTTAAACAGAACCATTTTTCAGTTCAAGACTCAACACGTTCTGCAAAATGGTGCATCTGGATACAGTTGTTACAGCAATAGTAGGGGTAGCATTGAGAGTTCCTAAATTAACTATGTTCCATGGCCCAAGGCTCAGTACGAGTGGGCGGACAGAGCCTGTCTCACCTCTTGTCAAAGAGCATGTCTTGCTGCTGACTGCTCGAGTCCGTATCATTTCCACCCAAATGAAATCTCCAGAGAAGATCTGGATGATAAAGTATAAACACTATCCCTATCCTGTCGATTTTTTCTTTATTTTATGTTCAGGGGATTTTGTACTCCTGGCATTTATCAATTTGCAGTGGAAAAACCTACGTATAGAGTTGCAATAATAGTAGTTTCTGTAGTAGAAGTGAAGGACAACCTTTGCACATATAAAGTAATAGTGCCAAAAAAAGGTGATGCAAAAAGGGAGATAGAAGTAGAACTACATGGATCCTAATCAAGACGTCAAGGACTAGGAATATTTAAGCCAATGGTGGAGTTGCCACAAACTAGTGTTGTCCAACAATAATGCCATGTAATGTTTTCTGGTCACATTCTCTTTTCATCTTTTCCTATACTTTTTGCAATCTTGTTCTTCATATAAAAAGACCCCAAACTTCTCTTTGTATGTTGCAAACGACAATGGCTTATCAAGTAGCCATGCAAGGAGGGAGATTGCGCAAAGGGCCTTGGGTTGAAGAAGAAGATGAGCGGCTCACTACCTTTGTCGCCCTTATGGGGGAACGGAGGTGGGATTACATTGCCAGAGCATCAGGTATATATGATCCATATGAGTAAACACAAAAATATCATTCATTATTCGTTTCATGACAAACTCTAAGCTTATAGGGAAGTTGTTTATATGCATGTAGGTCTACAAAGGAATGGTAAAAGCTGCAGGTTGCGGTGGATGAACTATCTCCGTCCTGATCTTAAGCATGGTCAACTAAGCATTGATGAAGAACGGATCATTCTTCAACTTCATGAGTTATGGGGTAACAAGTTAGGTTCTTTCCTGTTCATTGGTTAATTGAAAGTTAGAAACGAGTTCAAAAAGGATTGCTCTAACTAAGTTCACCCTTTTAGGTGGTCGAAGATTGCCCGAAGTTTGCCGGGAAGAACTGACAATGAGATCAAGAATTACTGGAGGACACATTTAAGGAAGAGAACACAATTGGCTCAAGAAGAAAGTGAGACACATTTTGTTCAACTTCCTGATATGTTCTGTCTGCACTAATAATGCCCGTTTTCTCCACAGGGAACTTTCATTGTAAAATAAACAATGCTGAACAAGATTTCTTCTTTCATGAACAAGGTGGCATGACTGCTGTAAAATATCAGTGTGGAAACAAGGGCTCTGTTGATAAGGACTCTTGGGGTACCATGAACGATATCTCTTCCGAAGCACTCGGGTTCTCGGACCTTCCATTTACTTGTTCTCCATATGAAACCCGCTTATCAGATTGGATCTCAGGACTTTCAGATGATCCCAGCGAAATAAAGCATCAGGAAGACTGTAATACTATAGAATCATGTTGCTGTTATCTTGCTTGGATTTCAGACAATTCAAATACATGGGACTACTCAGCTTCCCTGTGGGACATGGATTAAGCTGACAGTTAATGTAAATACAAAGAACCTTCAAAACTGTAAAACCTTGTGTGGTTCATCCTACATTATCCATTTTTATACCTATACTTGTTTCTAATTGTCTGCTATATTTCCTTTTTATGTCCTTTCAGTAGGGGAGCAAACCAGTGTTAAGGAATAAAAAAAGAAAAAGAAAAGAAAAGAAAAGGGATTAGAAATAAAGAAAATTAATATATATATATATATATTTATGGCAGTTTTGTAAAACCAAAACCTTTTTCAAACTGCTTGTGGAGTAATTATTATTGTCATAGCATTACGGTAACGACTAACGAGTATTGATATTTATTGAAGGGTTGTAGGTCTACTATCAAATTTTAGTGTAACTGATTTGCAGAATAAAAAGTTAAAAAATGAAACTCTCCCTCTCTCTAAAAAACTTAGAGAGAAGCTCTCATCTATCTCATGATACATCTCTCTCTCAAAAATTATAATACTTGGGCTTCAAACAAATCGAGTTGAGTCGAATTTGAATAAGGGTACTTGAACTCGATTAGCATGTTTACTTGTTTGATTTTCGCTCGAACTCGAATAAAATTACTATATCCTTGTTCGTTAATCATTGATGTCGTTCAAATTCAGCTTGAACCTAACTAAAAATAAATGAACGAGTTGAGTTTGAGTAGCTCAAGGTTGAACTTTATTTTTTTTTTTTTATAAAATTTTGATTCTTATCTTTTGTAAAAAGAAATGTAAAAAATTTTAAATTTTACAAAAAATTCTAACCATTTAACTGTTCAGCCAAATAGTTATAATTAAAACATTTTATGATATAAATTTTTATAAAATAAATTAACTTATAGTTATAAATTAAAAACATAATACATAAGATAAAATGCAATAAGCTAAACCATTTAATATATATATATATATAGAGAGAGAGAGAGAGAGATAACATTATAAATCAAAAGTTATAGGTGTATAATATATTATTATCTAATATAAGTTATGAATATATTATAGCATACATTAATTAATAAATCTTAATTTATTAGTGTATTACAATAAAAATATAATAAAATGCAATAATAAGTAATAGTTATAACTTACATGACTGTGTATAATTTATCTAGTATAATGAAAGCTATATTGTGTATAAGCTTAATCATATGATTCCTTAATTAAAATAAATACCATCAAATTATATTATGATGCAAATTATTTACACAAATTATAATTAATTTGGTAATTGTTTCAAATAAATATGTATTTGCTAAGAGCTTGACGGCCTGATAGCATATGGCCTGGTTCTCAAAAGGGAAAAACTAGATTCGAAACCTACACCCCCTTATATATATATATAAAGTAAATAAATCTGTATCCACTCGTTCATTTATTGTCATATCAATAGGCTATAATCTATGTAACAATTATAAAATTAAAATATAACATTAATGTTATATTACATAATACATAATTAACTAAATTTATAAAATAAATTGTGTTACAAACATAAAATAGCTTGATATATTGTATAATTTGTAATAAAATATGCAACTAAATATTCATAACTAATTACATAAAATATCTTCAATAAAAGAATTATACAAAGTATCTTCTACACACTTTGGGTACATAATAAATATATTAAATAACGTAAATCATAAGTAAAATATATAATTAAGTATATTGTAAAATGCAACTAATTACATGTAATAAATAGATCACACACACACACACACACACACATATATATATATATATATATATTATTTTTATATATATAATATATTATGAGCTTCAAAATAAGTTCAAAGGGGGTCAAATTGAGATTGTTGAGCTTATACGAGTTTTGTTCACGAGTCTAAATCTAGTCGAGTCGAGTCGAGTTTATATAAATTTCGCTCGTTTAATATTTGAGCTAATATCAATATTTACGAATATATCATTTATTAAATAAACTTTCGTATCGAGTATATACGAGCTGAATTAGAGCTGTCCACGAGTCTAAATCGAGTCAAGTCGAGTTTATACAAGTTTTGTTCATTTAATATTCGAACCAATATTAATATTTATGATCATCTCATTTATTAAATAAATCGATTTCAAACCGAGTACATGAGCTAAAGTCGAGTTGTTCAGGAACTGCTATGTTCATTTGCAGCTCTATTCACACACCTCCCACTTTCCCCGTTCTCCAAATTTAGGGTTAATTAAAAGAGCTTTTTTTTTTTTTGTTTCCTCTTTCATTTTCCCTTATCTACCAGTACTGTTTTCATAACCTCCCAATATTCTTAGGTACCTACCTCCACTACTTTCCTACTATACCTTAACTACCATCTTCTTCTTCTTATACTACCCACCATTGCCACTAGCTACCTCTATCAATATCTAGATATTTTACTTCTGACTTACTCGTGGATTTCGATCTCATTAGTTGTGACTTATTGTTGCACACGGATTGTTGGAAATTTCCTTATATACGCTTATTATAATTTTCTTTTATGTATTGTCTTTGGTTCTTTTGGGAATTTTTCTAGGAGTTTTTAATTTGTAAATTCTAAGATGAGTTGGTTTGTCTTAACGGTATTTATCCGCCACAAATGAGGGCTTTTAATAAAATAGAAAGTGGGTCACTCATGGACATGTAACCTTCAACTCTTCTTAAAAAAAAAAAAAATCTCATTATTTCTACATTTTATAGAATATATAACCGAGACCGACTCCGTCAATATTGATTATTAACTGAAACATTTAGTAGGCAATATCCCTCAATTAATTGTAAGTAACCTAAAATCAACCAAATCATGATAGGCACAAAAGGAATTAAATAACCTCACTAGGTTTTGTTGACAAAGATTAAAAAATAATAATAAATAATTGTCAATGATCATCATGTGTCTCATGAGTGGAGTCTTGTGAAATCTCTTGTTCTTCAATTTTTTTAATCCAATTTTGTACTAAAATGTGTCGATATCTTATTTCACACTAAAATAATATTAAACAAATTAGCTGGAGTTATGATATTCATCTTCGGTTGTTCTAGTCCAGTCAAGATCCGTGCACACTTGCGAATATTAGAACTTGCTGGATGTTGCACAAATTTGACTGTCCACTTTGTCAACTGCATGCACCCTAATTAAGTAGCATCCATTCTAGCGAAAGAGGACACTTCTAAGCCAATTAGGGCCTTAGGCAGTTCCATTAGTAGTCAAAGACATTTTTTTCAGTAGAAAATTACGGTTTCATTCCCAAACATACAATATTTACATTAATGTTAATATAAGTTTGCTCAAAATTTTTCAAACACCCAAAACTCCAAAAACTACTTCAAGATATATTAATAAAAAATTAAAAATTATCAAGTTCATTTAAATCAATTGACAACACTTTAATTTAAATCCCCCTCTCTATATATAAAAAAAAATTAAAAATTAAAAAACATAAAATAAAAAGCAGCCACCTCTTGGTGGGAGCCACCATGGGGCATGGGGTATCGAGTCATATTTTTTTCTTTTTAATTTTAGTATTTATTTATTATATCGTTTTTTAAATTTTTCTCAAAAATCTTCACATTCAAACGTAATTTTATAACGGGTTTCACCACTTTTTTAAAATTATATTAAAATTGCCATCTTAAAAATTTTATACTATTCACAAACATTCTTCATTTGGGATGTAACGGGTTCGGTCCAGAACCAGACTGGTATGTACTGGTTTTGAATTTTTCAGAACAGATTACGCTCCGGTTACCTTTCTAAATTGGTAGTTCCGATTTTACCAATTTCTAGTCCGGTTTAGTCTGATTTTTTTATTTTTTTAAAATGTAAAAAACATATAATAAAATTACTTTTTATGATAAAATGTTATTAATAATTTAAAATATATATTTTATGTTCAAAACATATGATCAATTAAATTTCCATCTTTAAGGTTAAACTTTTATTTTATAAATTATAATAACATTATCTTATATATAATTATATTAATAACATATGATGAAACAAATTACAAATATTCATATTTAAGATTAACATTTTATGTTATAATTTATAAATTATAATATAAAATTATTTCATATATGATATATAATTATATATATTATATAACAAAATTTCATATATAATTATATATTATATATAAAACTTATATATAAAAAATATTTTGTGTAATATATAAAATTAATTTTTATATATATATTTTTTTTCTAACCAGTTCGGTTCGATCCGATCCGGTCTAGTCTGGTCTTGAAAATTATGGATTTGAGACCAGACTAGATCCGACTGATTTTCATAATATAGGAACCGATCCCGGACCAAATCGGTTTAAAACCAGACCAACCCTTCATAAAAACTAATCTTACATTCCCACAATTCTATTTCTCCCACTTATACTTTCTTTTCCTTGTTGCAATTATCTTGCGCTATTTTGATCATAAAGTAATGAGAAGTGTTACGATTGGTTTGGATTCAGAGATAAGATTTTTAGATGAAAGTTAAAAATCATATTATTTTTTAATATTTTTACTGTTTTGATATTTGAAAAAGTTGAATTGAAATTTCAAAAAGTTGAGTTGTTTATTATATTTTGTGTTGAAATTTAGAAAAATTGTAATGATGAGATGAGATGAAACATTTTCCGAATCCAAACGGGGCTTATTGCTAGGGTTGGATACAAAAAGTATTTCATTTCATCTCATCTAATCATTATAATTTTTTTTAATTCTAATACAAAATATAATAAACAATTCAATTTTTTCAAATATCAAAATAATAATAATATTAAAAACTAATATTTTAATAATATTTTATTCAACTTTCAATTTTTATCTCAACTCACTATCTAAACATTTTGGTTACATAGTTCATATGATATGAGATAAGATATTTTGAATAGTAATGAAATTTTTGAGTTAAGATGAGATGAAATAATTTGTAACAAAAATATATGCTTGGATGGTGAAATGAGATAAGATAGTTTTTAATTTTTGAGATTTGAAAAAAGTGTGAATCCCACTGTTGATTAGAGAGCCGAAAAGTGCACTGTTCACTGTCAGTTTGCACTGCTCATGCATTGTTTATTTACTATTCATGTCTATTCACTGTCAATATTCAATGTTTATTACTGTTCATTTAAGTGGATGTCTTTAAAATTTAGAAATGAAATATAGTGTGGTTGGATAGGAAAAACTACTATACGGTATAGATGAGATCTTTTCATCTCATCTGTATTGGCTAACCAAACATGACCTTAATTACAAAAAAATCTCACAAAAGTAAACTTATAAATAAAATTAGCTTAATGTAGTACGTTAGATTGCAAAACTATTTTTATTATAAAATAGATCTAGTGTACATCAAATAACATCAATTTATAAATTTACTTTTTATAAAATATCTTTCTAAGTAACATTTCTCTTTAATTGTTGGGCCCTGGCTCTCCTTTTGTACTACCCTGTTGTTACACTACGTATCTATTTGCTTGTAGAAAAAGGCTATAATCACATGAAGCTCTACAAAGAATCACAAATGTTTCCAATTCTAGTGGCTACGAGTAGAAGTGACTATTGTTTAAAATGGTCTCAAAGTGCTTCTAAATAATATAAGATACATAACTAAACAAAACATATATTTTTTCTTATTTATTAATATATGTTTAGGTATTTTAAAGATGTAGAAAATGATTTGAATTCATTTTATACCATTTATTACAAAAAAATAAAGAAAAAAAAGTTAAGGAACCTATCTTTGTTGTGACATAGCAAAACTCATCAATTAAAATGCTATTCTCTTCCTTTCATAGTAGAACTTCTCTTTTTTATTGACCAAGCAAGCCACTAGGCATGTGTTTGTATCAGACTGGCCCTTTTAATTCTCAAAAATATTTCCCAAGCCTAGAGCTCGATCTAGTAATTCAAGATTTTAATATTGAAGGTTTTCAAATCAGTAGTGCGTTGGGTGCATCAATAAGTGGGCTTGCAAATTGTGTTTAAAAAAGAAACCCAACCAAGTCATGTGTTTGCATTTTCATAATTTCACCAGTGCATGAGTTATATATAGAAAAATTCTTTTCATCAGGTACTATTTATCACTCTACACTCCATATTTTATGAAAAACACATGTATATCCTATGAAAAATATCCACACACCTTATGAAAAAATTATAAATATGAGATGTGAGAATGAATAATAACTTATGCATACTAATCTTTATAAAACCCGTCTGCAAAAATTGCAAACATATTGTAATCTTAATGCGCCATAGGATTCTTCAAATTATAAAGTAAAAACTACATGAGCTATATATAAAGAAAAATTCTTTTCATCAGGTACTATTCATCACCCCACACTCTACATCCTATAAAAAACACATGTATATCTTATGAAAAATATTCACATTCTATGAAAAAATTATAAATATAAGATGTGAGAGTGAATAGTAACCGATGCATACTAATCTTTATAACACCCGTCTGCAAAAATTGCAAGCATATTGTAATCATAATGCGCCATATGATTCTTCATATTATAAAGTAAAAACAAATCAGAAGATAATGTCATCCAAACCTCTGGACGTCATGAAAAATCACACCACCCATGCAGTTCCTCTTCCTTTATGTCTTGAGAGGCTGAATCTGGGTACTTAAACCTACCAGATCAGGATTACATCACCCCTTATCCAATCCATCAAAACACTCATTGTTTTTTAAGTTTCCGTCATATATATATTTATAGACTGAATGGATATAAAGTTCAATGTCCACTACGTACACACCAATCAAAAGAGATATCTTTTAGCATGTTTAGAATTTAAAGATTGCCATCAAATACGTCATCTTTTGTCCATACTCTACTCTATGGCTTTAGTTATTCTTAAAAGAAAAAATATATATATATGGCCAGGCTTTAGTTTAACTCTTTATGCCCCAAGAGTTATCAGTTTTTCATTTTGTTTGAACTAAATCATCATGTATTGTTCATGTTGGGCTATTTGTATTGGTTTTGGATATACTCCAAGAGCCATATATATTTTCTTAATGATATAAATTAAGAAAACAAAGATGGCTTAATTTCCCATCATCACATAAATGTCAGGCCGGGTGTTTTATAAAATAACAAGCATGAGAATGCAATCAAAAGGGATATAAGAGTAGAGGTAGTGGGTGACATTAGTGACACGCTGCTTCCATACATATAATCCATGTAGTCTGGCTCTGACTCCAAACCGGTTCCACCATCGTTGCCTCCTGTTGTCCACTTTCCCAAGTTGTTGTCCCTGTTTTGTACACAATATAAACCATATATTAGATTTTGTATCGATAACGCTCTAAATTTATCATTTTAGAACATACCAATCAATGGGTCGTATCAATTATTATATATATATATATATATTAGAGAAGTGTTATAGTTATAAAGATCAGATCTTATAAAAATAAACTCACAAACTGATATAACTAATTTATATGATACATCATATATACTTTATAATAAAAATAACTTTATAAATTAACGTATCACATCAAACTATATTAACTTATAAATTTATTTTTATAAAATTTATTTATCACTAAAGTATTTCTCATCACAGACCTCAAACCCAAAATAATGTTGCAACAAGACATGCAGTCTAGCAAAAACTGAAGTTTGGGCCAACCTGCCCAGTGCATGGGCTTGAATGGCTGAGTTTTGCAAAAAAAGCCTTCCAATTCACACACAAATACATTATGGGCTTTCAACTATGGATTTTAAGTTATAAAAGGTAAAAAGGGACTATCCGAGGCAATTAAAATAGTCGAAAGGAGCGGAAACCGCAAATGACCAAAAGTAAAAGGAGTAGAAAAAAAAAAAAAGAGAAAAAAGAAAAAGAAAAAGTGAAAAAAAAAAAGGAAGAAAGCAGATTGATGATGACAAACCTGCCACCAACACCGAGAACACCGGCGTGCATAATGAGTTGGTCGATGAGCACTGCGGACTTCGGCTCCACGCTGTAAGCCTTCTCGTACTTGACTTCGACACCCTCACCCGACGCCACAAAGAATGCTCCGTTTACCATTATATCCCCTTCAGATCTCCAATTCCATCCGCTCCATTCCCCTTTCCCGGTGTTCACTCGCTTCGTTACCTGCCCAACTCATTTAATTAAATATTTTATATATTGAACTCATTTAGTGTCAAAATATATATTCATTTTTTAGACTGATGATGATTTATTTTTGTATAAATTTAAACTCTAATTGTATATTTTACTCTATTTACCGAAATATTTTATGTGTCATAATCAGTAATTAAGAAAGAATATGAAGAGTACAAGAAGATAATAAATATTATACACGCATTTGTGTAGAAAAGTGTTAGTTAATTAAGGATTTATTTGGATAGAGTATTGATCTCATTTTATCTCATTTTAATATTATAATTTTTTTTAATTTTTACATAAAATATAATAAATAATTCAATTTTTTTAAATTTTAAAATATTAAAAATATTTTATTTAATTTTTCTAAAATCATCTCATCTCATCTCATCTCACTATCAAAACGAACTCTAAGTCTATAAAAAAAAATTCTTATAAAAATGTGTTCACAAATTGAAGTGTTTCATACATTAGATGTATTTTGTAACAAAAGCAAAATGGTTAAAATTTAGCATATAATATCAGCCCATATCAATAATTAATATACCTTTGCATATTTACATAGGCATAAAGTAAAGCGTCCTGCTACTCTGTTTTTGACCAATCAGTGTCATCCAGTGTAAATTGTATTTTTTTTTTTAAATATTTTTTAAATATATTTAAAAAAAAATTTTAAAAAATAAATAAATGCACAAACAGTTTAAATAAGATAAATTGAGGAAGCGTAATAATATTATTCTACGGTAAATGGGTAGTGTACCTCCTTGGCATTGCGATTGGAAGGAGCAGTGTAGCGGTTGCCTTGGCTATTGATGGTCGGGTTACCGCTACCACCGATGGCATACATTTCCCACTGCGTGAAATCGTTGTTAACAACGTGGATATAGCCGCGCCTGCACCTGGGCATCCTCTGCACCAACTGCTCCCCAAAGTGATTGAACGCAATGGTGACCTGCATTCCCGAGTCCGGCAAGTAGTCGTCACTGTGGCCCAGCAGCATCACCTCGTCGTGATGCGAGAAATAGTTGTTTGATATTGTTATCCCTGTCGACCCCATCACCGCATCGATCAAGCCATCCTTGCAGTGCGATAGGGAACAATGGTCTATCCATATGTCCTTCGACCCGAAGATGCTGATCCCATCGCCATCCGATTTCGTGCGCCAACCGAAGTGGGTTGGGCTCGACCGCACATTCGTCTCACCTGCAATCAATACCAGCCCGTTCTATTATTACTTTGTTGACGAATTCCAAACTTCTTCTGACAATATAGCGGCATGATGTCGTTGTCATGAGTAATAAAAATGACTGTTCTTTTCTCATGCCAATTTACTCAGGTCACAGGTTTTACAGTAACGAAGAAAAACGCTACTGGCTGCATGTTCAATCATTGCTCTCCCGGGGCTAGATTAAAAATTAAAAAAAAAAAAAAACTCACAAGTCTTACAAAACAAAAATAATACATGATACATCTTTAGGTTGTTGGAAATTTTAACCCCTTGAATTCCGAAATATGAACTATTCACAGTATTTCAAGATTTCAAGAATGTCTAGAACCTTGGACTGAGTAAATAAGATGAAATGAAAACTTGTGCATGTCCCGATTTACTTTGGTATTGTCATGATCTTCAGACAGAATTGCAAAAATACACACTGGAAAAACTTGGTGGAGAGAATATTCTTAATTACCTGAGGGATGACAATGGTGGATATGTATGTTGTGAATAATGACATTGCTGATGTACTGCAGAGTAATGCAGCCGCCACCCACAATGTGAACATTAGCCCCACGCCCATCGAGAGTTTTATAGCTGTTAAAGATAAGTTCCTGAGAGAGCTTGATGAGCATGTTGCTAGGGAACACGATCCACAGAGGTTCAACTTGAATCACGGCATATCGAAGTGTGCCTGGCCTAGGATTGACAGGATCATCGTCCGAGGAGTCGGTGACGACGTAGAAGTCTCCGTTCTTGCCGCCAAGAGCGTACTGTCCGAACCCAATGCCGCAATCTGCTAGTCTCTGGCGGTTGTTGGGCCATTCTGGGTCACATTTCCAGCAGTCATCTATGGGGTTTCCGGTTAGGCATGAGGAGTAGAACTGGTCTTTCTCTAAGACTTGTAGCATTTCCCTTCTTGTCATAGACGCATTTACCTTCCTGCAAGGAGAGAAACATAGTTGAAGACTAAAGTTGAACAAAAGCAGCATAATTACCCAGATCTAGGGGAAGAAAAGAAGGTGAAATAAAACCCAAAATCACACTGCAACCCAGAAAGTGAATGAAGGCTAACAAACTGGGTATTTTCCATCAAGAAGAGCAAAAGGACTCAGAAATGTGAAATTTATGAAGATATACCAGTGAACTTCTTGAACAACAGCTTGGGGGTTGGGATGCTGGCCGGGAAGAGTGAGGTTGAGCACAGCTCTGCCAAGTGGAGAAAATGAGCAGAGAAGAGAGATCAAGACAATGCAGCTCCTTCGCAGCATTGTTTGGTGAAGAACAAGAAAACGAGGTTGCTGGTTTCAATCTCAGAAATCTTACACGTTTTTGGTCCTACAATCTGAACCAGTTAGTGTTCGTAAGGTACATTGTTGAGACGGAAGATCTGGGATTAAGTTAATCATATCTAGTAATCGATATATATCTAGTATTATACATGAAGTAGAGAAGACAATGTCTACGAGTGATTCACTCGTATCATCTACTACTTCTCTGTATCACATTATCCACAATACTCTCCCCTGTCTTCTTTTATAATAAGTGGACTCGTTTGGAATTCAGTGAGTGGACGTAAAAAGAAAAAGAAAAGACATAAAAAAAAAAAAAGGGGGAAAAACAGAGGAAGAGAAAAACGGAAGGCTCGGGATTGATTTGATGAAGCAAATTATTTCATTTTATATAATTATTATAATTTTTTTAAATTTTATATAAAAATATAATAAATAATATAATTTTTATTATATTTTATAATAAAAATTATATTATAATAATATTTTATTCAATTTTTAATAAAATAACTCATCTTATTATAATCAGACTAAGGTTTCATTTGGATGTCAAACTCATTTCAATTCATCTCAATTCATTATTACAATTTTTTCAAATTTTAATACAAAATATAATAAATAATTTAACTTTTTCAAATCCTAAAACAATTTTAATATTTAAAAATAATATTCTAACAATATTTTATCATCTTAACTCAACTCAACCTAACTTATCTTAATATTCAAACCTAATGCTACATAATCAACCTAATTTAGATATTGATAATATTTAAATATTTTTAAAATATCTCAATATTATTTATATTTTATTATTATTATTTATATATTTTATTATTATTATTTAATATTTTCTTATTATTTTTTCACGAGAATACACAGTCCAAATGACCTGCAAGTAGCAACCAGTATCTGACAATCTGTTGACCGCACGACTAAATAGTCCTGGCAGCAGCTTTTACTTACGAGTTGATTGGACCGTTTTACTTTTTAGATCAAGCTCATGAAACATGGCTATTCTTCAAGCTTCAAGCGGATGCGCCGGACCTTTTGACTTTCGGACCGGATTCTCGTTCAAAATCAAGAAAAAAACGATTACAGTGATTTGGTATTTCGGATAAAGCATAAATTAGTATCAGGTTTTGTGCATTTTTCATAAACAAAGGCTGTTTTGATACAAAATTCATCTCATCTTATATCTTTATTATTTAAAAGAAGAATATTTTAATAATATTTTATTTAATTCATTTAAAACCATCTTATTTCATATTATCTCATTTCATTATCCAAATAAATTATTTAATAAAGTCTCTCAAAATATCAAAGTTGTCAAGTCAATGGATTGTAAAGGTCAATATTAGAAGTTGAAGGCTGGAATTCTAAAGCTCAGAAGGTAACCTCACAATTATAAATGCTACTCGCACCTCCCGAGTGGGAGGATGACCATATCCATATTATCGGTGAGAGAGAGAGAGAGTTGGGACTAGAGGAGACGGCGAGGGCGAGAGAGCCCGAGAGATTGATTCCACACAACCATTAGCATTTAGTTGCTAGCCAAGTAGGTTCGCCCCCATGACTATGCTACTAATGTGGGGTAAATTTTTATGGGTTTGCTCAGGATTCCATATGCTACTTCTCATCTCTTTCTCTCATGAAAGTGAATATTTTTCTTAATATGGTTATTAGTATTACTTTGATGATGTGACTTTTAAGGAATGTAGTTTTCAAGGAGATGTGATTTCATTGTGCTCTGTACTCATGGTTCAGAGCGGGGCATTTCCATATGCTTCCACAAGATAATGCGGGTTGAGAAGGTCTCTGTACTGATCAAGTGAAGCGTTCTCTATGATGTTTTGGTGAATAGGTCCACGTGTTGGCCGGGTGGAAATTTCCCCTGCCGGGTGTTTTGTTTTTTGATCGAGTATAGAGATTTCCCATGTCAAATGGGTGGGGAAGATTTTCCCTGTTATTTTGGTGGAGGTGTTCCACGTGTTGTCGTTATGGGTTTCAACTTACTAATGTTTCATTGAAATTTCACCGCAGAAGTCCACTACAGTTTTGCCTCTTGGAGCCATAGACTTGGTTGCAGATATAGTTTAGGAAGGTTACCCTGAGGAAGAAAGACCAATCTTGTATAAGGAGTAGTTATGGGGGTCAGTCCACGTATAGTTTATTATCTTTTTAACTTGAAAATGTTTATTTTACTTAGGCTACAAACAATTTATGGGATTACATATTTTGATGTGAGCAATGAACTGATGTTGGTATGTATGTAAATCAAGGGTGAAGGAAAGTGACTTATGAATGTTTCTTTTAATGGAAGAGTATTTTGTACAACTCTCTAGTACTAATAGTACCGGTCTCTTATTGATATCCCTTGCTTATTTCACTGCAATTTTCATATAGACAAGTTCTTGACATATAAGCACACAAAACTCCCATGAACCGAAGGGGTGTGGCTGAATGACTCGCATCCCATGCACTACGGTTCCTCGACATTCCATGAACAAAAAGGATGTGGTCAGGGATGCCACAATGAAGCCCCTCAGTGTCTTCAACATTTAGAAACTCATTGACCCAATCCATGAGTTCATGTGGAGTATAGAGCATTCTCCGTGCTAATTCCAACATGAATAGTCTTTAGAGCCTCACACCTCCTAGCAGTGTTTCCAAGGTGAGCCTCTCATCTTAGTCATTAGTGGTCAGCCATTCATTATTGAATCTTGTAATATATTCCTTGAGTAGTTCGTCTTCTTGCTATTTCACAACCTATAAATAAGAGGTTGTCTTCTCCTTTGCCTATTGGCCATGAATTGTGTGAGGTACTATCTACGAAGTTTGTAGATACAATGATTCCTAGTCACAAATTTCAAATCAATTCCTCACTAGCACCTTTAGTGTGAGAGGGAGGGCACGACAGGAAATCTCGTCTAGGTATTTGTGACATGTGGACTTTCTAAATTTTCAAGTGTTCTACCAGATCCTCCAACCTATTAAAGGCCTCAATTTGGGAGACGTTTGAACTTGTTTGGGATTGGTACAACCATTACCTCTAATGTAAATGGAAGATTGGTGGTGTGGAATAAGTGGTCCATGAAAGAAGCTGTCATCCTATTTTTCCTTGCCATACTTCATACTTTATTTCTATATCTATAAAGCTTTCACGCATTGGCCTTAACCAACCCGGTCATCCAGGCTTGCAATTGCTCACTTAAGCCCCATTTGGTGGTTAAACTCATCTGCATTCAACTCAATTCAGGTTAATTTTAAACCAAGTCTAACATCTAAACATCCAACTCTCAAATTATTAAACTCATATCAACTCAAAACCTCTTTACACGTAGGACTCACAACCTTTTTCAATCCAACACTTCTTTACACGTGGAACCCATTACCTTTTTCAACTTTCCATAATCTATTGATTATTTTCTAATACCAAAATACTTTATTGCAATTTTATCTTAAAGTGATCTTGCAAAATAAACAAAGCTTGCCGGGAGTATCAAGCTTGTCAAGACTTTGATCCTTAAGCTAGGGCCTAGAGAGAAAACTCAATAAGCTTAAGAGATGATAAAAGTCCAAGAAGATTTTACTCTCTAGTGGAGACTTGATTGCTTGTTAATTTATTTAAATAATAACTTAAATAAAGAAGAGCAAGATTGGCTCTATCTTTAAAGAGCATTATCGGGGCATGTTTATGCCTTTGTGGCCTAAAATGAATGCCCGTTTAATGATTTCATCTATTGGTAAGGATCCTTGTCCATGTGGCATAGTATCTTTGATGTTGTTTCATTAAATGGGATATGTATAATTTCTCTTTGTATTAAATGTTTTTCATCTTTTTTTCTTGTTGAAACAAATGCACCAATTGTAATATTAAATAAACCTTCCATAACTTCCTATCGTCATAAATGCTTTAACTTTGTAGTCCTAGCAATGACGCTCTTTGTATCTTACTATGTAACTGAATAGAGCTGCCAGGTGGGGCCCCATATTCACTTGCTCAGCCCATCCACCTTGCCCCCGCCTAGGGTAGACAGGGGCATCCGCTCGCATATGGCGAGCGAATTGGTGAGCGCCCGTCCATGGCAAATGTCGGGGGCAGGTGCTAGGCTGGGCCTTAGGGCCACCCAGGTTTCCCCAGCCTGCTTGGCTCAATATATATATAATTATAGTGCATTTATTTATAAAAAATAATTTTTTTAATAAAACGACGTCATTTTGCTTATGGTAGATTTTAAACTAAACTTCCCCCTCCCGCACCACACATTTTTTTGTTTTCTCTTTTGTCGTCGATCTCTCATCGTCACCGCTCGATCTCTCGGACTCTCTCCCCCTTGTCATCTCCCCTAACCCCAACTCTCTCTCTCTCTCTCTCTCTCTCTCTCTCTCTCTCTCTCTCTATCACTACTAATCCACTCCTAGCATCCAAATAGGGTCACCCGCCCACCCGAGGGCAACCCATGAGGAGTGGGTAGCACTCCTAATTGTGAGGTCACCTTCCGACCTCTAGAAGTGTAGCCTTAACAACTTCAATATTTTGAGAGACTTTCACAAGTGTTTATGAGAAATGTACAAAATCTAGATACTAACTTATACTTTAACAACTCCACGCCACACACATCTTTCCTCTCTCTTTTGTCGCCGGTCTCTCATCGTCATCGTTATCACCCTCTATGTGGATGAAAACGCTGAGCTCTTTGTGATGGGAACCAAGGTGGGCCTAGTTTTCTAGATCATTTGCAAGTTCCAGATGGACCAATTACAAGATCAAGAGCCAAGAAGATTAAGGAAGCAACGCAAGGATTAGTCCAATCCACTTGGAATGAAGCTAGCAAGAGCCCAACATTCAATATGGGCTTGAAAGAAGGAGAACCAGTTATGATCCATTTGATTCAAGCAGTGGAAGACAAGACATAGAGATAGGCCCTATTGTTATTAGAAGCTTTTAATTTAGTTAAAAGATTTATTTCATTTAGAATAAGTGGGCTAGATGATACTTGGCCCACATATGTCTTATTTATTATGAATTAGGGTTTTTGGGAAGGCCTTGTACTTTGGCCAAGGGCTTATTTGGAAAAGTTATATTTTTTGGAACTAGGGTTTACAAGGGGGACTGTAGCGAATTACTGTAGCGCCGTACAGTAGCCGCGGGTACTGTTCATCCGAGGGTAGTTTTGGAAGTAGGGTTTATTTTGGGTTAGGGTTTCAATAGGGTTTTGGTTAAAACACTCTTTGTAGCCTCATTTGAAGATTAGACAATTTTGAATGTTATTTGTGAGTGAGTTTGCTCCTCTTGTTCTTCATTGAACTTTTGAACTTATCAAAGGCAAATCACAACCTTTGTGGCGTTCCTCCTTGTAATCTGGGTTCTTGAAACGGGTTATTCATCGGGTCTAGATTTTAATATAATCTAGGTTCTTGAAACGAGTTCTCATTGGGTCTAGATTCTCCATCCATTGACTTGATTTTGGCTTTCTTGGGTGCGTTTTCAAATTGATTGTGGGTTCAAGGGATTCCCTTCCTACGGGTTCATATCACTTCGCCTTCTGGAGGTCTTCGAATACTAAAAGCGGAAAGAGAAATACTTTAAGATCTCAAAAGTGAGATGTTGATTGTCACCCAATATCTTTTATATGACAGAACTTTCAGTTACAGTCTTGACGGAACCTAGCCTCTAATTAACTGAAAGAGCGATCTTGAATCTCTGCCGTCCATGTGTCCTCTAAACTGAAGAATGATTGAGAATGAATGGGTTGATGGGACAGGATGTGCACTTCTCTGCTGCTTGCCTTGGGACTAAGCCCATAGTCCTTCTCCGTATGAGTGTCACCCACATGGCGCCTTACATTTGAGGTCAGATGACATGGCCTGCAAGTCTGTATTTCCTCCTTCCCCATATGTGCTCTTGTTTCTACACTTTTGATGGCACATGGGCCTTGAGTACGTCATTTGCTACCCTTTGAGCTCCTTTGTGTTATCTTGGAGTGCTCTTAGCTTCACATCGGGCTTGTCTTTGCCCGTTGCTTGCCCTTCATACGATTAGCATGTCCTTTGCTTGCTTGGTGTAGGGTGAACCTTCTTTAGCCGCCTTGTTCTCCTTATGCTACCCGTGTCTACCAAACTATCTAGAACATACTGCTCGGCTTATTTCAATCTCGACTATACATTGCCTGCTTGGTTGCCTCCTTTTCTGCCATTGCTTTGCCCACATGAGGGATTGTTTCCCTCGGTTTGGCATGGTCCACAAATCATCTCCTCCTTAATAAGAAATTTCGTCTTCAAAATCTGGTGAGGACTATCCTTCGCTATTAAATTGAGATGAATGTGCTTGAGGCAGGGCATTAGTGGTCCTTTTCCATTCAATATGGAAGGCTCACAAATTGATGGTGAGGGCAGGCTCAATCTTTTGTCCACCCTCAGGCCCCACTCTTCCGTCATTCAATCAAGGGTTTCCTCCTCTTATATTCTACGTCGGCTTCTCCTGCACCATTCGCCTTTGCTGCATTCTTGTGTACTAGCTTCCTTGTTAGATTTGGTGACATCTGATCCCAATGAGACCCCACCTTCTTCCTCTTCCTGGAACTCATGTTCTCAGACCGAATGCCTTGCTTCACGGGGTCTCACTGGTTGGGTGAATACAACGTCATTGGGGTAGTCTAAAATTTTGTTGCAATGTCTGACAATCAGAGCCCTTATCCTCTGATACTCCTTCTCGACTCATCACTGCTCTTCCAACAACCTTGCTACTTCACGCCTCTCTTCAATGAATTGTCTGATTACTTTTGGTGGCATGGTTATATTCTGCGCAGTCTTCTTATCTCTTACCATAGTGATGCTTTTTGAAACCTTTTATGTTGTGACTAGAATGAACAATTTCAAGGGTTATTTATAGTCATATTCCTACCTCTTAAATGGCATAAATTCTGATTTCTAAGTGTATTACATATAAGTTATTGCAACTTGAATAAATAGGGCAGTCGTTCCCTTGTGACCCTTTTGCTTTCCCACATGAACTTCGAATTTCTTGGGCTTCCACATTATAATTTCACTAAATGTATGACTTTGGATCGTAGCTTCCTTTCCTTCCAGGGCACAATTTGTATTGGTATTTCCTCATAAGTAAGGTTCAGGGCTAATGATCAAGGGTTGATTCCTGAGACTCTATATGCTACAAGGCCTACCTTTTCCATTACTTGGTAAGGCCCAACATATCTCAAGCTCAATTTTCCTTTCGTTCCAAATCTTTTACACCCTTCATGGGTATACCTTAATATACACCTAATCGCCTACTTTCGAGGTCAAGTCTCATCCTCCTTGTAATGGTATAACTTTTCTGTCGGCTTTATGTTGATGTCATCCTTTCACACACGAACTTGACTTGATCATTCATTTCTTGGATTAGCTCTGGTCAAATGAGCTTACCCTCTCAAATTTTATCCCAACATAGGGGCAACCTACACATTCTTTCGTATAGGGCTTCATAAGACGCCATTCCAATAATCGATTGATAGCTGTTGTTGTAGGCGAACTAAGTAAGTGGAATATGATTTTCCCACGAGCCTTTAAATTCCAAAGTACACGCCTTCAACACATCCTCCAGTGTTTGGATGGTTGGCTCTGACTAACTAGTCGTTTGTGGGTGATATGCATTACTAAACCTTAACTTGCATACCCATCGCCGCTTACAAGCTTTTCTAGAAATGGAAAGTAAACCTTGGGTCTTGATTTGATACTATAGTCCTAGGTATGTCTTGCAGCTTGACTATTTCCTTTAGCTACAATTGAGTTAGCTTGCCATGGGAATCCATGTTAGTAACTAGGAGAAAATGAGCACTTTTGGTCAACCTATTCACGATCACCCATAATGCGTTCTTTTTGCTTGGGGTTCTTGGAAACCCGACTACAAAGTCCATGGAGATATCATTCCAATTCCACAAAGTCTGGCACATTTCTGATGTTCTGCCTTCTCTTGTTAGCATGTGAAACATTTTTTAATGAATGGAGGCAATGTCCTGCTTCATTCCTTCCCACCGGAAGTGATTTTTCAAGTCTTGGTACATCTTTGCACTACCCTAGTATATCAAATAAGGCATTTAATAAGCCTTGTCGAGTATTCTTTCCTTAATCTCCGAATTTTTTAGGACCACCCTTCAACCTTTTTTTTTAATAAAGAGAGAGTGATCACATGTCCAAGAGTGATCCTCACCCAAGTTTATTAATAAATCCTTATTTATGGCTAAGGAATATCATATACACAATTCATCAATGCTAGGGACTTACAAATAAATAATAATTTCATCCCAGCGGTACACTTATTTCCCCTAACATAAGCAAAGACAACCAATGAAAAAATTAAAAGAATCATTATGAACAAAAACAAATATAAGGAACACTTCCTATGTCAAGTCTAATTAATCCTCTGATTGAAGTCGGAATTCTGTCATTGTCGACCCATAACTTGTTCAATCCTTTAGTACCCATTTTTGCTAAATCATCCGCAACGGCATTAGATTCTCTAAAAATATGATTAATAGGGAACTGAATCCCCTCCAATCTCTGCAGAATCTCTTCCCAAAAATCCTCCAAATACCATAAACCACAATGTTTCTTTTTCAGCCATTCCACCACCAATTTTGAATCCATTTCTATTTCCATCTTTCTAAACCTCATCAGATCCACAGTACAAAGGCCATGCAAGATACTTAGCACTTCTACAGCATTATTAGTCTTTTTACCTAGAAAATTAGCAAAACAATAAATTAATTGACCATTAGAACTTCAGATCACCCCACCCACACCAGCACCACCCGGATTTCCCATAGAACATCCATCTATATTTAATTTCACAAAATCTGCTGCCGGTCTCCTCAATTTAACAAATTGTACTATGTTATTAGGAGGATATTTAAATGAAATTTGCAAATTCCTCAACAAAGTTTCATACTAAATACTTATTATCTTGGACTCCTTAATTTTCAAAGCCACCCAAACCTACCAAAATTTAATCAAAGCACATACCGAATCAAGAGGAATTCTTCTATCATCTATTCTCTCTTGAAATCTTCTCCACCACAATCTCTAAGAAATTATGGTAGGCAAAATACCAATCAGTTGACCCCCCTTAACAGACAGCTTAGCCTTTCTATGAAATGACTCAACTCTCTCCCTCCATGACCTTCCCTGCAAAGAAGGAAGTCATACCACTGATACAAATCTCACTCAAACCTATTCAACCAGCTCTCCTTTAGCTAATATATGATCAAGATTTTCTTCCTGACAACTTAAGCAGTAATTACATTTTGATACCATGGGAATATTCAACCTGCAAACCTCCTCATCAACTAGTAAGCAGTTGTGCCAAACTCTCCACATGGTAACTTAAATTTTCTTTGGTAATGCCGGATGCCAAATCCATTTTGCCCATGCAAACACTGGAACCAAGTATGTATACACTCCAGTGCACTAGTAGTTGAAAATTTACCATTACTGTTTGGAAGCCAAATGAGGATATCAACACCCAGTTTTACTCTACCAAACCTCTCAATAATCTCAGCAACTTGCTCATTACGCAACAACCTGGAAAAAAATTCTTTATTCCATCCTCTTTCATACTTACATGCCTCTAACTACAAATCTGGCAATTCAGAAACAGATTGAGTAGAAAACAGAGGACCCAAACCCGACCAGTTGTCCCTTTAAAATGAGATCTTTCCATCTCTAACCTTCCTTCTTGACTTTTCAATTACCAAAGGAATACATCTCATGATCATTCTCCAAAAATTTGTTCCTTTATTCGCATCAATCTCTGTTATATGTATACTAGCTACATATTTTTTTGAGAAAAAATTTGCCCAAAGAGATGATTGAGAAAGCAAATTTCAGGCCAATTTCATGTGAAGTGATTCTTGAACTTCATATAAATTTCGGATGCCCATGCCTCCTTCAATTACTGGTTTACACATCTCCCTCCATGTGTACCATTTCCTCTTCGGCTTACCATCAATGCTACCCCAAAAATAGGTGCTCATTAGGGAATGTAGTTTATTAATGACTTGTTTCGGAGTATTCAACACTAAAAGCAACTAAATCGACATACTTTGGATAACATGTTTAATAAGCAACATCCTAGCCCCACTTGATAACATTTTTGCCTTCCAACCTTCTAGCGTTACTCGGGCCTTCTGAATAATAGAGTCAAAATGCTTGACCAATAGTCTCCCTGAAACTATCGGAGCTCCCAAGTAAACGAAAGGAAAATTTCCTTCCGAGAAGCCCATGATTCTAAGCAGACTTCTTTTTCGAGATGCTGATATTTGTTTAGAGAAATAGATGGAGGACTTTCTCTTACTCACAACCTGACCCGACCACTCTTTATATACTTTCTCTCCAAACAAGCACTTCTTCTCACTCTCTCTTCTTAGTCATGAACAAGAAAGAATGTCACAACCGCATTTTCAAAGGACACGTCGCATGATATTGTTCTAACTCTCACTTATCACAAGTCACTCACACACACACACACAAGGGCGAAGGGGGTTAGTAGGGTGTCGGATCCAATAAAGACCACCACCATCCTGCCTGGATGTTCAATCTTTTGAGCGAGTCCTTTGATAGGGAAAACTAGAATTTTCCCAATAAGTGGAGGCCGAAACTAGATGAAGAGATTCCCACCTCGTTTCTAAGGAATCTCGGACACCATGTGTGACAAGCACCATGCACACATGCACATGTCTAAGACCTTGGCAAGGTCAAAGGAAAAACACAACCATTTTTAACTAGGGGTCTCTAGGCTGAATGCTTGGAGTGTCACCATGAACAAAAGAAGCCCTAGCACGACCACACACGTGGATTTAGAATAAGTTTTCTTGTTTCTAATTAAGCAAACACTTTTTATTGCTTGCTTGATTATATTGCTTTGCTTTGAACTTTTGTAAGTGGACTCTCAACCTACTCTGGATAATATTTGTATATGCTGTGTAAATTTGCATTCGTGTGTTATTTTATGATCTAGTTGAATGAATGAAATCTCTTATTTTGCCATGCTATGTGTTCGGTTCTATATAAATATATGTGTTCCATGTTGGTTGTTGGTTGAATAAGGTCTCTTATGATGCCACGCTTTGTATTCAGATCTATATGATTATGTTGCCATGTTATTGATGATGTATATCGAACATATTAGAAGTTATAAGCTCGTGTCATTTTTGTAAAATCCTGCTTACAAGTGCTTATGTGTTTTGGCCAAACATAGTGAATGATGTTTATGAAACTGTTTTACCATTTGACAAGTGTTGAATGCCATTGTTTATACGTGTAAACCAAGTATTCGCTTGTTCTAACATTTTCAAGTCGTAACCTGAGATGTTCAATGTGTGACTACATGATTGCATGACTCATGACATTCACATGTTCATATGGTCCATGAAAAAGAAACATGTTGCAAGTCTCATCTCACATGCATTTGGGTTGCAAATTGTTTTTTAAAAAAAAGAGTCTATATATGTTTATCACAACCCCAAATACTAGGATGGAGGAACGTCCTATGGAACTCTTCTGTAGGACGTTCCTTCATCCACTCTAGAGTGACTAAAATGAAGTGGTTGCCCCTGAGTCGACAAAGCACCATCGACAGACCTTGAATGAATATTTGTGGAAAGGATACTGAAGTGGGGTAGCAGCTAAAGCTAGTGGGTGCCTCACATATGTTATATGTGGTGAAGGCGAAATATTCAAACTATTGCATAAGTTAAGGATTATGACATAGTCACCATGGTCAAGTGAGCCGTTGGATGATGTGGTAACTTTTGGGGAACCAATGGTGCGTAGGGGAGTCATAAGGTGTCCAACTATATGTTATAAGAAGTGAAGGCAATGAGGTTAAAGACATATTACATGTTTATTGATCAATACGAAAAGATGGAAAATATGTTTTATTTAAAGGTCAAGGTTGCATAAGACAAGTTTTACGTCAAGTACATGTCCATGTATTCGTTTCATGGTTTGCCTTTATATGCCTATGTTATCTGTTGTATATTGTGTGTTTACTTATTAAGATTTCTCAAAATCTCGCCGTGGTAGTTTCCACTTCCATTCCCAAATCAGAATGGTAGAAGTTGTGGCATGTATACAAGATCTTATAGAGCAATAAATGAGATTAATGAGCTCATAGAGAACGATTTTAAGGTAGAGGCCCGTTATAATTTTTTTGCTACCATATTGAAGCTCATGGCACAATGTCTTAAGGACATTCTTGAAGCCCTTAGGAAGGATGACAACAGGACCAGGTTACTTGAGCATGAGGAGGCCTCTAAGTTAAAGGAGTACATGTATTTTGTAATGGGATATCTTAAACAAGCTAGGGATTACTCTGTTGAGGCAAAGGAAGTTGCTTCTAGCTTTGTACTTCTTGAGTGTAACTAGTGATGGGACCTTAGTACTATTGAAATTTCCCATTTCTTGAATTAAGGTTTAATCTTGGAGGTCCCTTTGTTTTGAGAGAATTCAAATAGTATCTATTTTGAAAATATCTTGAACAAGTGAAATCTTTTGGGATGATTAGCTTACGGTACCATGTTATTTTACAATAGTTATAAATCTTACTTAGTGATACACCAATTTTTCTGCTGTGATTTATTGCATATTGCTAGTATAAAATAGGTACATTGCATCATGACTGTCATGTATGAAAGTATGTAGCCTTGAGTTACATGTGACAACGTTTCAATCACTGTCCAATACTAAGCAAGGGCTGGCGTCACAAAATGATTATTGTGTGAGAGGATTTCATTGATGTTAGTTTTGTTGAAGTATGTATAATTTCATTAAAGAAGTTTTACGAGTTGTAGAGTTGTTTTCCTTGTGATATTTGGAGTCTATAGATGTATTGTCTGGATGTGATTTTAGGTGACAGTAAGTAACTCCCTAACCCTCAGGGTACGGGACATTTCAATCACTGGTTCATTAAATATATTTAGGAGAATTTAGCAATAGAAGAAGCCATTTTTTGGCAATGAGATTTCAATTAGTAGCAAGTAGCGTCGGCTCTTCCATAGGTCACTTAGACAATTGCCTAAAGCCCCTAGTGGAAGGACCCCCCCCCCCAAAAGTCTAAAGAACAATTTTTTAAAAAAGAAAAAAAAATCCAATTAAAAAAATTAACTAACTCAATAAGAAAATATCAAAAGTATCAAATAAATATTATGTCATTATTAATTTTAAAAGTATCTTACATAATAATTATTTCAATGACTCTCCTTCTAAGAATACACTTATCTATTATCATTATTAGTTTAATATATAATGTGAAAATTATAAATAGCCAAATCTAATTTTTCAATGTTCATAAAATCTTTTTGTATGATCCTTTGAAAAGGCAATGGCTCACTTTTTCTCAAATGTATAGGTTATTCATATATAACTTTATTAACAATAACGATTATAATTGCTTCTAGGGCTCGTTTAGATACTAAAAATATCTCAGAATATCTGTAGATAGTAGAGAAATAGTGTGAGTTAAGATATTTTATTGGGTTTAGAGAAATGAGATAGAAAAAGTTGAATTTGAAAATATCTGAAAATACCTGAGA
This sequence comes from Cyclocarya paliurus, assembly GCA_029856935.1. Lineage (NCBI taxonomy): Eukaryota > Viridiplantae > Streptophyta > Magnoliopsida > Fagales > Juglandaceae > Cyclocarya > Cyclocarya paliurus. The sequence continues at coordinate 24,027,950 of CM056955.1, read as the reverse complement.
ACAATTATGTTCTCAAATAGCCCCTAAGAGTCTAAAGAACGTCTTGTAAAATTAGATTTGATAAAATCTTCTCTAAATCGAAAACTTTCTAATAAAGATTAAGTTGGTTATTAGTTGAAAAGATAGTATAAAATCTTAATCAATAATTTTATTTAGAAAAATATAGGAATTGTTTTTAAATAAAAATAAAAATAAAAATATTTAATTTTGCTTTTTTGTTTTAAAAAAAAAAAGTCTCCATTAAAATTTTAACCTTAGATTCCAAACCTATTGAGCCGCCCAAGCAGCAAGTACTCCTGCACGAACACAGACATTGTGCTCATTTAATGATTTTCACTAATTAACCCAATGTATATTCTAGTATCCAAATGGATTCAAAATTTATGTGTTCTCATGATCAAAGACTTAGAGGTAATATACAAAAGAGTTTATAATTTCATTAATTAGTTAAGAGAAATGTTGTTTTCAGAAGAATTTTTTTACTGCAATAATTGATATGGCAAATTTTAAATCATTTGATAAGTAATAAACTTAAAAAAAAATCCTCTGAAACTATATATTGTTAGGGTATTCCCACATTGGTTGTGAAAGGGCTGATAGTCAGTTTATAAGTGTGAGGAAAAGTTTTACCTCTTGAGGTAGCTTTTGAGGTTGAGAGAGGTCCAATACCACCCAACACTGATATTAGAGCTCAAAATTACCAACATTTTCAGGCCCAACAGTTAGCGGAAGAAATGGGTTGCCGCTGCTTCGACCTAGGGCCTGATGTGTGAGGGGGAGATTGTTTGGGTTGTCCCACATCGGTTGTAGAAGGGGTTGGTGATCAATTTATAAGTGTTAGAGAAAGTTTCACCTCTTAAACTAGCTATTGAGGTTGAGAGAGGCTTAAGATCACCCAATATTGGTATCAGAGCCTGGTTTACCAATAATTTCAGGCCCAACAGTTCGTGGGAAAAACGGGTTGTCGCGCTCCGACTAAAGGCCTAATGTGTTAGAGGGAGATTGTTGGGGTTTTCCCACGATGATTATGGAAGGAGCTAATGGTCAGTTTATAAGTGTGAGAGAAAGTCTCACTTCTTGAGTTAGCTTTTGAAGTTGAGAGAGATCCAAAACCACCCAACACTGGTATCAGATTAGCCCAAGTTTATCAATAGTTTCAGGGCCAACAGTTTACGAGAGAAATAGGTTATGGGTACTCTGACCCAAGGCCCGATGTATGAGGAGGAGCTTTTTGGAATTGTCTCATGTCGGTTGTGGAAGGGGCTAGTGATAAGTTTATAAGTACGAGGAAAAACCTCACATTTTGAATTAGTTTTTGAGGTTAAGGCAGGTTTGGGAGGTGAGACGAGAATTCTTGATTTCATCTCAAATTTTAAAATATTAGTTTTTAATATTATAATTGTCTTGAGATTTGAAAAAATTGAATTGTTTATTATATTTTGTATGAAAATTTAAAAAATGTATAATAATGAGATGTGAATTTTATATTTTATCTCACCTTCAAACTTGCCATACCCAAAACTCTAAACTACTCAACAAACACACACACACACATATATATATATATACACTTGCACTTTACTACCAAAAGTATTTCCCCAATCACTATGCTTTCACTATGCTTTTACTTTTCATTCCACTTTTTCGTCACGCTGAATTGACATGAATTTCTGGAGATTCAATCTTTTGCTTTTTCCACTTTTTGTCGAAATTTACCAAGCCGTAGGCGGCGGCACTGAATGTGAATGTAGTTCCATGGATAAGTTACATGCTTTAGGACCTGCACACCTGCATTTCTAGTAACCCTAATTTCTAAAACCCGACACTAAAGACTCGCATTACATATATGATAATACCTATAATATATATTATTATATAGTATAGATCAGAAGTAGCCCATGCATGCAGCAACCAATAAAGCAGAGCGCATGGAGCCTCGCCCTCGCCCCGCATATCCGGCAACTGATTGTGCTCAGTGCTCACCAACCGTTTGTCTTTCGCTTTCTTTTCATGTATATATGGTCCCACTAAAAGAAAAAGTTTCTTGTTTGAAATCAGAAAACATGAAGAAAAAAGTAAAAGATACACCAAGTACTGCCACTTTTGTTGTTTCCGTCGCCCCCACCCTCCTCGGATCCTATAAGCATCTTCACCTTTATATACATATATATATATAAGATGTTGGCCTGGAATATCCTTCAGTTAGCCAAGTTAGTTGGATATTTTACATATATATTTGGAGCCCTTTCGTAACATGATTTATTCTGGTTAATGTCTTTTTGCTAATTGGCCTGTGAGTATTCCAATGTTGTATTCTGCAAAGATAAAGAAACTAATGCTTTGAATCCATTCGTAAGATTATAAGATTGTCTAATCTTCAAGTGTCGTTTGAAAGTACATCATGCATTCGTATTCTTTCTTCTGTTCAACATGTAAAGTACGTATCCTAGCTAGATCTCTACGCTCTTTAACTGGTCCCATTTGGTTAAAGAAATTTAAAATGCACTCATTGCGAATATCTTTTAGCAAGGTTTCATTCATGGAGAAGAAGATGACTTCTTTTGAATATAATGTTGATTGAGAATATACGAAAGAGAATTGAAAAGATTGTAATCTTCTAAACAGTAAACATCATGTTAATCGCCTACTTACGAAAGGTATCTCGTGTCATGATTGGCTCCTACCTAAATTGGAAAGACAAGTATCGAGAAATATATTGAAGGGTCAAAAGCTTGTTAATGAGCCCAATAGTCGCACCATATCGTATGTTTGAATAGTGAGATAAGATGATATGATTTAAAATAAAAAATAAAAATAAAATAAAATATTATTTAAATATTATTTTTTAATATTATTATTATTTTAAAATTTTAAAAAATTAAATTATTTATTATATTTTAAAAAAATTATAATGATAAAATGTGTTGAAATGAGATGAGTTAAAATATTTTTACTATCCAGTCGGAACTTCATATCTTAAGTAGAAACAACTCTCATTTAAAAAATAAAATTATTTGTAAATTTGTTTATCTACCTACATTATATTAACATCAACCAACATGTGACTTTTTTTAATAATATAAGTGACATCACGACTATTAGATTAATATAATTTGGTTAACAATATTGGCTAGCTTCATGTACACAGCAAATTATTTTTGTTTTTATTCCATATTTTACTTTGAAAAATGCTTTGTACTCTTGCGGTTTCACACGGATGAAAAAAGAAAGCAAATAGTAGTTACTGTTCATGGACAGTTATAAACAGTTTTTTTCTCTGGTGTAAGAGGGCCCGAGTACTTATAACCGTTCATTCACCATCTCAGCTAACTGTCGGAAAGCTCTTTGGAAGTATTGGCATTGGACTCTGAGTCCAATATTTAAGATTTGATAAATTTATGTTTAAAATTACTGTATTAAATTTATTAAATATTAAAATCTGAAACTTTAAGGATGCGTTTGGATGTTAAAGTGAGTTGAGTTGAGTTTAGATGATAAAATATTATTAAAATATTATTTTTTAATATTATTATTGTTTTGAAATTTGAAAAAGTTGAATTGTTTATTATATTTTGTGTTGAAATTTGAAAAAGTTGTAATGATGAGTGAGATGAGATGAGTTTGGTTTGGAAACCAAACGAAGCCCCGTTTCGTTTGGATACCAAACTCATCCCAACTAATCTCAACTCATTATTACAACTTTTTCAAATTCTAATACAAAATATAATAAATAATTCAACTTTTTCAAATCTCAAAACAACTTTAATATTTAAAAATAATATTCTAACAATATTTTATCATCTCAACTCAACTCAACCCAACTCATCTTAACATCCAAATGCACCCTTAAGTTACAATGCATTTTAATTCATTTTTAAATTTAAAGACTTACTATTTACATTCTATAACTATTATTTTATTTATTTAAATTATTATTTCTTAATTTTGAGTCAGAATATATTTAAGTTAAAAAATAATAATTTTAATATCAAATTAAATTACTATTAATAATGAAAAGAAAAGATCAATTCTTAAGTGGAAAAAGAATGATAAAAATCTCTCATAAATCAAATTTGTATATCCTTTGATGCAGCAATCAGAAACTCCTTTTCTTTGACTTCAACAGTGAACAAAAACCAAAATGAAAAATTATTGAAATTTGGACCGAGAAAAATGTCACTACAATCCCAGGAATTGCAGAGGCACTAGTAGCAAAATTAGCTTTAGAACGACTGAACACCTTAACTACCCCTCCATCTATTTAGCTAGAGACTTTTAGTTGGTGATTTCTTCTATTTACAAAGAGGAACAGATTTGACAAATAGCATCAATCTTGGATGACATTACAAACACTTTACAATTTCACACTTTACAATCTCGGATGATCTAGAGTTTTAACAAGATAAATCGATTTACGCATTCAGTTGCGCAATGGATAACTACAAACTCTTTGTTTAGTAGCATTCCATTAGAGATTATCCCTATTACTATTTTTTATATTGAAAGCGGGAAAGACTTTCCTTAAATGTTTGTACCACTCTTTTAATTATTATATGTAAGCTTGCTTAGAAAAAAAAATTACTAATTAATATATAGTTTGTATAATTGTAAAATATGAAAAAAAAATATTATTATTAAAATAATAATATTATTGTAACTAATCTAATAATTAATCTAACGTATAGTTATGATTAGAAAAGTTTTAGATTTATAAAAAAACATATATATTTTTTATATCAAATTTTAAAGATAAATTATAAATTTGATGAAAGCTAATGCACTCAGGGCAATGCGCTGCAGCCACCACGCCTGAGACCGTCTACACCATAGGCATGTTGCGGCTCTTCCTCGCAGTCCATCTAGACCGATGGGGATTGGACGTACTACTCCCGAGTGGGTTCTACGTCAACATCTATCGATCTAATTAATGAGGCTGCCTTGGAAATCGATAGCTATTAGAGAAAAAAAAAATTTGAAACTCCCCGTATTAAGGACAAAAAGAAACTGTTTCCAAGAACAATGGGTTTGAATGGTTAGGATGTTACTTTTGGGTTTCCAAATGTAGTTGTCGTCTGGTCATGGGTTGGTCATTGTGTTATTGGGGGGAGGAGCCTGAGAGGCGCGCGTGCCCATAATTGTTTGTCTGCGTGGTCAGAGAGCCAAATTGACGAGGGTTTGCAAAAGGGAAGAGCGCGCGTGGATGAAGGGAAACATGATTTGTAAAATGGAACTCAAAACGTGCAACAATCTGAAATGATCAGCTTTTACTTTTTTCGAGGATTTACTTGATCGTTTAAACGACATTAATTTCGGGTATGATGTTAGCGTAACATGCTGGCAGAAAATCATTATGGATTCTAAGGCCCACAACTCTGAAGGGTAGGTCCAACCCCATTATCAGACTCTTTTATCCAAGTGTAGGTCCAACCTATAAACCTTTTACTACATCAATAATTAGGCCTCAGGTTTGTGCGTCTTATTTCAGCCCAAACACCAACCTTTACGCTCCTTTTTTTTTTTTTTTAAATGGGAAATGATAGATACAATTATAAGTATGAAAGCGTTACATACACAATCACTGAATAAATAGAGAACTCATATAAAAAAGTTATTTTTTTAATAATGAACTCCACTATTTTTTAAAACAACTATATGGTGTTTGCACATTCTACAACTATACGTAGCATTACTGTTTTTTAATTGAGTTTTAGATTTCAAAAGTATAAGATCTTACCATATGATGTTATTGAATAAATCACTCCAATAACATCAAATACTCATTAAATATCATAGGACTCTGCATAACCTATCTTTAACCTAAATCAACTCTAGAATATGATCAACAGAAATTTTAAGGGTCAAAATGTACATGAAGGATGGTTCTATGCTTTGTTATCTCAAAATCAGAGATTCAATATTAGTGGAAAACCATTTCTTTGGTGGAATCTTTGCTTTGCCTTTTGTCAGCATATGTAAAATATCTAATAAAAGGGAACAATGTTATTTTCATGTCCATTAAACGATGTAGAATATTTTTACTATTTTTTTTTTAATTTTAATTAGAGGAGGTTATTGGGGCATAAAAGGCCCCTGGCCCGCATATAGTAAACAACACCTTGCAAATTGCGAATGAGCTTCGATTCACCGTGATGCGCCTAAAGTTGTGTTTGGATAGTAAGATTACTCTATTATTATTTATTATTTTATAATTATTTTATACTATTTTTACTCTTATTCTCCACTATATTCAATATTTTATAATTTTTTTTTCACTACTACTCCCAAATTATTTAAGATCAACTCATTACTCAAACGTAACCAAGACTCCAACTATTCACTTTAGGGTTGTAAACGGACGGACCGGACCGAGACCAGACCGGACCGAGTTCATTCGGTCCGGTCCACGGTCGGAATTTTATAGGACCGAATGAATTCGGTCCGGTCCACGGTCCATGTGTTTTTCGGACCGGACCGGACCGAACCTAAAAAAAAAGAAAAATTATATATATAATTAATTATATAATTTTCATTTAACCTAATCCTATCACTAACTAATATATAATTATAACATATTATAATTAAGTATAGACTATAGTTATACAGTTATACTTATACTAATATTACTAATAGTCTAATACTTTATACTAATACTATTATATAGTTATACTAATCATGATTCATAATAACTAATCACTATAAGTCTATAACTACATATATTTAGTATCAATATATTAATATATTCTTTAATGTATTATTAATACTATTAAGAGTTATAGTATAAATTATAATATATGTATAATTTATAAATTTATAATAGTATGTATAATTAAATATTTTATGCTTATTTATAATAGTATGTTAAATATGTATCGTTCTCAATTATGGATGTAATATGTATGGATAATTAAATTATTTATGTTTATTGCTTCATATACAAAATGTTAAAAGTTGTATATGGCTCATTATGCATTAACATACTTTAAGTTAGTAATAAAATAATAATTAACATCATTAATAATGTAATTTTCATTTAATTTATTATCATTGGCCATATAAAATATTTTTTTATTGAGTTTGTTACATAATCCATATTAATAAGTCACTTAGTTTAATTTAGTATTATAAATAAATTTATTAATTGATGTGAAAAAAAAGAGGCCAGACCGAATGGACCAGACCGGACCGGACCGGACTGGACCGATGACTACCGGTCCCTATGGGAGTTCGGTCTGGTCCGGCCATGGACCGAATTTTTTCGGTCCATGGTCGGACCGGACCGGACTGGCCCGTTTACACCCCTAATTCACTCAACCTAAAGAGCCTCCAGTGTGGTGAAAATCAACCATGCTCCTTAATGTTAGATATTCTGCAAAGTAGGATTAATTTCTTTCTATAGAACTAGAACTTGGAGTACTCGAATATTTCCGCTGCAGTACAAGATTTAAAAGGGGAAAGACTTTCGTATAAGCAAGCTGAGTTGGAGCAAGATGAAAAACAACTGCATGCCTCAAACTTTAGGAAAATAATGGGGTTTTTTTATTTTTTTTTATTTTTATGACATAATTATAATAGGTTTGAGATAAGTATAGTAGGCTTAGGGCCAAACCAAATCGATCTAATGAGACATAATTATTAAGCTATTCAATTTCGTGTCAACTAGTTAAACCCACAATCAACTCTTATAATGAAGGATAAGGTTTAGTGAGGAGAGGCTTAATTTACAAGCTATTTATGGGAATGCAATCATATATTTATTAAATTGTAAAATCAATTTCTTTGCGATTTTATGGATATGTATTATTGGTTTAATTAATTAATTTTTATAATATAAGATTTTATGTTAACCATGTTAAATCAAGTATTTTGGTCAATTCACTCATTTATTTTAACATATTGAAAAGAGTCAAGTTTAGCTCAAGCAAACGCAATTTCTTTATTAAATGAGTTAAACAAGCGATGTTGAGTCATATCATCCATTTATTTGAATGGAATATGTCAAGGTTAATGAGTTTGATCCATTTGATTACATAAGTCGGGTTATAGTGGACCCCCATATATATTACAATGACCAAAAGAAAGTTCATAACCATATTGATGATCACGTACGCTTGTAGTTCAAAAAGACCAGTCAAAGCCACAAATGAAGCCTATTGAGATAATTATAAATTGTAGGACTTTTTCATTCCAAATAATTTGTGATCTTATACACCAACATCTTATATTTAAATATTGCAACAACATTTTCTTAAACTCACGAGATCCTTGCCAAAGCATTCTATTATATACGGAAAACCTTCAAATTGGATGCGGTATGTTGGTCAGTTTTACACCCCAAAATGAGAAGGGCACACCTCATAGTTCTATTATTCTTACCGTAGAACCATATACAAGCTGTTACATAACTTCCTCTCTCTCTCTCTCTCTCTCGATGCTTTTTTTGTCCTCAAGCCCCTCATTGGCAACTGACATGGTTTGTTTCAATGTTAAAATCATTTCGGCTTTATAGCAAGTATATGCATCTTTTAGATACAAAATCTGCCACAACTATCAGCAACCTATGTCTATCTACTTGTTTGCTATACACATATATATATATATAGTAAACAACATATATAGGCTATGTTGAAGATCTTGGATCTGGAATGGAAATATATTGGTGTATGTGAAATGGATATACTCCCCAACATCCACTTAATGTATTTTCAAATTGTTCAAAAATTTGATAACTAAGTGTGTTAAAGTGTTTTCTTGAATCTGGAATGGGTTCATTTTTTATGATGATGTGCTTATATTTTAGTATTATGTGAATATTTTTAGCATAAAAAAGTGGATCATGTGCTATGTCTGTCTATTATATGGATATCGGATATCCATATAGTCTATGAAAAATATCTTCATAGGAATATTGTCAAAACAACAACTAACTGCAAGGATCATAGAATTTTCATCCAAATACTAAGGTAAAGAACCTGTGAGAAAAGGATCGGAACTAACACTATTTTATACCACCAAACCTTTTAAAAAATAATACTTTTTTTTTTTTTGACAAGGACCATTACTAATGGTAGTAAGGGGTATTTGTTGCAGCTTGAGTCCATAAAATCAACAAAGCCATGTGGCTGCAAACGGGTTGTTCCCACTATACATCTTCGTAGAAAATACATCTCATTTTCCATGATGGAGAAGGAGAAGGAATACAACCAGTATCCTCCACAGACGAGTTTTTTTTTTCCACGTCCGAACCTGTAAATTAAACTGACTTATTCTGACAAGTCATGTTTGTGATAGGTAATAATACTTTTTTCAACAAGTAACCCGTGAGCTTTTTTGGTGGGAAATAACCCACAAAAAATGATCATTTTGCCACGAACTAGCTCCACTTGGAAACACAATATCCGTTGTAGTGTCTAGAATGTCAAGCTGTAGCCCAACGTATGGCTCCACATACGAAGATGACAACATATTTGATTCCTTAGACAAGCTCCTATCTTCTTCAACCTTAACATTCAAATCTTCATTCATCTCAACTTCCTTAGAATTAGAATTAAAATATTCTAAGATTTCAACATCATCCCTTGGAATACACATCATTGAAGTTCCTAATTAACCTGATAGCATAAAGCAACAGTCTTTGAAACACTACAAACTCTAAGCAATTGCTAAATGATTTATAGCTTTGAATTATATTCCTAATTCTATATTATCAACCCATATGCAGAAGATTAAACGTACATAAAACATGCATTTAATTTATAGATAAGCGATAAAACATGGGCATACTTGTATAAACAAGGCAATCTTCTACAGTCTTCAATATCTCTAATATTGATGTTTGGATTTAACTTTATTGTTTTATTAAACAAATGCATGAAACAAGAATAAAGATGAATCTTTTTTCAGGGATCGTAACATAGATCTGTGCATAATTTTTCTATGTAAGATTAGTAAATGGAAAACTCTTGTTGAAGGTGACTTCGTGCATCAATGCGCACCGAAAGCTGACGTTGAAGCTGGGTTTAAAATGAAAATGTAAAATGAAGATGAAACGGTGTGTGTTGATATAAGGCGGGAGACGAGGCCCTTCTTTGTAAAAATCCTTCAATGCCAGGTCTAACAATCCTTCAATCCTCCTGGTCTTCCCTGCTATGACCTCTTGAAGTCGATGGCAACGCCAGCGGCCAGTGCTGCTGCGGAGCTACTCTGCAAAATTAGCCGTCTCCCTTCAAAGTCGCTCAAAAAGAGCCGTCATTTTCCCTTTTTATTTTCAACCAAGGTAAAAAAAAAGTGAATAATCAGATAATTGGGTGTGGGTGAGGTGGCATGATGGCCATGGAGAAATCTCAACCTCCTCCAGTCTAAAGGTTCATGGGTTCGAAAATGAAATTATTTCACTGGAAAAAATGCTTAAACGGAGATAAAGTGATGGATGTTTGGTTGCCAATAAAATCAGAGAGGTCAGAACCAGTTTCCTTCCCAGGATTTGGGTACGCATGTCCAATAAAAGTGAAGCAGAGGTCTCTTTCCCACACCTCTATGCTTTTTTGCTGAATGGTGAAGGGACGAAGATCAGAAATGATGGGCAGCGGAGGGGAGATGAAGACGATAGAGTCAAGCCTCCTTTCTTTCGTTTTCATCTTTTGATTTTTTTTCTTTTTTTTTTTAATAAAAAATTAAATATTTCCACATCATTTTCGGTACGCGTTTGTTACTCCAAATCTTTTGCACCTAGTAGTTTTGTTAGTAAATTCCCACTTACTAATCCCATGCTAAATTTGTATAACAAAAACGATGGTGGTCAAATGAATGTTCATTGTGAGTTAACTTCCTGTGTTCAATTTGGTTTTATTTTGCTCAAACTATTTTAATTCTTTTTAGAAAAGAGAATATCGGTTTACCCATTTGGGCTTCTCAATTTGTTTGCAGGGAAAGGAGGATAAGGTTCTAATGGACCTAAAGGACCAATGGTTGCGTTGTGCTCATTGCTTTTTTTCCTAATTCAAAATTGTCATCTCGATTACAATATATAAAGGTACTAATAATGATAAGGCTTGACCAGACATAAAGAGAGGACGATACATAAAGCTAGAGGACAATAATAAAGCCCATTCAAAATTGTATTGTACACTCGCTAGGTTTGATTTTGAGGTGATATCATGAGGATCTAAGGGTTATAAATCCTCTTGAAAATTGGTTTTGGGGTGATTAGAAGAAGGGTACTCGGTTTGTTTCAAGTGTATTGATTGATGGTTTAGTTGGCATTGACATAGATTTGGTTCATGTGACAAGGGTTGGGTTAATCTTAACCTTCAAGAGTTGTCTAAGAGTGATGCAAAACAAGTGCAAAAGACAATAATTTTAGATTTTAAAAATTATGAAGAAAGAGTTTCAAGAAACTATGCAAGAACATGATGTTTGAGTTACTATTTATGGGTGAGATGAATAGTGATCTTAACTCAAGTTAAAACTTAGCCAAGGTTGAATTTGGAACCCTAGGGGTGTGTGGTTGAGTTTTGGAAGATGGGAAACCAATAGTATGATGTATGTGGGTCCCATTTGAAAGAATGATATAAAATACAAAGCTTGGGCTTTTATTGGGCCATATGAACAAGCCTTGGTTGTGGGCTTATCCATGGGCCTTGTGTCTAGATTTATTGGGCCTATCCTTGGCCTCAATAGTCCACTAAGTTGGGTCCCAATCTTTGGGTCTTTCCTCAATTGGGCCAATAGCTTTTACTTTCATTAAGTTGAGCCCAATAATCTTATGTTTATTAGGTTGGACCTAATATCAAATACCTAATAAGTTAGACCCATAGCTTTGTGTCCAACAAGTTGGGCTTGAGCCCTAGTGTCTCTCTTAAACCTTTATATTTAAAAAATTTGGATCCTTAATAAACCATTCTCATGAGCCTTCCTAGATCTATTTATTAATTAATCCAAATTACTTAACTCATTAATATGTCATGTGTCATTCTTCCATTAGCCTCTTGGCATTAATCCTCAAAAATTATAAAGCTTTAATAATTCTACTAATCCAAAGATGCGAGCTCCTATGCCAATCAAGCTCTAACATTTTCCTTCTTCTCAACTATCACAACCTCTACTTAACTAGGGTACTTAAAGCTATTAGGGTCGAGGCGTATTTTTAAGTGGGGTGTTATAGGCCGCAGAGCCCCCACAGCCCACCCTTACTACTGTATAGATTTTGGTACTGCTATTTTATGATCCTACTAAACTTGACATAGTAGATAGTCAAATCGATCACTTATTATATATATGAGCTATTATAAATCATATTTACGTCCTTTGCATTGTGCATGTATTTCATTAACATAAATAAATCTTTTTTTTTTCTCTTATTTATTTTTACTGATCATATTTGACATGGGGAGCAGCACACGTGCTGTTCTAATTAGTTTTGATGATAAAGGACTTTATTTTTATTCTCTCTCTCTTACCTAACAGCATATATTATGAATTTCTTGTGAAGTACTACACAAATGTCCCATATTAATGCCTGAAAAAATGACCATATTCCCAAAATTTCTCTCTGCATAACACCACAGTAAGTAGACATAGCATTTTACAAAGCCAAAACTGACAAAAGCCTTTCGGAGAATTCAAAACGGATTTTACAAATTCCGTTTTCTTGGTTTACGAAATATTGTATAGTTGACAAATTGAAAATGAGTTCTAGCTAGGTGGCCAGGCCGGTTGCTATATATATATATATATATATATATATATATATATATTTCTTGAGGAAAACGTATATTCCATTATTTTTCTTTCAAAAAGAGGATAATTATTCTATATGTTATATTTTTAACAACTGGGAGTTTGAACTTTGAAGATGTATTATAATTCACTACAAGAAAAATAATCATTTGTGATGGATTATATGTAACGAGAACGATTATTTATAATCAAAATAGACTTATTTTAATACAAAATAATCATTTTTATAAGAGATAACCGGCTAAAACTGAGCAGTTTTCTTGTGAAGTAAGAACTTGTGATAATTCAACAAGCTAGGCCCGAGAAGTTTAATAATTTTCATTACCCATTTTGCGTTATGAATCTAGGCTCTAGCTAGCTAGCGTAGCACTTACCTATTGGGCTCTTGTTCTAGATCTATTTGTTTGTGGAGTGTGGACCGTAGACAGCGTGTGGACATGGGCTGTTTTTTGTGGAAAACGTCTTTACTTTTGTATGAAAATGTTAGCCGGTGGAGTACTGGGGGGTCGCTCCCTTGGCTATTACTGCACTCATAATTAAAAGGTCTCTTTTTTTGGTTGATGCCAACTACCCTATATGATCTGCCAGACTGCCACTTGCTCTTTCTCGGTGGAAAGGGGGGCCAACAACTGGCTGCAGCCAGTGCAATTTAGAAGCCAGAAGTCAGAGTGTTGGCTATATTTTTTGGGGGGCCTGGGGTTGATGCCTAGACTCCCTGTCTCCAGCACTTTCTCCTACGCAGGTGGGTGGAAAACGTTTCCTTGACCCTTGAGGCCAGTTGGCCAACAATCCACGAAACGTGGCCAGGTTGTTTCTTCGCCATGCATACAGGCAGAGGCACAAGAAGCTCATCCATCGATATAGATTAATTGTGTTTATGAATTTGTGTGGAAAATATTACCATATACCTACTTAAAAGATATGAATCATAACTTTAAGGTCTAGTTTGCTTTTAAGATTAAAATTTAAATTTTAAAAATTTTGAAAACTATTTATCTTATTATTATAATTTTTTCAAATTTCTATACAAAATAAAATCAGCAATTCAATTTTTTTAAATCTTAAAACAAAATTAATATTAAAAAAATATATTATAATAATATTTTATTCAACTCATCTCATCTCTAAAAATAAACGAGGCAATGGGCAGTCTCAAATTTAGCTATGCTTGAAAGTAGACGATCTGATCATGAGGAACTTATCCATGCAATAACGTTAGTATATACGTGCAAGATCATACGTGTTTTTCATCCAACTCTTCAAATCTCAATTGTAATTAAACCCAAATCACGTCTGATCGCAGGGGAACAGAGCGCATGCTCATATTTTATTCCCATTTGCCCAGTATTTTCTTGTCAACAAAGCCTTCAATGAATTGATCATTCAAGTGGTAGTAGATAAAAATGTTGAAATTCGAGCCCTCTTTTATTTCCACTTTTATTCATTTTACTGTGTTGATTTTCCAACGAAAAGGTTATGCATGCTCATGAATTTATTGTCCGTGTACGTACCTAATTCATAGTCATGAGTATCAAAGTCAGATTTGGTACCCCATGTAGCAAAAGTCAATTTGTTTAACCTATAGGCCGGAAGGTAATGACGTTCATGCTTGTGTACGTCCACATAATCAGAAACTTTACACATTAATTAATGTTATGATCTTGGGTTGGGTATGAGTAGTGAGTACTCCATCGATTTCATTTATTAAAATTTTATGTTTAGTTATTTTTGTATATTCTGCTATGTAATTGATTGTATCATTTTTTTTAATATAAAATAAATGTTGAGTTCTGTCATATCAATAGAGTACATAAAAAATATGTAAAAGTGACTATATGTAACAAAAATATTATTTAGGCTCGAAGCAATTTGTCTCAAACGTGAACGTCCTAATATATTCCTACCATCAACTCTTCATGATGAGATCAAATGAATTAACTTCGATTCATCTTCCTATGAATTTTCTAACTTAATTTAAGGCCATCAACCCAAGATATTAATAATTAAGGCGCTCCAACTTAGATAGTTTTATTTAACTACAGCTAATGTTAGGTTACACTAACCATCAAAATATAAAACGTAACAAAGGCTTAGAATACAGTCAAATGGAAGGTACTGCAATTCAATTAAAATAAAAAAAAGACAACTTGGGAAAAAGAAAGTATAGTCTAAAAGAAAAAGAGTACCGGTCCTTATAATTAAGACCCGCCCATGCATGCTGCATGCTTGCGCAGGCGTAGAGATTTGTTCTTGAAAAATGATACTATACCGCTCATATATTTTACTTTAGTTTTTTAATTTTCTTTTTACTTAATGGTTAAGAAAGTAATTATTAGTGTATTGATTTTTTTAAATTTTTTTAATAATATTTGAAAGAGAGAAAAAAAAAGTACAATTTGCACACGGGCACACCCAGTGGTCAAATCTGAGCGGCATAGTAGCACTACCATTTGCTTTTAGGATATATTTGGGTAATGAGATGGCCGGATGAGAAATTTTCAGAACTTCTCACAGTTTTTTTCTCAAACGTACATCACTTAAATACAACACTTTTTCAATTTCAAGTATTTAGTTTTTTCATTTAATCATTACAATTTTTACAAATTTCAAAAGAAAAAAAATTAATACCATTTTTTCAAGCTAAAAAACATTATATTAACTTTTTTTTTAAACTTTATAATATATTTAACTTTGGGATCTGAACCATTGGTTTTTCAGACGGATACTTCCTTTTTGTTGAGAATTTTTTGATCTGGCCGGCTGGTTTGATCTTGCTGAAATTTGATTCAATATTAGTTATAGGACGCTGAATTATTTTATAATAAGAAAAAGAAACATGTGTTCTTCATCCAATAAATTTATTTACTCTTTGTTGAAACTAGACCCAAACCATACCCTATCCTTTGCTTGATGAACCTCAATTTTCATTGAAATTGGCTTGGCCGTGGGTCTAAATATTGTTAATAAATCTATTGAATTAGCGTCATGATGTATGTCATATAATATAATTAGTAAAGATATAAGACACGTGTGACGTGGTGCATGAATTCAACGAGTCGAATTCGAGCCATTTTGTTTAATTAATATTTACTACCGACTTTCACGTCTGTACTCGGTTAAAGTCTCAGGTATCCAGGAACCTTCTCTCTCATGGGTATTTAATCTAGATTATTGCATTCATACATGGGATGGTTGACCCAAGAAACCTGTAGGAAATTTTCCATTTCGTTGCCGAGTACCGTACAACCAATCTATATATAATATTAGAGACCCTGGTCTTTAATTTGCCACAGGATACACCAGCATTTTCTCCAAACCTGCACCAGTGTTTTTCTCGAAACTCTTTTGCTCAAAGCTTTGCAAAGCATGAAGAATCCAAGCTGCAAATCGATCTTTATATCAAGCACTTTGATCTTTGTAGTTCTTTTCTCACATCTAACGTCGACCAAATGTCAGGAAGTCGGTAATGCATGCAGAAGATACACACATATTATATACATGTGTCATTTGCTTTCCTTCTTATTTTCTCCTTTTTTAAGTTTTCCTTCCCAGTTGTTCATTGTGCTATCTATAATCTGTGAATCATATGCTGCAGAGGATGAGAGAGAGTTTGATTATTTGGAAGGTAGCGAGATGGGGCCACGTCATTGGGGAGACATCCGTAAAGAATGGGCTGCATGTAAGAATGGAGATATGCAGTCTCCCATAGATTTGTCAAGTCAGAGAGTGAAATTGATTCCCAAGTTGGGGGAACTAAAAAGGAGCTACAAACTGTCTAATGCCACCATCAAGAATAGAGGGCATGATATTTCGGTAAGGAAGGAAATTAGCTGCCAAACTATATATATAAGTTTTGTTTATGATTTTTCAGTATCTATTCACTTCATGGATCTTTTCCGGTTAATATCCTTTGAACTTGAGTTAATTTTCCGGGCGATCTTGTTCTTCATTTTAGATTTTATTACATCTAATCATATTTGCTGATATTTTCTATTTCAAATGATTTTATATATTTATTCTTTAAATTTCATATCGACTTAAAATATTGTGATTGCAAATGAAGAAAGTTTAAAATGATCAAGAAAGATAATTAATACTGATGTTCAGTGAGGTGGGCCATCTGCAAGCTAGGGTATAAAAGCTTCCTTACTTCCCGGCCTCCGAAAATGGTGGCCCTATCATAGGGGAGATCATCAAGCTGGACGCCATCCTAATCGGGTAGCTGAAGTGCTTACTATGCAAATTAACGTCAACTCCGCTAGCTATCATATCAGATTTACCATTTATTTTTTTTCAATTCCTTTCCTGAGCAAGTAGCATTTTGACAACAAAATAGAAGTATAAATTGAAAGGAGGGAAAGATTAATGAGTAGAACATTTCTAGCTATATATAAAAGGACAATATCATATTGGGTGTGGACTTTTGTCACGTTGATCCAGAGCTTGTTGCAGATCGTATAGGGTTAAGAGTAATGTTATGATTTTGACATATTATAAATTAAAACTGACTTTATAATAATGAATGTTGCAAGCAATAATACAATATATAGGACATGCAATGAAGACGATTATTTGCTTGTTAATACATTAATAAATGTCAATGTCATGGATGCAGGTGCAATGGGTAGGTGATGCCGGCTCCATTCAGATCAACGGCACTGATTACTCTCTCCAACAAGGACATTGGCACTCACCTTCCGAGCATTCCGTCAATGGCAGAAGGTCACACACACACACTCTCTCTATCTCTGTCTCTGTCTCTCTCTCTCTGTGTACATCCTTCTTCTTCTACAACTGGAAGAAATAGGAGTTGCTGAACAAGTTCATGGACTTTTTTTTGTTTCTTTCTGTCTTCTTGTTAAATTAGGTATGACTTGGAGCTGCATATGGTTCACTTAAGCCAGGACCTCAACATGGAAAATAAGATTGTTGTTGTTGGACTTTTCTATAAGATTGGTAGACCAGATGCTTTCCTCTCAAAGGTGCAAATACTCCCCTAGGATTCCTAAATTACGTTTGCCATTTTTTCCTCTGGTTAAATGATATGTATATAGCACAAACCCTTAAAAGGTCAACAAGAAGGAAAAAAAATTCACTTTTTCATTGCTACGATCAAATTAAGAAATTAATTGGAAGCAATGAGACAGGACAATCTTCCAAGGAATTGCCCAATTTCAATGAAAAACGACAACGACACAAGTCTTGAAACGTGTGGGAAGATTATCATCAAATGGATGTCACCTACGATTCAAGTTAAAAAAAAAAGCACTATCCCCAGTCAAAAGATCATATTGTTCCCTAGCTGTGTTCCAAATTATGGTTTAACATGTCATTAATTTGGATTTCAGTTGATGAGAAACATTAAATCTATGGCCGATGAAAAGGCAGAAAGAAATATGGGAGTGATTGATCCTACAGAAATAAAAATGGGTGGAAAGAGGTACTACAGATACATGGGCTCACTCACTGTTCCTCCATGCACTGAAGGTGTTACTTGGATAATCAATAAGAAGGTAATGCCCTTGTTAAACCTGGTCATCTCCTTAATTTGTAAATTCTTCATGAGTTTTTTGTTGTTAGGTTTTCTTTTGTTTTTGTTAGGCTAGAATGAGACATTTGATAATATTTGATTACATTTAAAATACGCCCTCAGGTAAGGACTGTCTCAAGGGAGCAAGTAAAGTTACTCAGAGAGGTGGTCCATGATGTAAGTAACAAAACTGTTTTCATCTAGCTATTATATAATCAATTGTGTTATGTATTACATCCTTGTCCCATTCTCATCCCACTGTGTTCATATAATATTGACCCTCAACAGATCAATTTTTTTTTTTAAAAATAAAATAAAATAAAGAGATGTGTTTTATACTGCACTCTTATTCCATTTTCATCACATTGTGATGGCGTGACATTACGCATTAAAAATTATATCAATTCTTATTTTTTTTTTTTTAAATTTGAGGATTGATAGATAATATCACATGATCATCACAATATGATAGGAGTAGAATTTCAATGTTGTATATATTACACAAAAGTGAGATGGAGGTGTAATATATATCCATTCATTTTACAATCTAAGGCAAAAAGCACAATGAAATTAAAGAGTTGATGAGTCATGATTAGTTTAATTAGTTAGCTACATGACCCAAAAACATAGCTTCTAACTTTCTAAATTTTATGATTTACTTAATTGCAGTATGCTGAGATGAATGCAAGACCAGTTCAACCACTCAACCGTCGTGAGGTCCACTTATATGGTCAAAATTTAAGAAGAACAAAAAACTAAGTACTACAAGATCATAGAGTATTCCGAAGACTATTCTAGTTTTTGCCCAATATTGTATAATAGTTCTAGAAATAGTTTTTTGAGTACTACAATGTTGAAGCTAGTTAAGTGTAGTACAATGCATGATCTATATGCATTTCATAAATAAAAATACCATCAGCTTCATTACCAAGCCATTAATAATAATGAATATTATGTTAATTTCATAGAAAATAACTGGACTTTATATGTATTAATCACACTTTGATGCTAATATTTAATCAAAATGTGTCGTGCCACAAGTTGATTTGTTGGGAAACAGAAGATTGAATTTGAATCCATCGTATTAACTTTTCCAACGATCATAGGTCTTACCATCAAGATGAAATACTTGTCAAGATTTTAATTAATTAGTGTAGAATCCCAATACTAAGATCAATAGATGATCATTTGACTAGTCAAGATTCAAAGAGGAAACTAATACAGGAAAAAAGATAGTCTTCTCTCTTTTTTTCTCTCTTGGGAAAAATAGAGGTGAAGGGTGGGGTCCATGTTTTATTCTAACATAATCGAGTGGTGGGAAGGAATTGGGGTGTGGTGTGTGGTGGTGTAGAAGGCAAAAACGGTTACTGAGTCAGGAGGCAAAGGTTTTTAGGTGGCAGTTATTGGATCCTGCAGTGGCTGGGGGCTGGGAATGATGAATGAGCTCGAGTAAATGTGGGAGAAGTTGCGATTGACGAAGGAAGAATCTTTCAATATTGAGGTGGGAGATGAAGTTTCAGAGGAATTAAGAAACAAAGGTGACTATAGTGTGGTGGTGAAGGTTTGGATGGAGAGAAGGTTGAGCTCAATGGTGTTGGAAGGCACTATGGGGAAGGTTTGGCGCATAAGTCAGAAAGCCAGGTTCAAGGAGGTGGGTATGAATATCTTTGTTATTCAGTTTGCTAACCAAGCTGATAAACTGAAGGTCATGGATGACAGGCCATGACTCTTTGACAATTACATGTTTGTTTTATTGCCATTCAATGGTTATCTGCCTCCATAGAAGATGGATTTCTCGAAGGAGAGGATGTGGGTCCAAATGTCTAAGTTGCCTTTGGTGTGTATGAACAAAGAGAGGGGGCATCGACTGGAGCCACTGTAGGAGAGGTATTGGAGGTGGAGACTCAGGATGATGGCAGTGGGTGGGGAAATGTTTTGAGGGTATTGGTGATTCTAGACTTGTCTAAGCCTCTTGATAGGGGAAGGACAATCTCAGTTAAGGGTATGAAATATGGGATCCCCTTAAGGTATGAAAAACTCCTTCACTTTTGTTTCAATTGTGGCTGCATTGTTCATGGGGAGGGTTCATGTGAAAAAAAAGAGGGTGTTGGAGGGGAACAATTTGGGGTGTGGCTCAGAGTAGGGATGAGAGGCAGACTGAGGGAGGGGGTTATAAAACAAGTTGGAGGGAGTGAAAAAACTTAAGTGAGGAGAGATTCTTTATTGGTGTCAAAAGGGGTTGTTATTGAGAGTGGAGGGGATGGTTATAGGGAGGTGAGTACTGAATCTTTGGAGCACATTAAGGAGGGGTTGGAGAAGGATAGGGTAGAACAAATTGTTATTGTGAATGCTACTGTGATATATGGTGAGGATGGGGGAATGATAATGTGGTGACTGATGTTGTGGTGAGGGATGCTGTAGTGCAAGCTGCTGAGGACCACTTGACAGAGGTGATTGCAATAGAGGTTACTGACAAGGGGAGGGGGTTGTGGAAGAGGAGAGCTAGGGGGTGGGTCATCAGGAGATTCAGAGTGGGGTGATTACTCAGTAGAAAAAAAGGAAAGGAAATCGAGAAAAAGAGGGAAGGGGAAAAAAAGTAAGAAAAGATGAAATGATTCAGAATTGTGAGGAGGGTGCAGTTTTGAAAAAAGAGAGGGCGGTGGCTGTGGAGCAGCCCCGCCTGTCATAATGAAAACACTTAATTGGAACTATCAAGGGCTTGGGAATCCTTGGACAATTCAAGACCTTTACCATATGGTGAAGGAGAAGAAGCCCAACTTAGTTTTCTTATTGTAAACTAAGATGAATAACAGGAAATGTGAGAAAATGAAAAAAAATGTTGAAATGTGAGGGGTTCTTTGTAGTGGAACCGGTTGGAAAAAAGGGAGGTCTGATTATGTTCTAGGATCATACTGTTATTGCTAAAGTGGCCAATTACTCTCAAAGTTACATCAGCTTATGGGTCACAAATGAGGGAGGGCAGGATATGTGGTTATTGACAGGTTATTATGGAGAACCTGATGTTAGCAAGAGAGCTACTTCTTGGAGGTTCTTCTCCTCTCTTAAACCTGCTATGCACATTGGGTGGGGAGTTATTGGAGACTTCAATGAGGTGGTTTCTCAAGATGAAAAAATGGGTAGGAGGCAGAGACAAGAAAGTCAAATGGCTGCATTTAGAGATGTCTTGGAGGAAGGAGGGCTTTATGATTTGGGATGGAGAGGAGACAAGTTCCCGTGGAGTAGCAAGCATTAAGATGAGACTTTCACTAAATAAAGACTTGATAGGACAGTTGTGAATTCACGATGGAAAAGCTTGTTTTAGGAGGGTTGGGTGGAGGTATTGGCAGCTAGATGTTCTGATCATAGGCCACTCTTATGGTGTAGGAATCAAGCTTATGGAAGAGAGGGGAGGAGGAGGAGAGTGTTTCGATATGAAACCAATTGGGCCCTAGAGGAGGAGTGTGTAGAAGTGTTGAAGAGGGTATGGGACAAAGGAGTGATAAGGGAAGGGGGGATTCTGTGATGTTATCCAGCTTAGAAAACAGTAAGAAGGCTCTAATAAGATGGAGCAGGCAAATGGGGGTAGGTATGGGGAGGGAATTAGAGGAAAAAACTAAGGTGCTGAGGAGATTACAAAAGGGTGAATGCAATAGCAATGTGGAAGAGATTAAAACTATTCAAAGGGAGGTGGAGAGATTGCTAGAGAGGGAAGATTTATGTGGAGGCAAAGGGCCAAGCAAAACTAGTATTAGCTTGAGGATAAGAATACTAAATTCTTTCATAGCTGCGCAAACCATAGAAGAGCCAAGAATAAAATATGTGAGGTTAGGGATGAAAATGGTAGAAGTTGGTCAAGAAAAGTTGATGTAGAAGTTGCTTTCAATGATTACTTTGGGAAGTTGTTCACCTCATCCAATCTTGGCCATGCAGAAATTGAAAACTGTCTATTGAAGATGGAACCTCGAGTTACAGCACAGATGAATGAAGGACTGTCAAAGGGTTTTACCAAAGTGGAGATTGAAGATGCTATTAATCAGATGGCCCCATTAAAGTCCCTTGGACTAGATGGATTCCGTGCATACTTTTATCAAAAGCACTGGTATATAATTGGAGATGAAGTAAGCATTGCTGTGCTCTCTTGGCTGAATGGTAACCCTTTGATTCTTCAATAAACCATACTTTTATTGCACTAATCCCTAAAGTGAAGAGTCCTAGTAAAGTTAGTAGATATAGGCCAATTAGCTTATGTAATATGACTTATAAAATCATGTCTAAAGTGCAAGCAAGTAGGATGAAAAAATTTCTGGATTTTATCATATCTCCCAATTAGATTGCTTTCATTTTTGGGAGATTGATAACAAACAATATCATGGTAGCCTATGAGCTTTTGCACTCTATGAAGGCTAGAAAAAAAGGGAGTGAAGGTACCATGGCTATTGAATTGGACATGTCAAAAGCTTATGACATGATAGAATGGTTCTTTCTTGAATCTGTCATGAAAAAGATGGGGTTTTGTTCTAGGTGGACTGAACTAATTTTGAGGTGTGGAAGGTCAGTGTCTTACTTAGTTCTTGTTAATGGTCAATTTGGTCCTAAATTCTATCCTTCTAGAGGATTGAGACAAGGAGACCCAGTATCTCCTTATCTCTTTATCCTTTGTGTAGAACGTCTTTCTACTCTCCTTAATTATTTTGACATGCAAGGGGTTACAAGGGGAGTTAATGTGGCTAGGGGCGTTGTAGAGTAAACCATCTGCTATTTGCATATGATTGTGTTTTATTTGAGAGGGCCAAGGTGGAGGAATGACAGAAGAGTCAAGTTATGTTGCAGGTGTATGAACTAACTTCTGGTCAAGTTCTGAACAAAGAGAAGTCTACAATCTTCTTTAGTTCAAATACCAGGTTGATTGATAAGATTTTGATTAGGGAAGTTGATGATGCAGTGATGGAACGTTCCTATGAGAAGTATTTGGGGCTGTCCCCAATTTTGGAAAGGTCCAAGTACCAAACATTCAGGGGTATAAAGGAGAGAGTATGGAGGAAGGTCACAGACTGGAAGAATTCTTTTCTGTCAGCGTAGGGAAGGAAGTGCTCATCAAGGCTGTCCTTCAAGTTGTTCCTACTTATACCATGAGTGTATTTTTTTCTCCCAAAAAGGCTTTTGTAATGAACTCAACAACATGTATGCCAAATTTTGGTGGGGCAACCATAATGCTAATAAAGGGGTGCATTGGAGTAGTTGGGAAAGATTAGGGCAACAGAAACAAAAGGATAGTCTTGGAGTTCAAGAATGTGGAGTGTTTTAACTTAGCCTTGCTTGCAAAGCAAGGGCGGAGATTCCTGATAATCCTACTAGTTTGGTGGCCCAGATTTACAAGCAAAAGTACTTTAGAGACTCATCCTTTTTGTGTGCTAAACTAGGAGGTAGACCTTCATTGATTTGGAAAAGTGTTTGGCAGACATCTGAGTTAATCAAAGAAGGGATGAGATGGAAGGTTGGGAATGGGAGAAGTATTAAAATATGGGGAGACAACTGGCTAACAACTCCTTCCTCTTTTAGTGTTCAGTCCCTAGTTTTGAGGCTACACAAGGAGGCAAAAGTTGAGAAACTAATATTGCAGGAGGGTAGGGAGTGAAATGAGGTTTTGATAAGAGATATTTTTGGTGAGGATGAGGTGGAACAGATTCTTAGCTTACCTTTGAGTAAGCTGAATTGTGATGACAAACTAGTTTGGGGTCCTTCTCAGAAAAGGAAAATTCGGTGAGAAGTGCAAATTATCTTGAGGGGGAGTCATTTAGAGAGAATGAAGCTGATCAAAGGTGGGTCAAGATTTGGGAGTTAGATGTTCCAGGGAAAGAAAAATTGTTCTTATGGAGAGCTGGGAACAATGTTCTGGTAACAAGAAGTAATTTGGTGGCCAAGAAGCTTGTAGAAAGTGATTTATGCCCAATTTGCAAGGAGCAAAAGGACTCTATTATGCATGTGATGTGGCAGTGTACTGTTACTAATGATGTGTGGCTTGAGTCTTGTGCTAATGAAAAAAATTTGCTGGTACTAATGCAGAACCTGACCAAGAAGGAAATGGAGGAGGTGGCAATGATTATGAGGAGTTTATGGCTAAGAAAGAACCAGTTTGTCTTTGAAAACAGGTTCACATCTCCTGGCAAGATCATTAGTGTTGCAAGGGAACAAATTCAGGAGTTTCAGCTAGCTCAAACTGTGTTTGAGAAAAACCTTCCTAGCAGGGTTACTGTGAGACAAGTGAGATGGAAGAAACCAAATAAAGGTTATGTAAAGCAAAATTGGGATGCATCCACTGATCAGAAACAAAAAAAATTGGGAATTGGGGTTGTTATAAGGGATGGAATGGGAGAAGCATTAATAGCCAGCTGTGATAAGAAGATGCACGTGCAACACTCAGCTACAAAAGAATGTATGGCGTTTTGGAAAGCTATGGATGTGATGCACCTAGATTTTGTTTGGGATCGGACGGACATCTGAAGCATCAGGACATGCAACACAAGGTTACTTGCCTCTGTTCGTGACACTTAAAGACTTAATATTCCTAACATGCATCTAGCATTATACAATATTCGTAGCGGATAAATTTTGTTCTTTAGCAATACTATGCAGCAAACTGAAAATATCCCATATACTTAAAACATACTTCATACAAAAGGACATACTAAACAATTGGGATCATAACGTTAGTCCAAAATGGCTATGATCAAAAGAGTACTGGAGATGTAGCTCCATAGTTCAAGTAGTAATTTAAGCTAACTACTATATTAACATTGACTCCACATCGTCGCCCAATCGACCTTTTCCAATTGGTCGAATCTCGATTCTCCTTTGGATCCTATAACAATATCTACCATTTGGACGGGAATGGTAGTTGGGACTACCACAATGAGATTGATTACAAATCTCAGCAAGTTAATAGAAAACCTCAATACAGGTTAATGATGCATGCATAGCAGTAAAAGCATGAACGCATAATCAAAGTTATAAGTAATTATAGCATAACTTGACATACAACATAACATAACTGAAACTGAAACGTGAACTGAACTTGACTTGCTTAAACTGAATTGGACTTAAACTGAGACTTAATTTGACATGAACTTGATTTGAGACTTGACTTAATATGAATTTGATTTGAGACTTGTCTAAACATGAACTTGGAATCTTATTCTTCAACTGATTAAACTCAACTACTTAAGTGCTACATGGGTCCCCTAGAGCCATGTATCAACGTCAATTACTATATCACAACATAGGTACCTGCCACAGGATACACCAGCATTTTCTCCAAACCTGCACCAGTGTTTTTCTCGAAACTCTTTTGCTCAAAGCTTTGCAAAGCATGAAGAATCCAAGCTGCAAATCGATCTTTATATCAAGCACTTTGATCTTTGTAGTTCTTTTCTCACATCTAACGTCGACCGAATGTCAGGAAGTCGGTAATGCATGCAGAAGATACACACATATTATATACATGTGTCATTTGCTTTCCTTCTTATTTTCTCCTTTTTTAAGTTTTCCTTCCCAGTTGTTCATTGTGCTATCTATAATCTGTGAATCATATACTGCAGAGGATGAGAGAGAGTTTGATTATTTGGAAGGTAGCGAGATGGGGCCACGTCATTGGGGAGACATCCGTAAAGAATGGGCTGCATGTAAGAATGGAGATATGCAGTCTCCCATAGATTTGTCAAGTCAGAGAGTGAAATTGATTCCCAAGTTGGGGGAACTAAAAAGGAGCTACAAACTGTCTAATGCCACCATCAAGAATAGAGGGCATGATATTTCGGTAAGGAAGGAAATTAGCTGCCAAACTATATATATAAGTTTTGTTTATGATTTTTCAGTATCTATTCACTTCATGGATCTTTTCCGGTTAATATCCTTTGAACTTGAGTTAATTTTCCGGGCGATCTTGTTCTTCATTTTAGATTTTATTACATCTAATCATATTTGCTGATATTTTCTATTTCAAATGATTTTATATATTTATTCTTTAAATTTCATATCGACTTAAAATATTGTGATTGCAAATGAAGAAAGTTTAAAATGATCAAGAAAGATAATTAATACTGATGTTCAGTGAGGTGGGCCATCTGCAAGCTAGGGTATAAAAGCTTCCTTACTTCCCGGCCTCCGAAAATGGTGGCCCTATCATAGGGGAGATCATCAAGCTGGACGCCATCCTAATCGGGTAGCTGAAGTGCTTACTATGCAAATTAACGTCAACTCCGCTAGCTATCATATCAGATTTACCATTTATTTTTTTTCAATTCCTTTCCTGAGCAAGTAGCATTTTGACAACAAAATAGAAGTATAAATTGAAAGGAGGGAAAGATTAATGAGTAGAACATTTCTAGCTATATATAAAAGGACAATATCATATTGGGTGTGGACTTTTGTCACGTTGATCCAGAGCTTGTTGCAGATCGTATAGGGTTAAGAGTAATGCTATGATTTTGACATATTATAAATTAAAACTGACTTTATAATAATGAATGTTGCAAGCAATAATACAATATATAGGACATGCAATGAAGACGATTATTTGCTTGTTAATACATTAATAAATGTCAATGTCATGGATGCAGGTCCAATGGGTAGGTGATGCCGGCTCCATTCAGATCAACGGCACTGATTACTCTCTCCAACAAGGACATTGGCACTCACCTTCCGAGCATTCCGTCAATGGCAGAAGGTCACACACACACACTCTCTCTATCTCTGTCTCTGTCTCTCTCTCTCTGTGTACATCCTTCTTCTTCTACAACTGGAAGAAATAGGAGTTGCTGAACAAGTTCATGGACTTTTTTTTGTTTCTTTCTGTCTTCTTGTTAAATTAGGTATGACTTGGAGCTGCATATGGTTCACTTAAGCCAGGACCTCAACATGGAAAATAAGATTGTTGTTGTTGGACTTTTCTATAAGATTGGTAGACCAGATGCTTTCCTCTCAAAGGTGCAAATACTCCCCTAGGATTCCTAAATTACGTTTGCCATTTTTTCCTCTGGTTAAATGATATGTATATAGCACAAACCCTTAAAAGGTCAACAAGAAGGAAAAAAAATTCACTTTTTCATTGCTATGATCAAATTAAGAAATTAATTGGAAGCAATGAGACAGGACAATCTTCCAAGGAATTGCCCAATTTCAATGAAAAACGACAACGACACAAGTCTTGAAACGTGTGGGAAGATTATCATCAAATGGATGTCACCTACGATTCAAGTTAAAAAAAAAAGCACTATCCCCAGTCAAAAGATCATATTGTTCCCTAGCTGTGTTCCAAATTATGGTTTAACATGTCATTAATTTGGATTTCAGTTGATGAGAAACATAATATCTATGGCCGATGAAAAGGCAGAAAGAAATATGGGAGTGATTGATCCTACAGAAATAAAAATGGGTGGAAAGAGGTACTACAGATACATGGGCTCACTCACTGTTCCTCCATGCACTGAAGGTGTTACTTGGATAATCAATAAGAAGGTAATGCCCTTGTTAAACCTGGTCATCTCCTTAATTTGTAAATTCTTCATGAGTTTTTTGTTGTTAGGTTTTCTTTTGTTTTTGTTAGGCTAGAATGAGACATTTGATAATATTTGATTACATTTAAAATACGCCCTCAGGTAAGGACTGTCTCAAGGGAGCAAGTAAAGTTACTCAGAGAGGTGGTCCATGATGTAAGTAACAAAACTGTTTTCATCTAGCTATTATATAATCAATTGTGTTATGTATTACATCCTTGTCCCATTCTCATCCCACTGTGTTCATATAATATTGACCCTCAACAGATCAATTTTTTTTTAAAAAATAAAATAAAATAAAGAGATGTGTTTTATACTGCACTCTTATTCCATTTTCATCACATTGTGATGGCGTGACATTACGCATTAAAAATTATATCAATTCTTATTTTTTTTTTTAAAATTTGAGGATTGATAGATAATATCACATGATCATCACAATATGATAGGAGTAGAATTTCAATGTTGTATATATTACACAAAAGTGAGATGGAGGTGTAATATATATCCATTCATTTTACAATCTAAGGCAAAAAGCACAATGAAATTAAAGAGTTGATGAGTCATGATTAGTTTAATTAGTTAGCTACATGACCCAAAAACATAGCTTCTAACTTTCTAAATTTTATGATTTACTTAATTGCAGTATGCTGAGATGAATGCAAGACCAGTTCAACCACTCAACCGGCGTGAGGTCCACTTATATGGTCAAAATTTAAGAAGAACATAAAACTAAGTACTCAAGATCACAGAGTATTCCGAGGACTATTCTAAATTTTTGCCTAATATTGTATAATAGTTCTAGAAACAGTTTTTTGAGCACTAAATTGTTGAAGCTAGTTAAGTGTAGTACAATGCATGATCTATATGCATTTTCTAAATAAAAATACCATCAGCTTCATTACCAAGCCATTAATAATAATGAATATTATGTTAATTTGATAGAAAATAACTGGATTTTATATGTATTAATCACACTTTGATGCTAATATTTAATCTTTTGTGTCGTGCCACAAGTTGATTTGTTGGGAAACAAAAGATTGAATTTGAATTCATCACATTAACTTTTCCAACGATCATAGGTCTTACCATCAGGTTGAAATACTTGTCAAGATTTTAATTCAGAAATAGTGTAGAATCCCAATACTAAGATCAGTAGATAATCATTTGACTAGTCAAGATTCAAAGAGGAAACTAATATAGGAAAAAGATAGTCTTCTCTCTTTTTTTCTCTCTTGGGAAAAATAGAGGTGAAGGATGGGGTCCATTTTTTATTCTAACGTAATCGAGTGGTGGGAAGGAATTGGGGTGTGGCGTGTGGTGGTGCAGAAGGCAAAAACGGTTATTGAGTGGGGAGGCAAAGGTTTTTAGGGCAGTTACTGGATCCTGCAGTGGTTAGAGGGTAGGAATGATGAACGAGCTCGAGGAAAGGTGGGAGAAGTTGCGATTGACTAAGGAAGAATCTTTCAATATTGAGGTGGGAGATGAAGTTTCGGAGGAACTGAGAAACAAAGGCGACTGTAGTGTGGTGGGGAAGATTTGGATGAAGAGAAAGTTGAGCTCAGTGGTGCTGGAAGGCACTATGGGGAAGGTTTGGCGCATAAGTCAGAAAGCCAGGTTCAAGGAGTGGGTATGAATATCTTTGTTATTCAGTTTGCTAACCAAGCTGATAAACTGAAGGTCATGGATTGCAGACCATGGCTTTTTGACAATAACATATTTGTTTTATTGCCATATTTGGCTCCACAGAAGATGGATTTCTCAAAGGAGAGGATGTGGTCCAAACGTTTGAGTTGCCTTTGGTGTGTATGAACAAAGAGAGGGGGGCAATGACTGGAGCCACTGTAGGAGAGGTATTGAAGGTGGAGACTTAGGATGATGGTAGTGAGTGGGGAAATGTTTTGAGGGTATTGATGATTCTAGACCTGTCTAATCCTTTTGCTAGGGAAAGGACAATCTCAATTAAGGGTATGAAATATGGGATCCCCTTAAGGTATGAAAAACTCCCTCACTTTTGTTTCAATTGTGGTTGCATTGTTCATGGGGAGGGTTCATGTGAGGAAAAAAAGGGTGTTGGAGGGGAACAATTTGGGGTGTGGCTCAGAGCAGGGATGAGAGGCAGACTGAGGGAGGGGGTTATAAAACAAGTTGCAGGGAGTGAAAAAACTTGAGTGAGGAGAGATTCTTTATTGGTGTCAAAAGGGGTTGTTATTGAGAGTAGAAGGGAAGGTGAGAGGGAGGTGAGTATTGAATCGTTGGAGCACATTAAGGAGGGGGTGCAGAAGGATAGGGTAGAACAAACTGTTATTGTGAATTTTGCTGTGATATATGGTGAGGATGGGGGAATGATAATGTGGTGACTGATGTTGTGGTGAGGGATGCTGTAGTGTAAGCTGTTGAGGAGCACTCGGCAGGGGTGATTGCAATAGAGTTTACTGGCAAGGGGAGGGGGTCATTACAACTTTTATAAATTAAAAAAAAAATCAATACCATTTTTTAAAACTAAAAAATTATATTAAATTTTTTTTAACTTTATAATATATTTAACTTTGGGATCTGAACCGTTGGTTTTTCAGACGGATACTTCCTTTATGTTGAGAATTTTTTGATCTGGCCAGCCGGTTTGATCTTGCTGAAATTTGATTCAATATTAGTTATAGGACGCTTAATTATTTTATAATAAGATAAAGAAACATGTGTTCTTCATCCAATAAATGTATTTACTCTTTGTTGAAACTAGACCCAAACCATACTCTATCCTTTGCTTGATGAACCTCAATTTTCATTGAAATTGGCTTGGTCGTGGGTCTAAAACGCTGCCATTGATTTTTTCCAGCGATTTATAAATCGCTGCATATTCGTCGGAATTATCTCTCTGCTTCTGATCTATCCCAACGAAAGCCAATAATCGCTGGGAAAAGTTATCCTTTCCGGCGAAAAAAAATCGTCGAAAATTCCAAATAAAACGCTACAAATACACGTACGGTTTGCCTATTACATCGCCGGAAAAGATTTTGCCGGCGATTTTTTACCGTCGCTAAAAGTATTAAAATCGCTGTAAATAAACCTTTCCAGCGTTAGGCGCACATCGTTGCAAGTGACCAATCTGTTTTCAAAACTCTATTGCGGCGATTATAAAATCGCTATAATTGTCTATTCCCAGCAATTCTGGAATCGCCGCAATTGAGTTTTCAGTTTTGAATATCCAAATGCAGCGATTCAAAATTGCTGGAAATGTATGTTTCGCAGCGATTTTGAATTATGGTCGCAATTACTTATTTGCAGCAGGTCGTTTTCGCTGCAAAAAACTTTTGCGGCGATATAGTATCGCAGCAAATAAGTTTATACCACAAAAGTCATAAGTTTATCCATGCAATAACGTTAGTATATACGTGCAAGATCATACATGTTTTTCATCCAACTGTTCAAATCTCGATTGTAATTAAACCCAAATCACGTCTGATCGCAGGGGAACAGCGCGCATGCTCATATTTTATTCCCATTTTCCCAGGATTTTCTTGTCAACAAAGCCTTCAATGAATCGATTATTCAAGTGGTAGTAGATAAAAATGTTGAAATTCCTGCCCGAGCCCTCTTTTATTTCTACTTTTATTTATTCCACTGTATTGATTTTCCTAACAAAAACGTTATGCATGCGCGTGAATTTATTGTCCGTGTACGTACCTAATTGATAGTCAGTATCAAACTCAGATTTGGTATCCCCATGCAGCAAAAGTCAATTTGTTTAACCTATAGGCCGAGAAGGTAATGACGTTCATGCTTGTGTGCGTCCACAGAATTAGAAACTTTACACATTAATTAATGTCATGATCTTGGGTATGAGTACTCCATCGATTTCATTTATTAAAATTTCATGTATACTCATTTTTACATATTCTGTTATTTAATTGACTGCATTACTTTTTTTTTTTCATATAAAATAAATGTTGAGTTCTATCACATCAATAGAATGCATAAAAAAAATATACAAAAGTGACTGTATGCAATAAAAATGATTATTTAGGCTCCTAGCAATTTGTCTCAAACGTGAACGTCCTAATATATTCCTACCATCAAATATTCATGAGATCAAATGAATTAACTTCGATTCATCTTCCTACGAATTTTCTAACTTTCAGGCCGTCGACCCAAGACATTAATAATTAAGGCGCTCCAACTTAGACAGTCTTATTTAACTCTACAGCTAATGTTAGGTGACACTAACCATCAAAATATAAAACGTAACAAAGGCTTAGAATACAGTCAAATGGAAGGTACTGCAATTCAATTAAAATAAAAAAAAGACAACTTGGGAAAAAGAAAGTATAGTCTAAAAGAAAGAGAGTACCGGTCCTTATAATTAAGACCCGCCCATGCATGCTGCATGCTTGCGCAGGCGTAGAGATTTGTTCTTGAAAAATGATACTATACCGCTCATATATTTTACTTTAGTTTTTTAATTTCTTTTTTACTTAATGGTTAAAGAAGTAATTATTAGTATATTGATTTTTTTTAATAATATTTGAAAGAAAGAAAAAAAAAAGTGTAATTTGCATATGGGCACACCAGTGGTCAAATCTGAGCGGCATAGTAGCACTACCATTTGCTCTTAGTATATATTTGGGTAATGAAATGAGATGAAAAATTTTCAAAACTTCTCACAATTTTTTTCCCAAACATCACTTAAACACATAACACTTTTCCATTTTAAATATTTTGTTTTTTCATATAATCATTTCCTAATCATTACAACTTTTATAAAAAAAAAAAAAAAAGCAATACCATTTTTTAAAACTACAAAATTATATTAATTTTTTTTAACTCTATAATATATTTAACTTTGGGATCTGAGCCGTTGGTTTTTCAGACGGATACTTCCTTTATGTTGAGAATTATTTGATCTGGCCGGCCGGTTTGATCTTGCTGAAATTTGATGTAGTATTAGTTAAAGGACGCTTAATTATTTTATAATAAGATAAAGAAACATGTGTTCTTCATCCAATAAATGTATTTACTCTTTGTTGAAACTAGACCCAAACCATACTCTATCCTTTGCTTGATGAACCTCAATTTTCATTGAAATTGGCTTGGCCGTGGGTCTAAAACGCTACCATTGATTTTTTCGAGTGATTTATAAATCGCTGCATATTTGCCGGTGTTATCTCTCTGCTTCTGATCTATCCCAACGGAAGCCAATAATCGCCGGGAAAAGTTATCTTATCCGGCAATTTTTTTTCGCCGAAAATTCCAAATAAAACGCTAAAAATACACGTACGGTTTGCCTATTAAATTGTCGGAAAAGATTTTGCTGGCGATTTTTTACCGTCGCTAAAAGTATTAAAATCGCTGCAAATAAACCTTTCCAGCGTTAGGCGCACGTCGCCGCATGTGACCAATCTGTTTTGAAAACTCTATTGCAGCGATTATAAAATCGCTATAATTGTCTATTCCCAGCGATTCTCAAATCGCCGCAATTGAGTTTTCAGTTTTGAATATCCAAATGCAGCGATTTATGAATCGCTGCTTTTGATATATTCTCAGCGATTTAAGATCGCCGAAATTGCATATTAAAAACCGAAAACTCAACTGCAGCGATTATAAAATCACTGGAAAACTCATTAAAAAAACTTCTTTAACCATTAAGTGAAAAAAAAAAGAAGAAAAAAACATAAACAGTGACTTTTCTCGATATCCACTCTCGGTGGGAGTTGCATTATTCTATTATTAATCACTCGATATTGCAAAAACTCATTGACATAGGCTCTACTCGCTACGCAAAGAAAAATACGCACTCTCCTGAGAAAAAATTTAAAAAGCATTTTGAATGATGTTATCTGACGCATGCATGGACGAAACTACGACGTCAGCATTAACGCCTATATTAACGCATCAGATATCCTTTACATTTAGCATTATCCCAAGTAATTAAGAGTTGCTTTCGATCACTAAACCGTCTTTTAATTAGTTTCTCTAGAGACACTTGTTTTGGAAACATGAAGTACAACATAAGTACCATCTTCAGTTGTTGGCTTCTGTTGTTTCTTTCTCAGCAGGCAATATGCACTACAGCTAAAGTACCAGTTGGTAATGCATGCCAAAGATATATATATATATATATGTATATTATTTTTATTTATATAAGAATATACTACTATTATTATAGTTATTATACCTATCATTACAAATCATGGGTTGTAAGTATTTTCTTTCGACTTTTTTCTGTCATTATTGAGATCGATGTTGATATTTAATATTTAATATTTAATATTAAGTGTTATTACTGTGATTATTGCGATGGTTCTGATATATATTGTGGTTGGAAATTGTGGGGGCGGGCAGAGGATGAAGGGGAGTTTGACTATATCCCGGGGAGTGAGAGGGGTCCGGAACGCTGGGGATTCCTTAGGGAAGAATGGGCAAAGTGTAGGACTGGACGCAGGCAATCTCCCATAAACATTGTGAATTTGATAGTCAGAACAGTCCCCAATAGAGGGCAGCTAAGGTTCAATTATAAGCCTGCTGATGCAATCGTACATAATTCAGGTCATGACATCGAGGTAAGAGTAATATTGTACTCTGGAATCTGGATTAATGATATTGAGCTTTGTTTCGAACACTGGCGAAAGAAATCGTGATGCTTATTTCAAAATTTCAATGATCTTCTGTTTGTTGCGTTTTGTTTTTCTTTTAAGAGTGTAAGACACCAGCCTCTCTATGGCTGATTTAAAGGCCCATTTATAGTCTGAATATATCGCAGAATAAAGGCCGAGACTATTTGCCACTTAAAAAGTCTCTTCATTTCAAGTTCAATGGATAAGATGATCTATTGAATATTTGTGTGTATATTATATATATATATATATACACACACACACTCACACACACACACAGATATATTTATATATGTTACGTAAATTTAGCCTCTGCACCAGCTTTCTATTTTTAATGCTTTTCGAATAAGGAAACTGAGGCGCTGACTTGCCATAATTTATTAGCTATGATTTCTACTAGTTTGACGTTAATTTCGCTAGAATAAATCATTATAATCCTTTCCTTGTAAGTTTACGGCTTATAAGTTGTAAAAGATTATTATGAATGGGATCAAGAAATATTCCAGCAACTTTGTTGTCGAGGTGGTTTCCTCTCAAAACAAACCAACCTTTCTATTTTCATTTATTCACAATAGGTAGAGTACGTCGGGTTGATCCCGCATCTTTTCCTATTGATCCACCAAATACTCGCTCGCGCACTCGTGCTCGTAACAATATATATATATTTATTATATACACTGATGAGTTGATCCTATGATCCGTTAGTGAAATGATCAAAATATCTAATGTTTTATATTAAATTAGTACTAGGATTTTATTCCCTTTGCCACACTACATTTGGCCTTAGTGCTGAGATCTTAAATAATAGAGCGGTCAATTTTTTAGGGAATGCTTGTAAATGAGATAATATAAGAATTTTGTGAATAGTAATAAGATAGTTTGTGCATAGTAGTGAAATAATTGAGTTAAGTATTTATTAGGTTTTGAAAACGGTGAGAAAAAATTTAATAAAAAATATTATAAAATTAAAATATTGTTAAAATATTATTTTTGTTTTGAGATTTGAAATAGTTGATTTTTTTTTATTTGAAGGTTGGGAAAAGTTGTAATGATTAGTTTTAGAAAATTGTAATAATTAATTTAAAAGTGTTTATATTTGAATGACGTTTGAAAAGGAAATGAGATAGAATAAGATGATATGATCAGTGATGGGATGAGATGAAAACTTTTTCCAAATATTCCCAGTATTCATGGCTAATGAAACTTAGAGGATCGTATTTTCGTGCTGGAATATTATATATTCTTGATGATTGTTATTTGTTAATATATTCTGGAATATTAAATATTCTATAATAATAAAATGTCATGACCATCTAGATTGAATGGACTGGTGATGCCGGATCAGCTCAATTCAATGGCGTTAACTACTCCCTCACTACAAGAAAAACCGCTTTTTGCGGCGATTTTATGTCCTTTGAAAATAAAATCGCTGCAAAAAGGATCTAATTGCGGCGATTTTCACATCGTTGGGATTAAAATTCGTCAAGTTTCTGAATAGTTTTTTCGGACGATTTTTTTATTATTTGCAGCGATTTTTTATCGCCGCAAATAATAAAATGCCTTTTTGCAACACTTTTTACTTTTTGCAACGAAAATATTCGCTGCAAAAAGTCAAGTAACTTTTTGTGGCGAATAATTGTTCGTTGAAATTGCAAAAGTTAGTTTTTGCAGCGATTTTTTAACTTTAAAATCGCTGCAAAAAGTAAAAGGTATTTTATGGCGAACAAAAATCGCCGTGAAAGATGATTTTGAAATTAAGACTAGGGCTCGCGCGATGTAATTCATTTTTCCCTCCCGCCCGTAATCTCCCTCTCATTTCCCCTCTGTTTCACAAACCACCCCCCGGGGGACTACTGGCTTCCTCTCTCTCTCTTCCTCTCCGGGGTCTCTCTCTCTCTCACTCACGATGTCCGCATCTTTCCCTCTCTCTGTTTCTCTCTCTAAAGTCTCCGTGTGAATACACAACGCCGACGGGCTGGAGTTGTTCTGCTCCGCGACCTCTATGCCTCCTCGGTCCTGCTCCACCATGCACTTCGTCCTCGTCGGTAGGTCATCTCTTCCCCACCGTCTCTCTCTCTCTCATCTCTCTATTTTGTATGATGGGTAGGGTTTAGACTTTAGAGAAGAGAGGGCTGAGTGAGGAAATGATGTTGGTTGATTTGGGGTTGTGTGCGTGGGGTTTTGTATGATGGGTAGGGTTGAAATTTTTTGTACAGAGGGGGGGTGATAAGTTGAAGAAAAGAACCAGAAATTGTTTGGATCTTGATTCCCCCGATCTTTGATGGAACTAGATGAAGTGCTATGTTGATAAGATTACCTAATTTTGGGCGTTAATTCTTAAATTAGAACTTCAGACATCAAATTGACGGCAACACCAAAATAGAGCTACTGTGCCTTCCCCCCTAAAAGTGTAACTTTGCAACTTTGCATACAATGGGAAATGAAATCAAAGATTTTGTGCCTAACATTTGAATGGAGCCTGTGTTTCATTGACTATGTTAGAAGATTAGAACATTTTTGTTTATTTATAAAAAAAGAACAAAATATTTGACAAAGATTCCTTTGTCTTAGGGATCTGAATGATTGTATGTGTTTACCCCTTCAAATTCTATGAAATATTTATTTCTTACTTATATGAAAAAAAAATTTCTATCAAATATTTTATGGAATCATTCCCTATCCCATTTTTTGATGTTCAAATAATAAAGATTTAACATCTGATTATTTTTTGAGAATAATGTTAGTGTCTTAATCTTCTTAAATTCTGTGTTTGTTTCTTTTAATACACAAGGATGATGAACTGTACAGATTTTGGAAATGGACAGTTGTAAAATTTATGGGATTTTGTAAGTAGTATCACAAAGATGCTTGCTGCCATCTAACATTATAGGCCCTGTTGTTGCAGGGTCAAATCAAGGTAGTAATTATTTATTGAAGTTTTAAGTTTATGGAACTAATGCCTTTCTTTTTGGTTTGAAATATCTAATACTTTTAAATATCTGTTCTTTACAAATACACTTATCAAGAAAACATTTCAAATTCTGTTGGTGATGTGGCTCCCAATGTTGGATCACCTCTTCAAGCTGGTGGCCCCATTTTGTCTCGTGGAGACACAGATATGCTGATTAAGGTTCTTTTCACTGTCTATTATCCTTCCATCTGCAGTTGTTTTTCCCTACATCAGTTGTTGCTACTGTGGTTGCCGTGTTCCCCACTTTGCCTCGGGGGCCCTGCATAGAGATGTTACTGTATCCCTATTGCCCTAAATATCATGGCTTTTCGGTTTCTAAGAGTTTCCATTTTGTAGTTGAAAATGGCTCACTTACAACAGCAACAGCAGCAACACAACAATAATCCGCAACAGCAGCAGCAGCAGCTTCAGCAGCATGCTCTTTCAAATCAGCAATCTCAGAGTTCAAATCACAATCTTCACCAACAAGATAAAATGGGTGGTGCTGGCAGTGTAACTGCTGATGGTAGCATGTCAAATTCCTTTCGAGGAACTGATCAGGTCAGTCCATTTTATGTCATCTCTCGCATTATATGCTTGAGATATATTTACACTTGATTTCATCTCCTCCCTATGTAGTACTCTTTTCTAATATTTAAATGCACTATTGTGGAAGTTGCTATCTATATTGTGCCCGTATCAACATCGTTTTGGACTTTTTCTACTACTTATAATAAAATTTCTGTTTGGACTTGAATCCTTTCATGTTCATATGTACAACAACTTGAAGGACCATGTTGGGAGCCATGTGCACTCATGTGTGGGAGAAAGGAAGCACCAAGAAGAATTTGAGAAGCTTGAAAAAGGTTCAATATGTTCTCGTAACTTGAGAAATTACTTCTTGTAACTTCTTCAATATGTTCTGCATGTACCACTCCCATCCTCTACATGCATGATCTAGCTAGCTAGCTAGCATTCAAATGCAGAAAATAATTGTGCTAAATATTTATATGTTTGAAGGAGTACTTGTTCATATAAAATTAATGTTAAGCACATGATAAATATGAAGAGAAACACCCTTTTCATCAAATCTTCCCATAGAAGGTATCTATACAAACAAGCATGGATCGTTATAATTAAAATAGATGACAAATCCCAATTACTTCTTGAAATATCTAGGATCAGCTTTACTTTGTTGTTTATGACTTGTAGCACTGATCATCTTCTTAATAATGACTAGATAATTATTGATCTATATATATATATATGTTAAAGGACGTGTTCCCCATTGGATAAGTCTATAATTCCGTGTTATATAAAACATGAGCGTGTGAGACCTATAAAAAAAAATTCTAATGTTGCAGTACTCTAACAAATGGGTTAAATATATTACCATTTTGATTTTTAAACATTCTTTTATTATATTTTGTGGATTTTCTGTTATTATGCATTATCTTTAAAAATATGCTTACATCAATCATTGTACCTTGCGCTTAGCCTCTAGATGGCATTTTCACCAACATTATGCTCACCCATGGGTGCATTGATATTATTTGAGTCTGTGCAGCCATATGTGTGATTTTTTTGATGAAAAGCAAACTTAACTTGAATTATTCCTATGCTGAGCATGCTCCTTAAACAAATATAGTCCTTTTTATGGTGCTTTCTCTTCCATTTGAGTGCTACTTACTAGTTTTTATGATGATCAATTTTTGTATGCGCAGAATTCGATGCATTGACAGGAAGTAAGATCTCTTATATCGACATTGGTGCACCTGTTGTACGTATGTCTTACAGTCCTACAAGTGGGCATGCTGTAATTGCCATCCTTGAGGTTGGTCCCAAATACATCCTCCTGTTTATGATTTTTGAATTGGGTTAAATATTCAAGCATTTCCTCATGCAGGAATAATTTTTTGGGAATTTTGAAGTGCTAACTCATGTGTTAAAGTGACTAATGGTTGGAATTTTTTACTGAGATTATTGTTATAAAGGACGCACTGAAGTGTTTTCTTTTGTCTTGTTTGTACACTTTCTTACAAGGAATTTCCTATAGTTTATCTCTTTTATTTCTTTAAAGTGGCAAAAGAAATTGGCTTTGATAGAAGTGGCAAAAGAAGTGAAGGGGGGGAAGTGGGACTGGTGGGTGGTTTGGCAGAGATGGATATTTGGTTGTTGTTTTTTGTTAAGCCCCAACAAAACAAATCTGGGTGATGGATATTGAACGTGATTGATGGATTACATTTTTTTGAGACATGCTTACATACTTCTATCGCTGACATTATTTTGCTTTAAACAAATAGGAACGGTTTTTATATGCAGGCTATATGTATTTTATTTCCATCAATCTTTATAGAGAAGTTAATGCACTTTCCTTTATAACTAATCTAATGGTGTGTACTGATCCAATTTATCTTTAACTGTCAGATTGGAGTTTGTCAGATGGAAGCATCAAATATCCCACAAGTATGAGGGCATTGATGCAATGTGTGTAATCTGTTTTATTGTTCTGGCCACCCCTCATGCCCAGGTGCAGATTTTATATATTTGACTAGATAATTTATATAAAAGTGGAGTAGCACAATTGACATATTTGAATGATGTATTATCAGATATTTAGGGGTTAAAGTGTAAGTTTTGGATTTCCAATTGGTCTACCCCATGGATATACCCCATAACTACATTAATGTGAATTCCCCACCTCAATGGATGAATTGAATGTCATTAATTTATTAAATTAGATGGAAAGTTCAATCTTTTTAATGAAACTTCAATCTTTTTCTTTTATGTTTTCCTATTTCTAAGTATTTAATATAGGTATGGGTACTATTGGATAAACACTGTCAACACTTCACAGTTTTAATGAGATGATATTTAATGAGATGATATTAATTTTCTGTGTACATTAAGTGCAGTTTATTTTATGCTTTTAATATTTATCTTATTATTTCAGGTCATTTACTCAAATAATATTCTAAAAAATTAGAAGATATTAAGTAATATTGTTTAGTTAATTACCTGAAATAATAAGATAAATATTGTGTAAATTAGAAATATAATGGTTGAGGAAGGGCGGAAATGAGGCTTTAGGAACGTCTGGGCGCAAGGAAAAGAAAAAGAAGAAAAAAAAATAAAAATACACAATTTGCGGCGAACATGAGTCGCCGAAAATAATGTCAATAATCGATTATACAACCTATTTGCGGCGATTCTAACGCGCCGCAAATACAGATGATAGACATGTATCTTTTTAGAGGCGATGACAAAAATCGTCGATAAAACTTTATTGCGGCGATTTCTAGCTTTTTTCCGGCGAATAAAAAACGTTGCTAATAACCTCTTTCACGGCGTAACCAATAATATCGTTGCAAAAATTTCCGGCGAAAAAGATAATATTTGCGGCGATAATTATTCGTAAGAAAAAAGGTCTAGCGACGATTATAAGAAAATCGCTGATAATATATTGGACTTATAGCGGCTATTAATTGACTATTTATGGTGATTTCGTTTCGTTGCTGTTAATAATTCTCGGCGATTTCGTGTGAACTTGGACCCCCTTTTGCGACGTTTTTCCTGGCTTTTTACGGCGAGTAATAATCGCCGAAAATTGTATTTTTTCCAGACGATTTTTTGTTTTCGCTAAAAATTCTCTGAATCGTCACTTTAATATTGGCGATTGTGCGGCGATTTAAAAATCGCCGAGAGAATTCAAAAGCAGCGATTTTGGTGGTTATTTTCGACGATT
Source organism: Cyclocarya paliurus (assembly GCA_029856935.1). Taxonomy (NCBI): domain Eukaryota; kingdom Viridiplantae; phylum Streptophyta; class Magnoliopsida; order Fagales; family Juglandaceae; genus Cyclocarya; species Cyclocarya paliurus. The sequence continues at coordinate 23,986,828 of CM056955.1, read as the reverse complement.
TTGAGTGCTGAGAAAGGCAGGAGGTCTCTCTCTCTCTCTCGCCTGTTATTTTCGACGATTTTGGTGGCCTCGTACAATGCCACTGGCACTCACCCGCCGAGAATCTCATGAATGGCAGGAGGTCTCTCTCTCTCTCTCTCTCTCTGATCTCTAGCCACACACATATATATAAGTTTAATTGTCTTGTGTCAATAAATATTAGTTAATTAATTAAATCGGCATTAATTTGTTATTATATAATCAGGTATGACTTGGAGCTGCACATGGTTCACACAAACTCAGGCGGTATAGTCGCTCTTGTTGTTTCTCAGCTATACCGAATTGGCCTTCCCGATCCATTCCTGTCACAGGTTGGAGACAAAAAAACAAAAAGAAAAGAGTACTACATGATGATGTTGCGAAACTTGAGTGTTAAACTCCACTTAATTAAGTATTTGGCACTTAAATGAAAAAAGTTCATATATATATATATATTATATATTGAATCGAAACCTATCGAAAAAAAAAAAAAAACTGAATTCAACGATCATGTATATGCTTACAAGTACTACTTGATCTGAATGATGTTATATATACTGATCTAAAACTATAGTACGTACTCATGATTGCTTAATTTATTAATTAATTTTAGTTCACGGCGGAAATAATATCTCTGATTCACCAAGTGGGAAATAGGACAAGGGGCGTGGTCGATCCAAGAAGCGCAAGAACGGATTCTGCCAACAAGTATTACAATTACCTCGGCTCTCTCACTACTCCTCCCTGTAATGAAACTGTCATTTGGATCGTCAATCAAACGGTACGTATATTATATATGTCTGCCTCTGATTTCTCCAAATTCAAGCTGTATGGATTCTTCAAAGTAATTCCAATGTCGACGTATCTGTTTTGTTATCCTCAGATCAGTACTGTTGCAAGAGAACAAGTAGCGCTGCTTCGTGAAGCCGTTTTCGATGTACGTACCCCTGCATGAATGCACTATTTAGCTCAATCAAGTTGTGTTAAATATTATTTCTACCCGCTCCCTCTTTTATTCTTGATCTTGTTTAATTAAGAATGAGATTCTCTCTGATTACTTGATTAAATTTATGGATAATTTAATTAAAGAAATAGGTACAACTTTAAAGTGTGGTTTGAATAATGAGTTGAAATGAAAGTTCAAAATTGAATAAAATCTTATTTTTTAATATTATTATTGTTTTGGCATTTGAAAAAAAGTTGAGATGTTTATTATATTTTATGTGAAAATTTAGAAAATGTGTAATGATGATATTAGATGATGAAATATTTCTTGCATCCAAACCGAGTCTTTATTCATGTAAGGTTTACACTGTCCAAAACTTTTATAGAGGCTGCATGCATTAAATGTAGTATAGTGCATACGATGTGTCTATTTCTCTTTTAGAATTGGATCATCTGATTTGGTTAGAAAATTTGAGAGGATCACAATACTATATATATCCATCAAGATACTTCTAATTACTACGTAAGTTAATTAATGCTTAATTTGCTTAATTAATTGCAGTATGCGGAGATGAACGCAAGACCAGTGCAACCTCTCAATGGCCGGGACATCTTCCTCTACCTCTAAGAATGAAGTACTTGCGGATCATCAGCTGTCATAAATTATTGGGCAGTTGGGGAATAAAGCAGAAGGGAATAAAAAAGAAATCTACTATATACGCTAGCTAGCGAACAATAAAAACTTGTATCATCTTTGTATAATGTCTAAAAACTTCTGTTTCTATGGGTATTGCTTGTATTCACTTTCGCCTGCATATATATGCATGCGGTAGTAGTACTAGTTTATCCAAAACGGTGTTTATATATGGATTAAATATCCGAACAATAAAACTATAAATGATCTTAATTTTAATTTGTACTGATAAACCCTAAACCCTAATCTAAAGAAGCATTTACATATTTTTATTAATTTGTAGGTTACCCTTAATAATATTTGGAGTTAATTACACTTTGTCCCTTCAAACTTTCACTCAATTTATAATGTGTCTTCGAAACTACTAAGTGCATCAAAGTGGACTCTCGAATTTTCAAAACTTCTCAATCCCCCCTTCCGTTTACCAGTAGTGTTAAATCTAACGGAAATTCTCTGCACGTGCTGCTCATGTGCATAACATTCACTACAAAGATATAATTTTCATATAATTTATTATCATTGACCACATAAAATATAAACTAATATATACTATCAATAAATAATAAATAATAAATCATTAAATATTTTTTTTATTAATTTATATATGGTTAATGAATATCAAATAATTGGTTTGCTTGCCGTGAACGGTGGGCCAACATCACCAGACCCAGAACAAGGTATTTTACCAAAGTAAACTTGATTTTATGTGATGATTTAAGTAATAGTTGCCCTAAAGATAAAAGAATTTTTTTGATATTATGTGCTTTAATTATTGTGTAGCTATTGTATTCCATAGTCGTGGTTGAGACACTACTATGGATGTCTGCATAGAAAGTTAGGAAAATGGAAAAAATTAAAGTTGATGTTCCTAATGATCACACCGATGGCTCTGGGGACTTGGCAGCTTGGCTTGCTTCTTTTGTTGGTACCCTTACTCACACATATGCACTGATGGCTATATCCTCCTTGGTTAAAGTTCCCCAAGATATGAAAGACTACATAAAAAATCATTGCCTGGTAATAAGTTACTCAGAAAACAATTAAGTATAACATGTTAATTTATAATTAGTTTGTATTTAGACTAATCATTTATAAGTTTTTCAAGGATGAGTTTGAACTCAATTTTGGCTAGCGAGAGGATCGACTAAAGGTTGAGGAGCTGATGTCCAATACATTTTGAAAATACAAAGGTAGATGTCATGCACATTATCAGAAGTTTAGCAGTGCAACAGATGCTAGTCAAAATCCATTCCTAGAAATGCCACCAAATGAATGGGAGAAGTTTTGTGATATGTTTGAAGATCCCACATATCAAGTAATTTTGTAGCTATCTTCCATTATTGTATATGATAGATGCATTAAACAAATATAGAAATAATATTTTTTTTTCTTTTTTCTAACAACGGAGTACAATACACCATCATGAAGGATCTTAATCTTTTCATCAACTATCTAAAAAATTGGTACTGTTATACTAGTCATCGTTAAATATTAACATATAGGTATTTCTCAATGAAGTTATAATATTGATTTTTCTTTTGCAGGAACAAGTCCTACTAACTATAATCTGACCTAATTGTTTGCTAAATCACATACAAATTGTGATGGTGTTTGGACCAGTCTCGAAACAGAAGCAAATTATGTAAGTTTAAATTTTTTATTAGTATTGTCTAATAATATTTTTATTATTTATACTATCTCTAATCTTTTTTTTATAGGACAAGATGGTATCACTTAAGAAAACTGCTTCAGCTCCATCCGATGAATCATCTGTTAATGATGTTCAAATCTTTTCTCAAGTTATTGAACCACGTTCTGGATATTTGAGAGGTTTAGGAAGTTGCATGAAGCCTTCCTCAACATGATTATTCTCTTCTCAGGTCAAATAGAATAACAACTCTAAGAAATTAGAGGAAGCAATACTCAAGATAGAACATTTGAGATGCACGCAAAGAGAGATGTAGACCCAATTAGATCAGGTAGCGGATTTAGAGGTGAGATTAGAGCAAAACATGTAGACACTACAACAAATAAGGTCTTTTGGAATGAAAAGTTTCATCCCACAAAATATTTTGGGATGAAAAAAAAATATCCCAAGGTCGTCCCAATAAAACTATCCCAAAAGGTATTTTGGGACAAAAATCACAAATTCGACCCAAAAAATATCTTTTGGGATGAAATTAAGCTAGACTGTTCGATCGCGTTTGAACGGTTTTTTTTTTTGTTGGTACAATTTAAATTTGTCTCAAAAATTCGTTCAAACGGTGTAAATTATGTTCGAACAAAGTGGGACTGTTCGAACGGGTACTTCATGGCCAGTCGATCGATTCCAGTCCATTTGACCAAATACACATGAAGAAACGTTCAAACAAAAAAATTGATGATTGAACTTAAATAGTGAATTGCCTGTTCGAACGTGTTTGAACAGCGTGCAACTTTTTTACCGTTCGAACTCTAACATATGATGTTTGAACGGTTATGTCCGATTTATATTTGTTCGAATGTTTGATGAGAGTTCGAATGGTTATTATTTTCATGGACAATACTAATTTAAAACTAAATAGATAATTATATTTCAAAATTACATTACAAATTGTTCAATATAAATAAAACTAATTTAATAAGTCAAAACTAAATAAATAAAATACTAATAATATTAATAAAATTATCAATACATGATATATAATTGTTCAATATGCGAAAACACTTCTAACGAAAATTAATTGCTTGGAGGCATGAAGTATCGCATAAACATCTGCATTTGAAGCTGCATCTGTTGTTGTTGTTCTTGTATTTGGAGTTGTATCTCTCTTTGTTAATCTTCTTGTTGTTTTATGCGCATCTTCATTTCTGCTTGTTTCGTCAAATTAGCGTCTAACTCATGCTGTTTTGCAATCAATTCTTTGATCCTAAAATTTGTATTCTCTAACACAATGACAGTAGTGCTTGACGTTGATAAAGAGCTTGAAGGCTTTACACAGCGACCCAAACCCCTCAAATATTCTGAACGTTCACCTAGAACTTGTGTAAAAATATCAACGTCACTTGTTGATGAATTATGATATGATGCAGCTTAAACACAGAAGGCAACCATTTTATCCTACACACAACAGATAAAATTAATATTGACAAAATAATTTAAATATGTTTAATGAAAAGAAATTATAATACTTACATAATTCTCACGCGCATCGGGATGAGTCCACTCTCTATTATTATTAGTATGTGACACAACATATAATTTTGTCAGATCGTAATTGTTGTCTGACTCATTCTATAAGAGACATTGTTAAAATATAAAGTCAATATTAAAAAAAAACTATATAGAATAAAAAAAAGAGTACATTACCAATTTTTAAGAGAGGCGATGGAAAGATATTGAGCCTGTATGATGATGAAACTTCAACTTTGATCTATTTGTTTCGTTTATAGAACGTCGCTCCTGCATAGAAGTTGTAAAATTTAATAAGTGAAAATTATAAATATGACACATGAAGAATTCATTTATTTTACCTTATATGATGGATCCTCAAACATGTTGTAAAATTTTTTCCATTCTTCAGGTCGGACATTTTGAAAAGGATGCTGGCATGCATCTTCCTTGTTCTCGTATTTATTGTCATGCTCGTGACACCTCGCCTTATACTTGCGGAATGCATTACAGATCAACTCTCTCCACCAAAATTTAGTTCGAAGTCATCCTTAAAAAAGTATATACACAAAAATATTATTATTTAGAATATTAAATAATATCAATATAAATTTATTATTTAAATATTACGTATCAAACAACGCTTCTTTATAAGCTTTTTCACATCTTGCGGGACTTTATACCATGAACTCATAGCCAAAGGTGCATAAGTTCGTGTAAGAGCACCCACATGCGACGCAAGCCAAGCTGCTTGTTGTCCCTCCTCGCCTCCGGTATGTTCGTTAGGAATGTTAACCTTAATCTTACCTACTTTACGATATTTCTCCAACGTCACGCCTCTAGTAGTACTTCGTCCGTGACTAGATTGTACTGTTATCTCTATAAAATAATATTAGTTATTTTTCCGTATCAATTATCATATATCTTAATTAAAAAAATGAGTATTAGCTATTTATCTTATTCCGTAAAGTCAGCCTCTAATGGTGAGTCAGATGAAGAGATAAGAACATGTGGAGGTGGGATGTGAACTTCCTTCCTCTTTGGTGATATAATTGCCAGATACTGTATAATGTGAACATAAAACTAGTCAATCATTTGTATTAGTTTCATCTATAGATTTGGTCTCATCATCTGTAGATACTTTAGATGACTGAACACTTTGATCAACCGTCCTCTCAATTATTTCAGCCTCAATATATTCCTTATGTCATGGGATCATATCATATTGGCTCAAATCCACAAATAAGTTGAAGGCATGTTGACTCTCTTGGTATGCTTCTTGAGTAGAGGGATCATCATCTTCTTCATCTTGTCCCTCCACCTCAGGGATAACGTCATAAATATTTTTAGGAGAAAACTTGTGTACTGCTTGCCATTGATTTCCTAACTGAGGATCGTCTAAATAGAATACTTGAGATGCTTGGGAAGCCAAAATAAAAGGATCATCGTCATACCATTTTTTTGATGTATTAATACTCAAAAATATTTATTCTGGCATTTTCTCCTTAGAGGATTGCTTAAATCCTACCAATTACACTTAAATATATAAACCACAGCTCTCCCACATATCTCATTCCAATTATATCTAAAACAACTCCATAGAAATCAACATTGTCTCCATCATGACTCCATTCAACAAGGACACCAATATTTTGTGTTTTCCTATAAAGTTCTCGACCAATTGTGTGATACCTACTTTCTCAATAAATACCTGCAAAATATCGAGCAGCGCGTCTCGAGGGGCTACGCGTCAGTGCATATAGTTCGTCTGATATATTGTTTAGATTACTCGCAAGTATTTGTACAACCTACATATTAAATAAAGTATAAACATTCAACCGTTAAGAATCCTCTCTATTTTAAATATGTTAGTGCAAAATTACATCTGTATTAATGTCATTACCCATTGTTCAAACCATTTAGAGAACTCCTGTTCATATCTCTAGTCTATCTCATTTTCTCCCAATTCTTTGAGCACGTTAATATGATTATTGAAATTAAAAATTACCAATAATAATTATATTCATATAATTGTTTAATAAGTAAATTCAATGATTAATTAGCAATTAGTTTGAACTTACTTCAAGTGGGTGTCTCTCTCTAGGAAATTATTTAGCACGTACTACTGAACTTTCTCGAACTCTCTTTCACACAAATCATAACCATCCTGAGTACCAAGTGGACGTACTTGTTCAAAAAATACAGAAAATCCATTCTATTGTGTTGCTTGGTCAATATCAAAGTTTCTTTCTGGCCGATCAAACCTTATGTCAATACTGTGGAAGTATTTGAAATAGAATGTATGTCACTCATCATCAATATATGTTGATGTAATTGATCTTTCTGGACGAGTCTTATTACCCACTATGCGTTTCAACTTTCAAAGAAACCGTTCAATGGGATATATCCACCTATACTGGATTGGTCCTATAAGTTGAGTCTTACGTAACAAATAAACGTTTAAGTGAACCATGATGTCGAAGAATGACAGTGGGTAAATACTCTCCAACTTACACAATATTAGGACAATTTCTTGTTCCATACGATCCAAGCTTCTACATTCAACTTTTTAGCACATAAATCTTTAAAAAAATGCACTCAACCCAATTAACGCAACCTGCACATCTCTGGTCAAGAACCCACGGATACCAACAGGTAAGACACGTTGTAAAAATACATGAGAATCATGGCTTTTTAGTCCAGTCATTTTCCAGTCATTTGTTCGCACGCACCTTGTTAGATTCGAAGCGTACTCGTCCGGTAATTTAATCTTCTGCAACCACTCATAAAATGTAACCCTTTCGTTCCTTGACAATATATACCACCTAATTGGCATGTAAACAGACAAACCACTTTGTTGTAAGTGCATTTCAGGTCTAATTCCCAACCGCTTTAGATCTTTCTGTGAGTTTATATTATCCTTCATTTTTCTGTCAATTGACATCAACGTTCCTAACACGGACTTGCATATATTTTTTTCAATATGCATAAAATCGAGACTATACCGCAATTTTAACGTCGACTAGTAGGAGAGTTCAAAAAATATACTCTTCTTTGTCCAATTCAACTTATTTGTACTTCGTTTTCTCTTCTGTTATTTTTTACAAAAATCATTACTTTCTACATTCACAAACTGTGCAATAACATCTTTACTAGACAAGAATGGTGGGGGGTGCCCCCATTCAACAGTGCCATCAAACATCCTACCATTTCCATGCCATCTATGGTTACCAGGTAAAAATTGATGATGACATGAAACATAATTTCTTCCCATGCGTAAGCCATTCAGATTGGGTATGTTTGTTACAAGTCGGACATGCCAATTTCTCCTTAGTGCTCCAACCTGACAAGTTTCCATAAGCAGAAAAATCATTTATTGTCCATAACACCGTAGATGCATATTGAACGACTTGTCTGTTGATGAATCAAATGTTAATACCCCATTCTCCCACAAATCTTTCAATTCTGCTATCAGTGGTTGTAAGTGTATGTCTATATCCTTTCCTGGTAATCTCGGACCTGGAATGAGCAAACTCATCATGAAATATGGATTTTTTATACACTTCTAAGGTGATAGATTGTAAGTCATAAGTACAACTGGCCAAGTACTATGACTAGTACTCATATCCGCAAATGGATTAAATCCATCTGTTGCTAACCCAAGTCGAATATTACGAGATTCTTCAGCAAACCATGAGTATTTCAAGTCAAATTCCTTCCAAACTTGAGAGTCTACAGGATGTGACAAAACATTATTATTCTTGATTTTGGATGATGGGTTCCATGTCATATCCACAGCCATTGAATATGACATAAATAATCAATATAATCTAGGTATCAATGGAAAGTGACGTACAATCTTCCGCAGCATATTTTGCTTTTCAGTTGTCCATCTTGATTCATGGCAAATGGGGCACTCGTTCAACTGCTCATTCTCTTGCCAAAATAACACACAATCATTCTTACATGCATGTATTACATTGTAATCAAACTCGAGTTCTCATTTCAACTGTTTTGCTTCGTAGAAGTTGCAGAGTAAAATATTGTCTGATGGAAGTGCCTCTTTTAACAGCTCGAGCAACATATTGACAGTCTTAATAGATATTTGATAGATGGATTTTATATGAAGCAGTCTAACTATAAATAACAACTTACTGTGCCTTCTATACCCTGGATATAACTCACGCTATGAATCATTCCACAAGTGGGTAAAAGTGTAATGGCACGGATCATTTGAATTTGATGGATCTGTTTTAATTTCATACATCAACATTCTTGCACCAATGTTACCCAACATTTGCTCAATATCCTCTTTATGATCGTCACTAACAACCTTAGGATGTACATCTTCATCGATGTTTTCTTATTCATCTCGAAATTCGAATGACGTTAGATATGGTTCTCCATGTAAGACCCAATTGGTATAACCTTGGTCAATACCTTTAACAAATAGATGCTCTCTCACCAACTCTATCTTATGAGAACGCAAATTCTTGCAAAGTCGGCATGGACATCTAATACGACTGTCACTACCAATTATACAAGATGCGAATTCCAAAAAATTTCTTAATTCCTTTAGCATGTACATTGTAATCCTCACCCAATTGATCTCTAACTTGCATCCAAATTTTATCCATGTCCAATATCCTATTGCAAACAGTCATGTGCATCAACAATCAATTATCTAATATATTGTACAATTTCTTCTTTTCACCGAGTAGTTGGTCCTATTCCATTTGGGATTGTAAGATCATAATCGCCAACCTACCAACTATTATCTGTCATGTCCAACAAAATTTCGATAGCATCCCCATAGTTCTCTAAATATGCTAGTTTGGTCATGCACACAGACGAGTAATACATCGATGCACCATCATTGAAATTGCATATTCAGATAATAATAAGAGACGACTCTACCAAAATCATAATGTCAGATGCAACTGATATAGTTTAATAGTTTGCGAGAATGATCTTATAATCTCAAACTGTCCACTCTAGACAATTCAAGAGTTATCAATCAACCGTTCAACATGATTGATAACTCTCAAACGGGTCTAAGGTTGATTTCAATAGCAAGTAAAAGATACAATATTAAAACACAACAATAATAAAAAATACGAGAATAGAACATACAAGAATCCCCAAATTTTTATTATGTATTTTAATTATCAAACTATTTTAAGTATCTATATATATCATGGGTATTTTAAGTATCCTAAACAATCAAAACATGACAAATATACAACATATATTTCGAATTTAATCAAATAAACACCTACACAATATATATATAAACTATAAAATCAATAAACACCTATATTAAAGTACAGATTTCTCCAATAAACACCATGCACAATATATATATATATATATATATATATATATATATATATATATATATAAAATAGAATCAATAATAGATTTGGAAGTAAAATGAAAAAGAAAGTCATACCGTTAAGCAAAATAAGTGTGCAATCCTCTTTGTAAGATGAGAGAATGAAGGATTGTGTAAAGAAAATGGAGGATTTTGGAGAGAAAACGGAGAAGAGAGGAAAAGAGGAGAGAAGAATGAGAGACTGACAACGTGGGGGAACATTTTAAGTTCTCACTAACCGTTTTTATTTTTTTTTAAGAAATAGTCAGAGCCTCCTGTCCACTAGAGACCCCTACCCTGAATTTATTAATACAACCTCACGTATGGCGAAGGAACACCATTTGACAATACACCCAATAAAAAGGAAAAAAATCATTTAGCTCTAATCGAAGGTAGACCCAGCCTATCCAAACGCAACAAACCTTTGAACCAAGCATTCTGAAAATCCAAACCAAAAAAATCCTTATCCACACCATTGGTACCTTCCTTCGCCAACAAATCTGCAACCATATTAGCCTCTCTAAAAATATGTCTAAACCGTGCATTTATCTCACTTGCAATCTCCTTTATCTCCTCCCAAAAATCCCACAAAAACCAAAGGTGACATATACCAGACGCTAGCCAAAGCATTACCACCTTAGAGTCTGATTCGACAAGCACATTTTCCAGCCGCAACTGTCTACATAACCGAAGTCCATCTACTAAAGCACGACATTCAACAACCGTATTAGAAGCACTCCCATAATAATGCGCAAAACCTCCTAAACATTTACCATTTGCATCTCGGATAACACCACCACCCCCTGCCTCACCCGGATTAGCGCGAGCTCCCCAATCCACATTTAGTTTCACCTTACCCCTTTCCGGCAAAGCCCACTTGATAACCGAAACCTGCACTTCCTGTATAGGCAGAATCGGTAACCCCAAATTCTGCATTATCAACCTGTCATCCTTCTTAATTTTGTGGAACTTTGTAAGAGCTAAAGAGGCATCTTTAACTAGCACTTTAATATACCGAATAATATCATCAATTTTAAATTGAACACCCTCCATTCTTGCTGAGCAACGTGCCCTCCATATGACCAAGACACCAAAATTGGTAGCACACCTCGGATCCAACCTGCTTGTGTCTGTTTGCTAGCTCTCTGCCACCAAAACAACATCATTCCTTGCCAGCTTCTGATCTGCGGTAATCTGATATGGAAAACATTAGAAAAAAACTTCCAAACAGTTTGAGCACTCGTTCCTTCACACAGAATATGTTGCAGTGTTTCTGGTTTAGCCATAAAACAGCAGTGGCATTTCGAAGCTAATGGGATCCCCAAATGCTGAATCATATCATCAGTTGGAAGAGCCCCTCTTCTTGCTCTCCAAACTAAAAAGGACATTTTCTTTGGAATAGATCTCTGCCACAACCACTTCCTCCATTCGCAAGGCATCCCACGTTGCCTTGAGACTTCCCAAGCAGATTTAGTGCTGAAATTTCCATCCAAAGACAAACTCCAAACCAACCGATCTGGTCTCTGTCTCAGCCTAACACCAGAAGTATTTATTATCTGCAGCACCTCATCCGAAACCAATTCTCGAATCAACTCCAGTAAGTTATTATCACCACATCAGCAACCAACAAATTATTATCACCTACCACAGCGCATAAATCCTGCAATGGGCCACATCCAGTCCAGTTATCCATCCAAAAACTCACTGTACCCCTACCAATAAGCCACTTTGAATTCTGTATGACTCTAGGTAATAAACCTGTTATGCCCTTCCAGAACCGTGACCCCTTGTTCAACTGCATAGCCAAATACATGTGCTCCCTTCCAAGGTATTTTTTCCGAAAAAATTCTGCCCAAATCAAGTCCCCTGTAATTAACTTCCACCCAAATTTCATAAAAAGAGACTCCTGCACCTCCAACAAATCACGAATACCAAGACCCCCCTCATCAACTGGCTTACAAATCTGTCCCCAAGAAACCCATTTTTGCTTCCGAACTTCCAGAGAAGAGCCCCAAAGGAAATCTGAGAATATTCTTTTAATTCTTCCCAACACAGATTTCGGCATTCTCAACACTGATAACACATGGATAGGCATGCTATTGAGTACATGCTTAACCAGAATAATCCTTCCCGCAAACGATAATAACTTACTCTTCCATCTAGCCAGTTTTTTCTGCATCCTAGCCAATAATCCGTCAAATAAATTAGCCTTTAAACGCCCCACATAAAGAGGAACTCCCAGGTATATGCTCGACCATGCCCCTTCTTCAAACCCAGAAATTTCAATGAGATCATTCTTCCTTTCTGCACTAATAGTGGAAGAGAAAAATATTGTAGACTTACCTGGGCTGATCAATTGCCCAGACAATTCTTCATACCGATGCAGCGTTACCATGAGGTTCCTAATAGATGATTTACCACCATTTGCAAAAATCAATATATCGTCGGCATTTAATAAATGGGAAATGAGAGTGCCACCACCCGGATGGTACGGCTTAATCTGCCTTAACCCGAACTACTTCTGTAAAAAATTCTTCTGCCATCTGTACAAGATCATTTTTCACAATATCCCAAGCTAATGTAAAAAATGAAGCTAAAAAACCATCTGGTCCAGGACTACTATCTCTCGGGATAGACCACAGGGTAGTCTTCACCTCCTCAATCGAGGACGGCCTACACAACAAGTCATTCTCTTCTGCTGAAACGGAAGGACATAGTAAATCAAATTCACTTCCACTGGTATTTACGTAGGTGCTGGTAAACGCCTCTTGGAAAACCTACACTGCTCCCGAATGAAGATCCTCAGACGACTCAAGCATTCTTCCATCCGCCAGAGCCATTCTCGCTAATGGTTTATTCTTTTTCTTCACCCTCATAACAGCATGAAAGAACTTAGTATTTGAATCCCCTTCCGTAAGCCATTTAATCCTTGATTTTTGACAAGCCAAAGATTCTTCTCGGTTAATCCATAACAAGTGGGCCTGTTTAGCGTCAAGCAGATCATGTTCTACCTGCACGGAGTAAGATCTGATCGACTCCTCCTCCAGCCAATTAATTCTGTCTTCCAGTGTTTTTATTTCTACCTCCACCCGACCAAAGCTCTCTTTATTCCACTGCACCAGTTCACTCCTTAAACGCTTTAATTTTTTACTAATACGACACCCATCAACATGCTTCTCCCAACTTCTACGAACCAACGGAAGGAAACCGTCATGAGTCCCCCACATGCGAAGGAAGCGGAATGGCTTGAAAATATTATCACTCAGCCTGAAAAATTGAATCAACATAGGGGAGTGATCTGAAGAAGAACGTGGGAGGTAACAATACCTTGACCCCTCGAAATCGTTAAGAAATTGCAAATTAACCAAGACTCTATCTAGTCGAGCCCAAATGCGCCTTCCTCCAAGCCTTCCATTGCACCAAGACATCCAGTTTCCTGAAGAAGAAAGACCGAGCAAAGCACAATCATGGATACACTAGTTAAACTCATCTTTTGCCCTTGGAGCTTGACAGACGCCCCCTACTTTTTCACTATCATCTTGTATAACACTAAAATCACCTCCAATAATCCAAGGAAGTCCTTGAGGATCTTGCAACCTGAGATAGTCCCATAATTCCACCCTTTTTCCACGAAAACAACTAGCATACACTACCGTAGTAAAAACACGCTTAGAGCCAAAAGAGAACCACCCAGAAATGGCTTGATCTGAAACTGATGTAACCTAAAACTCCAATTCAGCCGCCCAAAACAACCAGATTTTTCCACCCACATCAGAATTATTGACAAAAAATGGAAACCTCATCCATCTTGCCCAACGACTACATTTATTCGCACCTAAAAAAGGTTCAAGAATAGCCACCACCAATGGCCGGCTTTTATTCAAAATATGCTGAAGCCTAAATTTTGACGAAATAATACCCCTACAATTCCATATGAGAAACGACATAAAGTCAAATAAATTTTTTGGAACGCGTGCGACGCTCCAAAACCACAATAGATTTTTCTTTCCTCACCCCCTTAACCTTTTTCAAAGGAACATGCATGTCCGGATCAAACTCAAAAAATTTTGCCACCAATTCATTCAGCTCACCTTCTTGTTCACCTTCAGACGCCACCTAAGACACTGAATTATCCTCTATCAATTCATTTTCATAAAAAAACTCTCCTCTGGCCAGACCACCAAGTTCAAACTCAAGCGCTTCATCCACCATACGTAACAAACTTCTCGGCCCCGATTCTTCTATACTTTTCACAAGACTTGCTTCGGCCCTAATTTCCTCTTCATCTGCCATATCACTCCATTTCCCAGGACTAGAATGAATTGGCAAAACGATCTCCAATAATCCACCCTTCTCCAAGTCCTGATTACAGATAGGCACCACAGTAGAACAGTCCTAATCTGAATGCAAATTCTCTGGAAAAGTCTGCAACACCCCACCCCCTTCTACCTCACACAGAAACTCCTCACAATGATCATGAGCCACTCCCAGCACTGAAAGAAATAAAGGTTTATTAACATATCCAGCAAACTCTGCTTGCCGAGCCTGAATCCTTTCCAAAATCATCTTACGTCGAGAACGCGAACCCTCCCCAGTCTCTATCTGTGACACTGGTTGATCACACTCCTTCTCCATGTTCTTAATCTCCTTCCAAACCCTCTTTCCAGAATTCCTATTACCCCCATCCATCAGAACATTTCTCTTCTGTTTAAACTCTCTTCCACGCCTACAATTGCCTTCTGTATGGCCCTGTTTTTGACAAGAAACACAGTAGCTTGGCACCGCTTCATAAAATACCTCCTGATAATGACTAGTGTTGCCATGCGGAGGACCCAACCAGAATGAGTGCCTTAAAGGACCAGAAATATTCAGTTCAACACAAATATGAGCCGCCTCAGGCCGAGTAACACAAGCCTTAGCATTATCCCTCTTCAAATATTTTCCAAACCCATCTCCAATACTCCGTAAAATAGATTCTTGAAAATAATTCGGAGGTAGACTTGGAAGCGTCAACCACACTGGAACCCAAGGAGAATCCTCCTCCTCCATGAACTCAGGAGTCCAATGGAAAACCCGAAAAGACACACCTAACATTTCAGAATTGCCTCTAGCCATCACTGAAACAAAATCATCCTCCTGAACTAGTCTCACCAATACATTACGAGGATTCTTCAATTGTCCAATCACTGGAATACCTTTCAAACCCCAACAGTTTTGAATAAAACCCCGAATATGATCAAGCGAGGGTCTTCGACGTAGAAATTTCAACACCACCGAAAATCGGAAAGGTTTCGATGACAACTGCACTTCCGCTTTTGAAAAAACAAAAAACATCTCCCCATCTTGGAATTTCGGCTCCCTATGTGGAATAGGAACTTGAGGCAACAACTGAGGGTTAGAACCCACAACTTCTGCAAAACGACGCCCTGTTCTCTCTGTACCAGACCTTCGATTCATCTCATGCACCCCTAAAGCGGTGCCCCCTCTGGAATCCAACGCAGATTGCCCTAGATCAGTTGGAGGCTGCATAGGGCCGGCGCCCATCGCCATGCACAATTACCCTAGAATCGCCAAACGTAGAGAGAAAAATTTCTATCGTCACGTCAGCCAAACAAAGATTTCATTACTGCACCTAGGAGCATGAATATACACCAGTTCTCACTAACCGTTTGAACGTAAATAAATTGCATTTGAACTCGAGAAATTTTCAGTGTGCCAATTTTCCCGCCTGCACAAATTTCTTCAACATTGTTCGAATGGCAAAAGGTCATTCGAACGGTAATCCAGGAGTCTTTAATTGGTGGGATATTTTTTCACCATTGCAAGAAACCGTTCAAATGATGACAAAAAACATTTGAACGGTAATCCAGAGTCATTAATTGGCGGGATATTTTCCCACCACTACAAATAAATTGTTTGAATGTTTTTTTAAAACGTTCAAATGCAAATAAAGCCTTCGAACGGTTTACGGATACTGTTCGAACACATAAACTTAATCTTTAAATATATTTATTAGTATTATATACTATCATATATATAGTAAGATATACTATCATATATATAGTTTCATATATATTATACTATACTAAAGTATACTATAAAAATGTAAGATGATATCTATTAGTAATATATACTATATATCATATATATAGTATCATATATATTATACTATACTAAAAAATAAAGGAAAATATAAGATCACATGTATTAGTATTATATACTCACATATATATAGCCTCAAATATACTAAGATCATATAGTAAAGTACAGAGAAATTTATAAGATGATAGTATATTAGTGATCTATACTCTATATATATATGCTATATAGTATCTATATAACATACATAGTAAAGTATAATAGAATATATATTATGATATATATTAGTTAAATATAAACTCATAGTATATAGTACTATATACTATCATATATATATATATATATATATAAGTTACTATGTTTTCATTTAAAGTATTATACTGTTATAATATATATTTATAATAATATACTATAATATTTTTTTTTTTTATAAAAATGTCAGAGCCTCCTGTCCACTAGAGGCCCCTACCCTAAATTTATTGAAAAAAACCCTCACATATGGCGGAGGAACACCATAAAATAATACACCCAAAAAAGGAAAAAAATCATTTAGCTCTAATCGAAGGTAGTCCCAGCCTATCCAAACGCAACAATCCTTTGAACCGAGCATTCTGAAAATCCGAACCCAAAAAATCCTTATCCACACCAAAGGTACCTTCCTTCGCCAACAAATCCGCAACCATATTAGCCTTTCTAAAAATATGTCTAAACCTTGCATTTAACTCGCTAGCAATCTCCTTTATCTCCTCCCAAAAATCCCACAAAAACCAAAGGCGACATATCCCAGATGCTAACCAATGTATAACCACCTTAGAGTCTGATTCGACAAGCACATTTTCCAGCCGCAACTGTCTACATAAACGAAGACCATCTAGTAAAGCACGACATTCAGCAACCGTATTAGAAACACTCCCATAATAGTGCGCAAAACCGCCTAAACAATTTCCATTTGCATCTTGGATAACACCACCACCCCCTGCCTCACCTGGATTGGAGCGAGCACCCCCATCCACATTTAGTTTTACCTTACCACATTCCGGCAAAACCCACTTGATAACCGAAACCTGCACTCTCTGTATAGGCAGAATCGGTAGCCCCAAATTCTGCATTATCAGCCTTTCATTCATCTTAATCTTATGGAACTTTGTAAGATCTAAAGAGGCATCTTTAAGCAGCACTTTAATAGACCGAATAATAACATCTATTCTAACTGGAACACCCTCCATTCTAGCTGAACAGCGTGCCCTCCATAATGACCAAGACACTAAAATTGGTAGCACACCTCGGATCCAACCTGCTTGAGTCTGTTTATTTGCTCTCTGCCACCAAAACAGCATCATTCCTTGCCAGCTTCTGATCTGCGGTAATCTTATATGACACGCATTAGCAAAAAACTTCCAAACCGTTTGAGCACTCGTACCTGCACACAGGACATGTTGCAGTGTTTCTGTTTCAGCCATAACACAGCAGTGGCATTTCGAGGCTAATGGTATTCCCAAATG
Source organism: Cyclocarya paliurus (assembly GCA_029856935.1). Taxonomy (NCBI): domain Eukaryota; kingdom Viridiplantae; phylum Streptophyta; class Magnoliopsida; order Fagales; family Juglandaceae; genus Cyclocarya; species Cyclocarya paliurus. The sequence goes on along the minus strand of CM056955.1, from coordinate 23,969,045 downwards.
CTGAATCATATCATCAGTTGGAATAGCCCCTCTTCTTGCTCTCCAAGCTAAAAAGGACATCTTCTTTGGAACAGAACTCTGCCACAACCACTTCCTCCATTCGCAAGGTATCCCACGTTGTCTAGAGACTTCCCAAGCAGATTTAGTGCTAAACTTTCCATCCAAAGACAAACTCCAAACCACCCGATCTGGTCTCTGTCTCAGCCTAACACCAGAAGTGATTATTATCTGCAGCACCTCATCCGAGACCAATTCTTGAATCAACTCCAGTTTCGGGCCCCTATCATCCACCACATCCGCAACCAACAAATTAATATCACCTACCACAGCACATAAATCCTGCAATGGGCCAACTCCAGTCTAGTTATCCAGCCAAAAACTCACCATACCCCTACCAATAAGCCACTTTGAATTCTGTATGACTCTAGGTAATAAACCAGTTATACCCTTCCAGAACCGTGTCCCCTTGTTCAACTGCATAGCCAATGACATGTGCTCCCTTCCAAGATATTTTTTCCAAAAAAATTCAGCCCAAATCGAATCCCCTGTAATTAACTTCCACCCAAATTTCATAAAAAGTGACTCCTACACCTCCAACAAATCTCGAATACCAAGACCCCCCTCATCAAACGGCTCACAAATATGTCCCCAAGAAACCCATTTTCGCTTCCGAACTTCCAGAGAAGATCCCCAGAGGAAATCTGAGAATATTCTTTTAATTCTACCCAACACAGATTTCGGCATTCTCAACACTGATAACACATGAATAGGCATGCTATTGAGTACATGCTTAATCAGAATAATCCTTCCCCCAAACGATAATAGCTTACTCTTCCATCCAGCCAGTTTTTCTGCATTCTAGCCAATAAGCCATCAAATAAATTAGCCTTTAGACGCCCCACAAAAAGAGGAACTCCCAGGTATATGGTCGGCCATGCCCCCTCTTCAAACCCCGAAATTTCAATGAGATCATTCTTCCTTTCTGCACTAATAGTGGACGAGAAAAAAATCATAGACTTCCCCGGGCTGATCAATTGCCCAGATAACTCTTCATACCGATGCAGCGTTCCCATGAGGTTCCTAATAGAAGATTTACCACCATTTGCAAAAATCAGTATATCATCAGCATATAATAAATGGGAAATGAGAGTGCCACCACCCGGATGGTACGGCTTTATGTGGTTTAACCGAAACTGCTGCTGCAACATCCGAGAAAGTAACTCCTGAGAAAGAATAAATAAATATGGCGATAAAGGATTGCCTTGCCGAAGACCCCGCGACGGCTGGAAAAAACCTTTAGTACGACCATTCAACATCACTGAATAAAATGGACAAGATATAGCATTGAAAACCAGACTTCGCCAGTGTTCTGAAAAACCCAAACGACGTAAAACTTCCAAAAGGAATTTCCAATTCACACGATCATATGCCTTTGCCATATCAATCTTCAAAATAACATTACCACCTCTCACTTTCCGATTGATTCCTTGGACCAGCTCCTGAGCTAACGCCATATTATCAAAAATACTACGACCCGAGATGAAAGCTGCTTGCTCCTTAGAAATTAATCTTTCAAGAACAGGGGCCAATCTTCCTACCATAATCTTCGTCATAATTTTATACACCACCGAACAAAGGCTAATGGGCCGAAATTGTCCAAAGCCCACCGGCTCATACACTTTCGGAATTAAAACTAAATTTGTAGCCCCAAAAAAAGAGTGAAAGGTGTACCTGAAAAAAATTCTTCTGCCATCTGTAGAAGATCAAACTTCACAATATCCCAAGCTAAAGTAAAAAATGAAGCAGAAAAACCATCGGGACCAGGACTACTATCTCGCGGGATAGACCACAGGGCAGTCCGCACCTCCTCAATCAAGGGCGGCCTACACAACGATTCATTCTCTTCCACTGAAACGGAAGAACTAAGTAAATCAAATTCATTCCCATTGGTATTTACGTATGTGCTGGTAAACGCCTCTTGGAAAAACTGCACTGCTCCCGCATGAACATCCTCAACCGACTCAAGCATTCTTCCATCCACCAGAGCCATTCTCGTTATTGATTTATTCTTCTTCTTCACCCTCATAATAGTATGAAAGAACTTAGTATTAGAATCCCCTTCCGTAAGCCATTTAATCCTTGACTTTTGACAAGCCAAAGACTCTTCTCGGTTAATCCATGACAAGTGGGCCTGTTTAGCATCCATCAAATCTTGTTCTACCTGCACAGAGTAAGATCTAATCGACTCCTCCTCCAGCCAATTAATTCGATCTTCCAGTGTTTTTATTTCTATCTCCACCCGACCAAAGCTCTCTTTATTCCACTGCATCAGCTCACTCCTTAACCGCTTTAATTTTTTACTAATACGAACCATTGCACACCCATCAACCTGCATCTCCCAACATCTACGAACCAACGGAAGGAAACCTTCATGAGTCCCCCACATGTGAAGGAAGCGGAATGGCTTGAAAATATTCTCCCTTTGCCTGAAAAATTGAATCAACATGGGGGAATGATTTGAAGACGAACGTGGGAGGTAGAAATACCGAGACCCCTCAAAATCGTTAAGAAATTGCAAATTAACCAAGACTCGATCTAGTTGAGCCCAAATGCGCCTTCCTCCAAGCCTTCCATTGCACCAAGACATCCGGTTTCCTGAAGAAGAAAGACCGAGCAAAGCACAATCATGTATACACTGGTTAAATTCAACTTTTGCCCTTGGAGCTTGACAGACGCCCCCAACTTTTTCACTATCATCTTGAATAGCATTAAAATCACCTCCAATAATCCAAGGAAATCCTTGAGGATCTTGCAACCTGAGATAGTCCCATAATTCCACCCTTTTACCACGAAAACAACTAGCATACACAACCGAAGTCAAAACACGCTTAGATCCATAAGAGAACCACCCAGAAATGGCTTGATCGGAAACTGTAGTAACCTGAAAATCCAAATTAGCCGCCCAAAACAACCAAAATTTTCCACCCACATCAGAATTATTAACAAAAAAAGGAAACCTCATCCATCTCGCCCAACGACTACATTTATTCGCACCTAAAAAAGGTTCAAGAATAGCCACCACTAATGGCCGGCTTTTATTCAAAATACGCCGAAGCCTAAATTTCGACGAAATAATACCCCTACAATTCCATATGAGAAACGACATAAAATCAATTAAATTTTTTGGAACGCGTGCGACGTTCCAAATTATAGTATATATATTATAGTATATATAATCTACTATAATATAATATTACATATATATTATAGTATATATAATCTACTATAATAGTATATATATTATATTAAATTATAGGATTATAAATATAATATATTATAATATAAATTTTTACTAAACGTGAAAAAAATACCGTTTGAACAGTAATTTAAAACCATTCGAATGGTTAAATATAACGTTCGAACAGTTCTGCACATATAAGTTATCACGAACAGAACCACGAACTCCGCCGTCCCCACCATTTGAAAACGAGAGAAAAGTTTGAAAACCCATCAATCGCCACCGTCTACCACCATAATCACCACCTATGTCAAATACTCTTCCTCCTAAGTGAAAGTATGCACTTTAAAAGTTATTTTACTATTTATTTTTATGGTTTTATAGTTTTATTCTTTTTCTCTAGGAAAATTATATTTTTTCATCAATAGTCACCATAGAACACAACAAATCAACCGTAGGATGTTTAGAAATGAAGAGTAGTATGTATTTTGTGGAAGAAACCCACGAAATCGATGGATTTTTAAGTGTTTCTATGGCCGCTGAGTTGACTCAGCCATGGGCGAGCTCGATCTGTTTTCCATTCGAATACATTCGAACAAGTTTAACCTTACCGTTTGAACACTTTTTAAACCTTCGAACGGTTTGAACCATTCTGTTCGACCACTTTTTTCAATTGTTTGAACGTAAACATTTACTTTGCATTAGCTTATTAAATTGTTTTCATCGTTTCATTGAATATTCTATCAATTAATTTTATTAAATTTTTATAGTATATAATTTTGTAAATCTTTTCTCATATTAAATTTTATTACTAATGTTGAATATATATATATATATATATATATATATATATATATATATTTTATTTTTAAAATTTTAGGTTCATAAGAATGTCTTATAGGAGTTGTAAACGTTGTAGATCAGGAGAACCTACCATCCAAACAGTTATAGAGTAGACTGTTTTAGTTGAATGGTAGGTAAAAGTGTTTGATTTTGTAGCTCTTATATGGGAGGGTCATTCCCTCCCATCAATATTCAATGATCGTGGTTAGGCACCAATCTTGGATCAGCAACAAGAATGAATGGAGCCCATTTCCTACATTGAGATCATTGCTAAGTTCTATAAAGAGCTCGGTATTGCCAATCCAGATGATGGAGCCGCATGCAGGATCTATGTCCGAGGAGTGCCTATTATATTTTCAGCAGACGAACTCACTACATATCTCAATATTCCTAGGCCGGTCGATGCCTATTTGAACCTACCACCTAAAGAGTCTGATCATTGAAGTGTTGCAAAGATGTCTCAGGATGATAGACCAGTTTACACAGATGAGATCAATACACTTGCTGATTATGAGGTCAGAAACTTGATTGTTGGTCTAGATGCTCTAGTGTATGATGGGACGAAGAGCATTAGGCAGGCAGATTTATCTTCTTTCTTCAAGATCATGAAGTTGATCATCGCCAACAATATTGACCCTCAGCAGCACAAGACTGAGGTTGGCATAGATCGAGCGAGATTTATGATATGGGTTGCTCGTGGCATTCTAATTGACCTCGTGAGGTATATATTTGAGAGGATCTGGTCAGAGGCTCGGTACATTATGACAGATATACTGCTGTTCAGGATCCTAATCACTCAATTTTTGCTACATTCAGAGATCATGCCAGAAGTTGCCGAGCATTCACAGCAGTCGATGGGACCAATCAACAGCCCCACCCTGTCATGGAGCACGGGACACTCGAGATTTCATTTTCGTGAACCTGTTCCTGACGACAGGGCTGATATTCAGAGAGATGCACAGCTAGGAGATACTGGAGTATCGGCTGGTGAGGCATCACGCACATCTACTCTCGAGGAGATGGCCGACATACTACGTGTTGAGATCGGCATACACACATCAGCGGTGATCAATGCAGTGCATATTGCCATGACTGAGTTGGGTACAGAGATTATGGCTAGCGTCTCTAAGTTACGTACAAAGGTTAATGAGTTACGTACAAAGATTAATGCCAATAATGCAACTCAGGTCATGCGGTGGAGAGTGATAGTTTGATTATTGTTGATGCTTTGAAGGATGGAAGTATGAGTAACTCTCTGCTGGGTATGCTTTATCATGAGATCAAGAAGTTAGCAGCTGGTTTTATTTCTTGTAGCTTCTCACATGTATACAGAGAAGGTAATATGGTTGCTCATAAGTTGGCTAGGAATGCTAGTATGGTTGATGATATTAGTTTATGGTGGGATTGTATTCCAGACTGTATTTCTCAAGCCTTGTGGTTTGATAATTGTCTGTAATCGTTTTTCCGTTTGATTAATGAAATTATCTTTCTATCAAAAAAAAAAAAAAGGTCATGCTTAGTACTTAATTGGCATAGGTAAAGAGACAATTAGCTGCAGTTGAGGATGGGTTCAAAGACCTCGCATCACGGTAGTTTCTTTTTTTCATTTATATTTTTTTTTGTTATAGTTATGGACAGTATATATGGTGTTTTGATAATTTTCTTTAGTTTTAAATTAAATATTTTGTCTTTTCTGGAGTAATTATTGATTTATATTATGTGGTGTATGGCTGATAATATTTATTTAAACAAAAATCTTACTTAACATAAAAGAAATCATTAAAATATTTTTAAATTAATTACATAAAATTAATTAATGAATTTGAATATATGATATATATTTTTTATATTTTGACTTACGTACTGAGATTAATATCATACGTTCGAATGTATAAATGTGGTGCTTGAATATGTTTGAACTAAATATATTCCGTTCGAATGGTTTAGAAACCTTCCCGCCAGGTTTTGCCAACAAATATTTTCCGTTTGAACAAAAATAATTATCGTTCAAATGGTTTTGAACCTTTCCTGGCATAATAAATTATTTCCCCGCCAAGATTTTCTCTTTCAAATGTATTTTTTTTTGTTTGAACGAAAAAAACTTTTTAAGACGCTTTAATTCGTCATAGAAAATACTGTTCGAATGGATATTTTGCAGTTCAAGCGATTTTGTAAAGTCATCAATTTTTTGAGACAAAATTTAAATTTTGTCCCAGAAATTGACTTTTAGAGACGAAATTTATTTTGTCCCTAAATAATTTCATCCCTAAAAGTCAATTTTGTTGTAGTGAGAAGAAGCTGGAGATTCAATCCCAAAAAAGTTTGAATAGTGGCAATCAATGATGTCCCAAAACTCTATGCCACTACAATCCTAGAACTTTTACTTGTCTTTTTATTATTTTGACTTGAACATTTGAATAAATGTGATGTTTCAATTACAATATTTAATATTAGTTTCATATTTCGAATTAAGAGTTCTATATCATAAGTATTGTTCGAATGTAAATACCAAGTTCAAATGGTAAATTGCAATTTATTAACCTTTGGGTGCATTTTAGCATCTGTCTAAAATAGCAACCAAAACCATTTGAATGACTTGAGAACAATCAAATATGTTCGAATATATAAATTTTCAGTTCGAACAAACTGCATGTCCTAACATTCGAACAAATAATATTTTCTTCGAACACATTTGTCATTATTGGAGTGTAGCATACACTGTTCCAACACAAACATTGAACCACCCGTTTGAACATAGGTTTTCAATTTGAACGTATATGAATCGTATCGGCCTAAGTGATATGGTATTGGATAACACCGATGATTAGGGCATATATAAACTGACCAAATTTGCCGTAACCGACGAGGACTGGCCGAAACTTGCAAAGAAAACTAACGTTAGCTTGTTCGATCTCGATTTGAACTTGGTTCAAACCACAAAACCGGTTGATAATATATATATATATATATATATATATATATATTAAGTTATTCGTATATAATACGACTTCTTTTCTCTTAAGTGAGTGAAACGATGTCACTTTACACCCAAAGTTTAGAAAAAAGAAAATGAAATGGTTCTAGTTTGTTTAATCCAAATGGTGACATTTCTCTCTAGGGTTTAATAACCTTGCCCCCTCCCCTCCCCTCCCCTTTCTTCTTCCTGATTCTTCTTCAGATTTTAGATTTGGGAGCACAATCAGGTGTCACAACTATTGAAGATTGAAGACTGAAGCTCAAGAATTATTGCAATTTATTTATTTTATGTTTTTTAGTTGCATTGTTGCTTAGGATAATTTGGTTTTATACATAATGTTTATTAAACATCTAGTGTAGTTTTTATTTTTCAAGTTATCTAGTAATTAGTATAATAGTATACACTTAGTACTTACGCTATCATGGCATTACTATTTTACTATTGCTAATTAATTTTTTTAACCTAATGTTAACATTACAAATGATATTAAAATTAAAATGAAACTTGAATATTTAAAATAGGCATTAAAAACTTAGCAAATTAGGATTTGAAATCAACTAAAAAAGGGTTCGAAAAGAGGGAGCCCAAACCGGCTGGAAACGTTCTGGCCGGCTTCCCACCTCTACATCGGTTGGTTTCAGCTGATCTTCTCTTTGTAAAATCACCAGTTGATCAGTTTTGGTTTCGGGCCAAAACCAAACTAATCGGCTCGATTTTCAGCCCTAATGATAGTATGGAGTGCAACCACTTGTCCATCACCAAACGTATTTTACTAGGAGGTTGGCGCCTATTTATTTTATTGTTAATTCAATTTTGTATATGCACTCTCTCAATCATATCGAAATTCAAGAATCTTTTAAGTAGAATATTTAGAGATGCAATTGAAGTTTAACCGAAAATTTAATGAAAATAATAAATAAATATGTTCAACTCAACCTTTTTCAAAATGGTTGGGTGCATGTTTTGGAATTACAAGAACAATTCATGAGATATGTTTTGAAAGTTTACATGTCAACCTTTACACTTCTAATTACCTAATAGTAGTTAATTTATTATGATTAAATGTTTGCTCCGAGTTTTCTATACTTTATTATGATTACATCTCAACCATGCTCTCTCCGATATATGGGGGTGTTGTAAACCAATTTTCAAAATATTGTGGATTTTTTATATCAAGTAATACTAGAATATCATATAGACTTAGGTGTGCAAGTCTCGCACAATCCGTTTTAAAAGTAGAGCCCATCATGAAAGAGTAATGTTTTCGTTCTTTTTTTTTTTTTAAGAGCGGAAGGTCACATGTTCAATAGTGACATCCTCCAATATTTATTAATAAGAACCCTCACTTGTGGCAGAAGAATACCTTAGAAACAAATCAAGGTCTATGGGCAACCTCAAAACACCAAAAAACCAAAAACCAACTATGACAAGCTATAGAACAAAAGGAAAAGCCACCACAAACAAAACCAGACTAACTTCGAATCGAAGGAAGACCTAACAGATCCAAACGAATTAGGCCTCGAAGAATCCAACAATTATTAGAATAAGCCAACTCAACACCTGAAGCCCCTTCCCCGGGTAACCAATCCGCCACCCTATTACCTTCACAGAAAACATGTTAAAAACAACACTGAATAGTTCTAGATAAGTCACCAATTTCCTCCCAAAAATCCTATAGATACCACACACCACATCTTCCTCTGAGCCACCAAAAGATAACCACTATAGAATCTATTTCAACAATCACATTAGAGATATTTAGAGACTTTCAAATTCTCAAGCCTTGAAGGAGTGCCAGGAGTTCCGCTTTATTATTAGTACCAAACCCAATATGAGAGGCATAGGCTTGAACTAACTCACCAAAATCACTACGAATAACCCCGCCAATGCCACAAGAACCTGGGTTACCAATACTGCTGCCATCCATATTCAATTGATACCACCCCAACTACGGCCTTAACCACCTCACCAATTTACAAACTGGAACGTTCGGGACCACCGGATTTATCTGCAGGGCCTCAAGGATCATACCATCCATGCGTGACAGGCTTTTGACCATCACTATGAGTAATGTTTTCATACGTGTCCAGATATACTTCATTTTTTTAAAGGAATTACACGAAATTTACTCACCTTAAAACTATACGAATTAATTTTTGTTTTTAATTCCTATGACTTAATGCACAAGAGAACTAATAGCAAAATGGAAAGAAAGTCAAAGTAAAAGACAATAAGTAATTTAACGTGATCTTCGAAGATTACCAATCTTCACCGTAACAAGAATGTTTCAGCTTCTTCGTAAGTAGAAAAATATTATAATGATCTTCAGCCTCCCTTTTGCTGACAAACTTTACGCTTACTTTTGGTGTAGCACAAACGCCTATGGAGATGGGCTCTATTTATTGGTAAGAAAATTAGAAAGAACAAAAAGAACAATATATATATATATATATATATATATATATATATATTTATATTTATATATATTTATATTTATATATATTTATATTTATAGGTTGCACAATTTTACTTGGTTTGGTAATTTCACAATTCTAAAAGAGTTTTAATCCCACGAAAACAGGATTATTAGTAACTCATGAGTTGTAATGAGTTAGCAAAAATTTAAGTATAACATGTTAATTTATAATTAGTTTATATTTATACTAATTGTTTATAATTTCTTTAAGAATGAGTTTGAACTTAATTTTGGCTAGCGAGAGGATTGACTAACGGTTGAAGAGCTGATGTCCAATGCATTTCGGAGGTACCAAGGTCAATGTCATGCACACTATCGGAGGTTTAGTACTACAACAGAGGCGCGTCAAAATCTATTCGAAGCAATGCCACCAAACAAATGAGAGAAAGTTTGTGATATGTTTGAAGAGCCTGCTTATCAGATAATTTCACTGCTATATTTTTTTATAGTATATGATATATGTATTAAACATATAGACATAATTTTTTTTAGCAATGGAATATTGCGAACAAAGCAAATAGATCAAATTTAATAATACACCATCATGTGAGTTCTCGATCTTTTAATTGTTTATTTAAACAAATGGTAATATTATACTAGCCTCCATTAAATATTAACATATATACTATTCTGATTTAAGTTCTAATATAAATTTCCCTTTTGTAGTAAGAAGAAAGTCATACTGACTATAATCTAACCCAATGGTATGCTAAACACATAAAAATTGTAATGGTCATATTAGGACCAGTCCCGAAACAGAAGCAAATCATGTAAGTTCAAGTTTTTTTAATTTAATTGTCTAATAATATTTTTGTTACTTATTCTAATTTTAATATTTTTTTTTGTAGGACAAGATGATATCGCTTAAGGAAACTGGTTCGGACCCATCTGATGAATTATCTGTCAATGAAGCCCAGATCATTTTTCAAGTTCTTGGACCACGTTCTGGATATTTGAAGAACTTAGGACGTTGCTTGAAGTCATTCTCAACATCATCATCCTCTTCTCAAACCAGATCGAATGACAAAACTCAAGAATTAGATGAAGCAAGGCTTGGGATAGAACATTTGGGGTTCAAGGAAAAAAAGTTACTGACCCGATTAGATCAAGCAACAGATTTAGAGGCGAGATGAGAAGAAAACATGCAGAAGAAGTAGGAGATTCAACCCCAAAAAATGTTTGAACATTGACAATCAATGATGTCCCAAAACTCTATGCCACCACCACAATCCTAGAACTTATTTTTCTTTAATTATCTTTTTATTATTTTGTCTCATAACATTTGAACAAATATGATGTTTAAATTATATTCTTTAATATTAGTATCATATTTTTAATTAAAATAATTTTGTATCATGAGTACCGTTCGAATGGAAAATACCAATTTTGAACGGTAAATCTTTTTACCTTACATTTGAACTAGAAAACAAAAACATTCGAACAACCTGAGAAAAATCCAGTCTGTTCTAACTGAATAACCTAAAGTTCGAATAGACTCTCGTTCCAACAATCTTTTTATATTTGAACTGAATGATTTCCATTCGAATGGGTTTTTGGGACGAAAATGTTTCATCTCAGAAAAAAATTCTCATTCGAACCAATTCGACTGGTTCCGCCCAGTTCCATCCCTAAAAATTACTTTTAGAGATGAAAATCAAATTTCATCTCAAAAGACCACCAAGAAAGATCACTGAAAATTTGTATTGATAATGTAAATTTTTCTTTTTCTTTTTTCAAAAAATTTTTTAAACTCATTAAAACATTTTAAAAAATACAAACTTATTAAAAAAAAAAATACTTCTTTAACCATTAAATAAAAAAAATAGAAAAACATAATCAGCGACTTTTCTTGATATCCACTCTTAGCGGGAGTAGCATTATTCCATTAATAATCCCTCGATGTTGCGAAAACTCATTGATATAGGCTTTACTCGCTACGCAAAGAAAAATACGTACACTTCTGAGAGAAAAATTAAAACTCCCAAATCTAGCTAGTTCATTGAGCTGTATATTAATCGAACTTATCAAGGAAGATTAGTTATATAAAGCTTCCCATCCTATAAGAAAACGAAACTAGGATCAGCCAAACCCTAAAATAGATAAGGATTTTCAGAGCATTTTAAATGATTCGTGGAAAAAAGAGAACGTGATTAATTCCATGCGGGAATAAGTAATCTGATGCTTGCATGCACAAAACTACGACGTCAGCATTAACGCCTATATAAACGCATCAGATATCCTTTACATTTAGCATTATCTCAAGTTGCCCTCGATCACTAATCTGCCTTTTAATTACAATGAAGTACAACTTAAGTACCATCTTCAGTTGTTGGCTTCTGTTGTTTCTTTCTCAGCAGGCAATTTGCACTACAGCACAAGTACCAGTTGGTAATGCATGCCAAAGATATATATATATATATATATATATATATATATATATATATATATATATGTATATATTTATATATTATTTTTGTTATTTATATAAGAATATACTACTATTATTATAGTTATTATACCTATCATTACAAATCATGGGGGTTGCAAGTATTTTCGTTCTTTTTACTGTCATTATTGAGATCGATGTTGATATCATGATCGTCTTCGTCGATATTTAATATTACGTGTTATTACTGCAATTATTGCGATGGTTCTGATATATATTGTGGTTGGAAATTGTGGGGGCGGGCAGAGGAGGAAGGGGAGTTTGACTATATCCCGGGGAGTGAGAGGGGTCCGGAACGCTGGGGATTCCTTAGGGAAGAATGGGCAAAGTGTAGGACTGGACGCAGGCAATCCCCCATAAACATTGTGAATTCGACAGTCAGAAAAGTCCCCAACAGAGGGCAGCTAAGGTTCAACTATAAGCCTGCTAATGCAATCGTACGTAATTCAGGTCATGACATCGAGGTAAGAGTAATATTGTACTCTGGAATCTGGATTAATGATATTGAGCTTTGTTCATTTCAAAATTTCAATGATCTTCTGTTTGTTGCGTTTTGTTTTTCTTTTAAAATTGTAAGACACCAGCCTCTCTATGGTGGATTTAAAGGCCCATTTATAGTCTGAATATATTGCAGAATAACGGCCGAGACTATTTGCCACTTAAAAAGTCTCTTCATTTCAAGTTCAATGGATAATTATATGATCTAATATATATTGAATATTAGTGTGTGTATATTATATATATAAAAATATATATATATATATATATATATACATACACTGATGAGATGATCACCCTATCCGTTAGGATTTTACTTCCTTTGCCACACTACATTTGGTCTTAGTATTGAGATCTTAATTAATTGAGCGGTCAATTTTTTAGGGGATGTTTGGAGAATAAGATAATATGAGAATTTTGTGAATAATAGTAAGATGATTTGTGAATAGTAGTGAGATAGTTTTAATTAAGTATTTATTAGGTTTTGAAAAAGGTGAGAAAAAGTTGAATAAAAAATATTATAAAGTTAAAATATTGTTAATTAGAATATTATCTTTTAATATTATTTTTATTTTGAGATTTGAAATAGTTGATTTTTTATTTTTTATTTAAAGGTTGGAGAAAGTTGTAATGATTAGTTTTAGAAAATAGTAATGAAATAGGATGAGGCGAAAACTTTTTCCAAATGATACCAGTATTCATGACTAATGAAACTGAGAGGATCGTATCTTTGTGCTGGAATATTATATATTCTTGAATATTAAATATTCTATAATAATAAAATGTCATGATCATCTAGATTGAATGGACTGGTGATGCCGGATCAGCTCAATTCAATGGCGTTAACTACTCCCTCATACAATGCCACTGGCACTCACCCGCCGAGCATCTCATCATCAATGGCAGGAGGTCTGATTTCTCTTTGATCGATCTAAGTTTAATTGTCTTGTGTCAATAAATATTAGTTAATTAATTAAATCGGCATTAATTTGTTATTATATATATAATCAGGTATGACTTGGAGCTGCACATGGTCCACACAAACACAAGCGGTATAGTCGCTCTTGTTGTTTCTCGGCTGTACCAAATTGGCCGTACTCCTGATCCATTCCTCTCACAGGTTGGAGCAAACAAACAAAAAGAAATGCTACATGATGATGTTGCGAAACTTGAGTCTCAAACTCCACTTAATTAAGTATTTGGCATTTAAATGACAAAAGTTTATATATATATATATATATATTGAATCGAAATATGATTTCGAAAAAAAAAAAAAACAGAATTCAAGGATCATGTATATGCTTACAAGTACTACTTGATCTGAATGATGTTATATTGATCTAAAACAATAGTACGTACACATGATTAATGCTTAAATTATTAATTAATTCCAGTTCACGGCGGAAATAATATCTCTGATTAACCAAGTGGGAAATAGGACAAAGGGCGTGGTCGATCCGAGAAGCGCAAGAACGGATTCTGCCAACAAGTATTACAATTACCTTGGCTCTCTCACTACTCCTCCCTGTAATGAAACTGTCATTTGGATCGTCAATCAAACGGTACGTATATTATATATGTCTGCCTCTGATTTCTCCAAATTCAAGCTGTATGGATTCTTCAAAGTAATTCCAATGTCGACGTATCTGTTTTGTTATCCTCAGATCAGTACTGTTGCAAGAGAACAAGTAGCGCTGCTTCGTGAAGCTGTTTTCGATGTACGTACCCATGCATGAATGCACTATTTAGCTCAATCAATTTGTGTTAAATATTGTTTCTACCGGCCGCTCCCTCTTTTATTCTTGATCTTATTTAATTCTCTCTGATTACTTGATTAAATTTATGGATAATTTAATTAAAGAAATAGGTACAATTTTGAGGTAAGGTTTGGATAATCATGAATTAAGATGAGATAAGTTAAAATGAAAGTTGAATAAAATATTATAAAAATATTATTTTTTAATATTATTATTGGTTTGAGATTTGAAAAAAGTTAAGTTGTTTATTATATTTTGTATGAAAATTTAAAAATGTTATAACGATGAGATGAGATGAGATGAAACATTTCTTGTATCTAAACTGAACTTATTCGTGTGAGGTTTACACTGTCTGAAAATTTTATAGAGGCTACATTAAATGTTGTATAGTGCATACGATGTGTCTATTTCTCTTTTAGAATTGGATCATCTGATTTGGTTAGAAAATTTATGAGGATCACAATACTATATATTTCCATCAAGATACTTCTAATTACTACGTAAGTTAATTAATGCTTAATTTGCTTAATTAATTGCAGTATGCGGAGATGAACGCAAGACCGGTGCAACCTCTCAATGGCCGGGACATCTTCCTCTACCTCTAAGAATGAAGTACTTGCGGATCATCAACTGTCATAAATTATTGGGCAGTTGGGGAATAAAGCAGAAGGGAATAAACAAGAAACCTATTATATACGCTAGCCAGCGAACAATAAAAACTTGTATCATCTTTGTATAATGTCTAAAAACTTCTGTTTCTATGAGTATTGCTTGTATTCACTTTCGCCTGCATATATATGCATGCGGTAGTAGTACTAGTTTATCCAAAACGGTGTTTATATATGGATTAAATATCCGAACATTAAAACTATAAATGATCTTAATTTTAATTTGTACTGATGAGCCCTAAACCGTAATCTAAAGAAGCATTTATATATTTTTAGTAATTTGTAGGTTACCCTTAATAATATTTGGAGTTAATTACACTTTGCCCCCTCGAACTTTCACTCAATTCATAATGTACTTCCAAAACTATTAATTGCATTAAAGTGGATCCTCGAATTTTCAAAACTTCTCAATCTCCCGTTCTGTTTACCAGTAGCGTTAAATCTAACGGAAATTCATTGCACGTGCTGTTTATGTTCATAACATTCACTGCAAAGATGTAGTTTTCATCTAATTTATTATCATTGACCACAGAAAATATAAAATAATATATGCTATCAATTAATAATAAATTATAAATCATTAAATATTTGTTTTTATTAATTTATATATGGTTAATGAATATAAAATAATTTCATACTTGCTTGCAACTTAGGTATAAAATAATTTTATATATAATTAATGATTAATAATTACATCTTTACTGTAAATTTTCATTAGATTTAATTCTGCTAGTAGTTGGAATGGAGGATTTAGAAGTTTTGAAAGTTCGATGGTTCACTTTGATGAAATTAATAATTTTAGAGGCACATTGTAAATTGAGTGAAAGGTCGAGAGAGCAAAGTGTAATTAACCCTAATATTTGGGACTCTACTCTATTGATTGTTACAAGAAACATTCGATTTAGCAGCTATATGTCACACCTGTTTTTATTTTTTTATGTTTTTGTTTTTTTTTTCTCTCAATAATTACTGTTTGGTGTAGGACTGCTTAATAGAAGTCGTCCGGTTGAATTACAGAAAATTATGACGTGTTTGATTCTGCAGGGAATCTGGATATATATGAGTCAATCCTTTTCTTAGGTCATTCTCTAATGCGAAGTTAACGTTTTACGGGTTTCGGTGCTAATCTTCTGATTAAAAAAAAAAAAGAAGACATTAATACCATAAATACTGTAGAACGGTGAATTGTATCTTCCAAGAAGGTAATTACCTAGCTAGCTACCAGCTATAGTACCAACTAACCAAAGGAACGTCAAATTAAGAAGCAGCAATTACCAGCTATATGAATTCATATGTTCTTAATTAGACTTAAATTAATAAAAAGTATTTTGGAGTCTATTCCATTAATTAATTATCACAATTAGGGGTTGTTTTTTATTCTCTAGGCCGGACAATATAAATATATATATATAAATCTATCTATCTTTGGAGCATGACGTGCTTTAATTTATTTATTCTGAAGGCGGACTCAAACATGATAGTGTAGTGCTAGCAGATTATTGGTCATTAGGATAATGTTTTCTGATACATGATCAAATGAGACTTCGTTAGAGCTAGTTTATTTTTTTTTTTTTTATTAGCTTGATTACTTCTAGTTTATCACAGATATCTAATTATATGGTTAGATAAATTAATTAAAATATATTTTCTACCTTGGATATATATATATATATATATATATATATATATATATAGATATTCTTTTTTAATCTTGATTTCTAATATGATCATTAGATTTTCTAATTAATTAACTAATATCTCTAAATTCTACTTGATTATTATTTCTAATATGATTATATATAAGGAAATTATTGAGAAATAATTATAGTTTTATACGTATCCATGATCACATGATTAACCAAGTCTACAGAGGTCATTTGCTACATTTCCTCACCTATTTCTTAATTCCATAAATATATATATAACTAATTATTATCAACATATGATTAAAATTGTATCATTTTTAATTCCTTGTGCAGCAAATCGACTATCTAGCTCATAATTAATTAATTAATGAGGTTTCTAACATGCTCAAATATTTTGGATTCAACCACTCAGCAAGGTTGCTATATATATATATATATAAAAAGAGCGGAAGTAGGGATAGAATGAAGAAGATGAAAAGAAAAGAAGCAGAAGATAAAAAGAAAAGAAGCAGATGATCAAAGAGAGAAACAAGCAACAGGCGGCAGAGCCGACCTTAGAAGCAAAGAATAAGAAATTAAGACAGATGCACAATTAATAAGTTCCTGCGGTAGAGCCGTCCTGGAACATGCATGAGTATGAACAAATATGAGGCGGCATGGCCGACCAATGCATGATATGTTTATGCAAAAATAAGATAATATGAAAATAAACTTGTATTCAAATTAATATAAACAGGATACAAGTAGAATCACAAATATATATATATATATATATATATATATATATTTATATATATAAGTATATATATATATATATATATAAGTATATAAGTATATATATATATATATAAGTATATATATATATATATATATATATATATATATATATATATATATATATATATATATATATATATATATGACGACATGCATGATGTAAGTTTCCCATCAGATCATAAATATAATTGTTCATAATTAATACAATGCAATTAGTCGCATAAAACATTAAAACTTATATATATAATTAATGTTGTACAATATTTTCCCATGTTTACGATAGACTATTTGAAACTATATATATTATTTTCCATATATATTAATATCCAAAATTTATACCCATCGACCTAATATTATTTTCTCTTAATGCCTAGCTAACTCACCGGCCACATATAACAAAACTATTAATTGCATTACTCGGGGATATATATTTGAACGATTTATATTTGTGAGGCCCCTAAGCATTCTTTTTTCTTTTTTCTTTCAGAGTTTCTTTACATGAACTGTAATGCCTTGTACCCAGAGGGTCGGAGACTTTGTTCCTGTCACCTAGAAATCATATCCCGACAATATAGATTCACTCCAAATAACACAAGAAATAGCTCTATAACACATAAAACTCCTTTAATCAAAATATCCGTTCCTCCACAAAGACATCAAAGAATTTCTCCAACATAGATAATAAAGAATATCCCTAAAGTCTCAATAAGGGTCATCAATACTACAAAACACTTCTCAAAGAAAATAATAAATTTTCTGAATAAGTGTCTCCGCTAATCACTTGTACCATTTGACACTTATTCCTCTATGCTCAACTAATCTCGCCCGTGATTCCTATTTCTAGCCCCTAGCCAAAACATCTAAAAAATAATCAAGATAATGGGGTGAGTTATCAACAACTTAGTAAGTAGCAGACCTAAACCTATGTGTAAACATGAGTCAATTACAGAATGTAGAAATAGACTGTCCTTAAAAATATAACAGTGACATTTTCATAAACATTTCATATAATAGTACATATAAAAAAACCTAAGGCAAAAGCATAACTGAACAAAATAAAAAACAAAAACAAATGCCATGTTTACTCCTGTAGTAAGGTTGTGCATTTCTACAGATAACCAAGCAAAACGTAGATCGTTGTTTTATCACCAAAGTGAGTGCACTCAAAATAGAGGCCATGTTTGCCCATGTGGCAGGCTTGTGCAATCTACTAATAGCCAAACAGAACATAAATCACTCTGTCACCAAAATGGTTTGCACTCAATTAGAGGGCCACTACTATTACCCATGGCAGAGTGATGGAGATCCAAGAAGAGTCATTCGCAATGCCACTAGGCAGGCTAGGCGCACTAAGGCTAGGCGGGTTATATGCATAGCTCGGGTAGTGAGGTGATGGACATCCAAGACAAGTGCAACTAGAGGAGTCTCAAGTGTTGGCCGATTCCTGATTTTAAGAATTGGATGACAAGATGACATCTCTTAATTTTAAGGATTTATCTATTATCATTTGTTTAAGTTATCTCCTAGTTTATTTTCTTTATTTTAGGCATTTGATAAGATTTTTTCCTTAAATTTAGAAGTTTGATTTGTTTTAAGATTAGGAATTCAAAAGAGATTGGGGGAGGGCTAGCCAAACCCTACTACTATTTATTTGGGTTTTTGGCTTATAATTCATTATTATGCTATTTTGAATGAATGAGAATTTTCTCTTTCAACTTTCAGAAATTGAGTGCTAGCTTGAATTAGTCTTAATTTTCACCAACCAACCCATTGAGATATTTGTGTTGCCTTGAGGTAACCCTAGATTCAATCACCCAACACAACACAAACACTTGAATGAGAGTGAGGCTTCCATCATTGGTGCTTTCGTTGAGAGTGTCCAACCTAAAGAGAGGAAGCCATGGCTGAACGACAACCAACTCATAGGGAACGAATTGAGAACCTTGAAGCCACTTTGGAGGCACAATACACTGCCACCAATGAATGGTTTGGAAGGTTAGAGGAGGTGCTCCACCAATTGGTGGATCAAAGGAGGAATAGAGAGAGGAGGCGCCAAAGGAGAAGAGCCCATAGCCCGGAGGGTTCAGTTGGATCTAGAAGAAGCCAACGCCAAGAGAGGGTGGATGACTTGGATTCATCTTCTCAAGATTCATCAAACACTCAAGAGGAATCAACCGGGGACAGTGATGGAAAAAGAGGGAACCCTGATGAGAGGAGCACGTAGTGGGGAAGTTCTCAAGCCAAAGATGGACTTTCCAAACTTCAATGGTGATGATCCGAGCACATGGGTTAGTAGAGCCGAGCAATACTTTGAGCACAATCACATGGAGGGCCATGCAAAAGTGTCATATGCCACCTACTTCCTTGAGGGGGAGGCCAACCAATGGTGGCAATGGATGAGGAAGATGTATGGAGCTCAAAGGAGGGAGTTGAAATGGAGGAAGTTTGTCAAGGAGCTTTTGAGGAGGTTCGGGCCAACCGAGTATATGGACTACCATAAGACTCTCTCAAAGATCAAACAAATCGAATCTTTAAGGGATTATCAAAAGGAGTTTGAATACTTGTCCACTAGAGCACATGGGTGGTCGGACAAGGCCCTCATTGGGCGGCTTGAAAAGTGAGTTGGCGACAGAGGTAAAACTTAAGAAGCTGAAGACCTTGATGCAAGTCTTGGAGGTTGCACGGATTAAAGAAGGTCAACTCCAAGATTTGAGGAAGAATAGTCGCTTGGAGGTGAGGCCACCCCCAATGGTTTCCAAGTTTGATGCAAACCAAACTTTAAGCAATGACTTCTCACCAGGAGGTCCTAGTGGAGGTGCATCAAGTGGAACAAAACCATTACTCGTGGGAGTGAAGAGGCTACCTTGGGAAGAGATGTAACGACGAAGAGAGAAGGGGCTTTGTTTCAATTGCAATGAGAGGTTTACAATGGGCCACAGATGCAAAACTAAGCAAATTTTTCTCATAGGGATGGAGTCAGAGGAAGAGGAAGCCATAGGGGAGAAAGAGCAAGGGCGAGAAGAGCAAGAACAAGATGAAGCCGTGAGGGGAGATCCTCAAATTTCTATCCATGCATTAACAGGCATTGTGAGGCCTAGAAGGATGAAAACACAAGCTCATATTGGCAAGATAGAGGTAACAGTTCTTGTTGATAATGGCTCATCCCTATACGTTATCAACTCTAAAGTGACCGAGAGCTTGGGGTTGCCTATGACTTCTATCACTCCATTCGAGGTCAAGGCATCTAGCAGGGAGAAGATGAGGTGTAGAGAAGGATTTAGAAAAGTTTGTTTGAAAGCACAAGGCCTTGAAATTGTAGTGGATTTATATTATTTGCCTATTGTGAGGTTGGACATTGTGTTGGGTGTGCAATGGCTAGAAGAGCTAGGGAAGATAGTCTCGGACTATAGAAAAATGACTATGGAGTTTATGATGGGGGGCAAATGGGTGACCATCAAGATGAATGGAAAAGGGGGATGTAGGGTCATAGGGCCTAATGAGATGGAGAAGCTATTGAGACAAGGGGTAATGTTTTGCTATCACATTGGCCTCCAACAGAGGGGCTTGAGTGAGGGACATGAAGTAGAAGATAAGGGCATGGAGAGGGAGTTAGGGGCCAAGGTTCCAAATGACTTGAGGGAGTATGTGAGGAAGGGTGGCCAAGTGGCAACCGAAGCCTTGGTTCAATAGAGAGGGCTCCCAACCGAAGATGCTACATGGGAGAGTGTTCGAGGTTCTCAAGGATCAATTCCAAGATTTGGATCTAGAGGACAAGGCTAGTCTTGAAGGGGGGAGGATTGATGGAGAGCCAAGAAGAGCCATTCGCAATGCCACTAGGTGGGCTAGGGGCGCCGAGGCTAGGAGGGTTGCATGCATGGCTCGGGTGGTGAGGTGATGGACGTCCAAGACAAGTGCAACTAGAGGAGTCTCAAGTGTTGGCTAGTTCCTTGATTTTAGGGATTGGATGACAAGATGAAAAATCCCTTAATTTTAGACCATATGTCCTTTAATTTAGGGATTTATTTATTATCATTTGTTTAAGTTATCTCCTAGTTTATTTCCTTTATTTTAGGCATTTGATAAGATTGTTTTCTTAAACTTAGGAGTTTGATTTGTTTTGGGATTAGGAATTCAAAGAGTTTGATTTGTTTTGGAATTCAAAAAAGGTTGGGGGAGGGCTAGCCAAACCCTACTACTATTTATTTGGGTTTTTGGCTTGTAATTCCTTATTATGCTATTTGGAATGAATGAGAATTTTCTCTTCCAAATTTTAGAAATTGAGTGCTAGATTGAGTTAGTCTTAATTTTCACCAACCAACCCATTGGGATCTTTGTGTTGCCTTGAGGGAACCCTAGATTCAATCACCCAATACGTCACAAACACTTGAGTGAGAGTGAGGCTTCCATCACAGAGCCAGAGGCTTGTACTATCACCCATGGTTGGGCCAGAGGCCACTACTATCAGCCTTGGCTGGGCTGGGGCCACTACTATTACTCGTGGCAGGGCTGAAGGCAACTACTATCACTTGTGGTAGGGTTGTAACCAAAGTAGAATAGAAACTTATGCATCATAATGTTTTAGATGCAATATCATATCACAATAGAGTACCAAGCAGATAAATATCATATACTTAAATAAAAAATTTTGGACTTTATATTCACATGACATTTTATACAGCTAAGAAACAAAGTACAAAAAATTGCTCATGTCTACACCAGTTGTAACACCCCACCAAAAGCCTATCAAGGAAACCACAAGGGTAGTGGAGAATGGACCATATTAAAAGAATTATTATCTTTGTGGGTTTAAAGTATGAGAAGGCAAAAGGATCCAACTCTTATGGACAAAAGCTTAGAATGGGCCGGAGGTAAATCCGATAAGATAAGGCCCAAGGTTAGGCCCAAATCCTAATGGGCCCAAGGCTCAATTGGAAGCCCACAAGCTAGGCCCAAACCAATTAGGCCAAGGCCCAATTCAAACCCCAAAACCAAGCCTAGCCAAAAATACCAAACTTAGGGCCAAAGTTGCCTAACTGGAAGGCCAAGTTTTGAAAACTTGCATCACACCCTTAACCTTAGGAATTCAACATTTATCTCCTAAGTGACGCCTATAGACTACTTGGTTCCCAAGTTTTACTTTGCCAAGATTCAAAGAAACAACTTCTGAAATTAGTAAGACAAAATCAAAACAAAAGAATCTAGCCTATAATGACAATCGGCCATGAGACCCTGTAAGGAAAATTCTAAGATTCTAACCTTGACCTCTTTTAATTAGACTAATAATAATACTAATTATTAAAAAATGTCATAATATCATGAGGCATGTCCATGCGGTAAGCTTCATGACAAATTACTAATAGACACCAACTAAATACTTCCATTACATGCCACCATGTTTCTTTGTCCAATTTGAATAGAGTTGTGTGCCATAAGCTTAGCCCTACCATATGATCTATTTAGAAACTTGAACCATGAAAAAGACAAGGGACGACACACACACACACACTTACACATCTGCAAGAAGTACACATCATAAGAGTTCAATTGGACCCAACACCTCTCACACCATCCAATAGACAAAGGTAGCACCTCTTTAAGTTATAATCTTTATCCCCAAGAAAAAAGAATGAAAGCTTCCAAATGGTCAGGTTTTCCTTGGCCCCCTTGAAGTCTTGGTCCAGAGATGGAAGGAACAAAGACAAAAAAAACCAAAAAGACCCTATCTTGCTGATTGACACCCTTGACATTAAAGTTCATTTTTTCTTTCTTCCACTGGCCACCAAAACTCCACTCTCTCAAACTAGGCTCTATACACGTTGTCTCAAGTGTGGGAGAAGTGTGTCAAGTTCCCTAATGCAATGTCAACATCCTTGCACCCTACTCCAAGCATCAATAGTGTAATTAGGTACCCCTAGAGTAATATCATCAGTTTGAGTCAAGGAATGGGAAGAAAAATCCTGAAATTTCATAGCCTTAATAGAGAACATTGAAGAGATGAATCAAATATGCAGAAAAGGTAGTAGGATGCATCCCTAGCCCACAAACAAAGAAGGAATTATAGCTCTAGCTCCTAGCCTATTACAATGACGAGCTTTCTTCCAAACCACTTCCTATTCCCACGCCATCTTTTTGATTCCCAAGCAAGAATGAAGAAACCATGGCATTCAGGCATCACTTGGCACCTAAACCTGGGTTTGACTCTAAAATATTGGAGACAAATTGAATGAAGCATTAATGAAGCCAAATGGCTCTTCTCGGCAAGCACCAACACATCCACTTCTCTTCCACCACCAAGACACATGTCCCTCATCCTCATCTATTTCTTATAGAAGGGAGGAATCAATTATGCATCAACTAGGCCTTACCAAACTATCTAAGGAAAACTAGTGGTTTAGACAATAGTTTTGAAAAAGATCAAGAATCTGAGTATGATCAAGCCAAGTTTGTGAGAACTTGCTCAATTATGAAATTCTTGCATTCCATGCCCCACAATATCAGAATTGATTTAAGTATAACTTGTTAATTTCACAATTCTAAAAGAGTTTTAATGCCATGAAAATAGGAATATTAGTAACTCATGAGTTGTAATGAGTTACTTAGCAAAAATTTAAGTATAACTTATTAATTTATAATTAGTTTGTATTTATACTAATTGTTTATAATTTCTTGAAGGACGAGTTTGAACTTAATTTTAGCTGACGAGAGGATCGACTAACGGTTGAGGAGCTAATGTCTAATGCATTCTGGAGGTACCGAGGTCGATGCCATGCACACAATCAGAGGTTCAGTACTGCAATAGAGGCACGTCAAAATCTATTCCAAGCAATGCCACCAAACAAATGGGAGAAGGTTTGTGATATGTTTAAAAATCCTGCTTATCAGGTCATTTCGTTGCTATTTTTTTATGGCATATGATAGATGTTTTAAACATATAGACATAATGTTTTTTTAGTAACGGAGTATTGCGAATAAAGCAAATAGATCAAATTTAATGATACACCATCGTGCGGGTTCTCGATCTTTTCATTGTGTATTTAAAAAAATGGTCACGTCATCCTAGTCTCTGCTAAATATTAACAAATACTATTTTGATTTAAATTCTAATATAAATTTCCCTTTCGCAGCATGAAGAAAGTCCTACTGACTATAATCTAACCTTATTGTATGCTAAAACACATAAAAATCATGATGGTCATGTTTGGACCAGTCCTGAAGAATAAGCAAATTATGTAAGTTTAAGTTTTTTTAATTCAATTGTCTAATAATATTTTTGTTACTTATACTAACTTTAATATTTTTTTGTAGGACAATATGATATCACTTAAGGAAACTAGTTCGGACCCATCTGATGAATCATCTGTCAATGATGCCAAGATCTTTTCTCAAGTTCTTGGACCATGTTCTGGATATTTGAGAGGTTTAGGATGTTGCGTAAAGTCATCCTTAACATCATCTCCTCTTCTCAAGTCAGATTGAAGGACAAAACTCATGAATTAGAGGAAGCAAGGCTTGAGATAGAACATTTGAGGTCCAAGAAAAAAGTGTTGCTGACCCGATTAGATGAAGCAACGGATTTAGAGGCGAGATTAAAAGAAAACATGCAGAAGAAGCACTATAAGAAATCAAGCCTTTTATAGCCCTGAAAATCGTCCCAAATACCCTCAATAATACTGCATTTGGTCATTTTTTATGATTTATAAATCGCTACAAGTTCAACGAAATCAAGAGCCACTTTTGATCAATTTCAGCGATTAGGAAAAATCATCGCAAAAACTACTATTTCCAGCGATTTCTTTTCGTAGCAACTGTCCAAAAAATCAACGGAAATGACCTTTCCCTTACCATTAAAATCCCTGAGAAAAGTCAATTGCAGCAATATAGTTCATTGCAAAAGGTTAAAAAGACGCCGCAAGCAGCTCAATATTTTTTCCAGCATTTTTGAATTATCGTGGCAATTACTGATAGCAGTGAATACATTTATGCCACTAAAAAATTATATCGCCACAAATATGTTTTTTGCAATATCGCCGCAAATATGTTTATGCCATGAAAAAATTATTGTCGATGAATTTTACTTGCCGAAAAAGGTGTTTCAGAAAATAAAAAAAACTACACAAAATAGAATATAGAAAAAATATAATACACATCCAAATTATATGTTCTTGCTCAAAAAACAAATGCACATGTGGGAAGCACAAAACCAGACTTACAAATAATCTAAAAGCCAATAACTCTTCTCCAGCCTAGAGAAATCATATGGACAAAGATAAAAATTAAAAGAATATGTTAAAGTAGAAAAAGAAACAAAAGAAAGGAATGAAATAACCCTCTTACCTTTAAGAACTTGCTCCCTTTTGGTAGGTTTTATTCCTAATCCTGTGCATGAAACTAGGACAAAGTCTGTTTCTTGCCCAGTCTGCAAGACATTAGTTATCATATTAAAAAAAACTGAAAGTATATCTATAAGTCATTCTCCCAATATGAAGCTAGCACAGTAAGTTATGTGCAACATTTATTATCATGTTACTGACACATCTTTTACCTCTCTTCCGTCTATCTTATTGATTTTGATTGCAATTGCACAGTGACATCTGGCAAGTAGTTTACTTCTACATTTCTAGATGATTAATCAGTGAACAATAATCATGATGTCATTTCCTCTAGTAAAGTTGCATGAGTTGACTTGCTTCAAAAGTCATCAGGCTATAGCTTTAATCAATGAAAATATGGACTTGTAAGCACTAATAAAAGTATAATGCATTTCATGCAATGCATTTTCAACTACAACTAAACTTTGACATTTGTGCTTCCAGTCAGTTTGAGAAGAAGGGGTTTTATAGCCATATATTCAGAAGTACATTGAATTTTTGTGTCATGCTCAATTCTTAAAATAATTCAACATATAGATTTTCCTTCAAGCAAAATTGAAGAAATTAAAAGAAGGTCATCCGAAAAGGTGAAAGCTTCAACACAATGGAAGTATGGAATTGAGCATGGAAGCCAGAATAAATCTTACGTTATGCAATAATCTAATATTAAAAAAATATGAAAGCGCCTACAGACAAGGCTTTTATATATTCTAATTTAAGCTTAAAGCTTCTATGGTCTTGCTTCACTACTGCAGGTCCTTCAACAGGTCTCTGCAACAAGAATAATGAACCAAATTAGTTGTGAGAACCAAATATATTCCACTATCAATATCATATCTATTTAGTCATGTAATAAAATGTGTTGATGCTTAGAGAAAGAGGATACAAACCCATATTTATACGTGAGACATATACTCGATGTTTGTATAGGATCTGGTCCATTTGGAACTCATCTTTTCCTCATGTAGTTTAGATCCAACTTTGGATGGTTGGTTTGCTTTATAGGGTTAGGGATGGTTGGTTTTCTATAATAGGGTAGGATGGGATTCTGTTGCACTTTCTCAAACAGAGAGAGAGAGAGAGAGAGAGAGAGAGAGAGAGAGAGAGAGAGAGAGAGAGAGAGAGAGAGAGGCTTAGCAGGTTTTGAATGTGACATAGAGGGAAGCCCTTTGCTTTATCTTGAGAAGGTTCCAATACGACTCTTCTTTTGCTTTGATTTGTTTATTTTCATGCACCTACGATACTAAAAACCTCTATCATCCACCGAATGCCTTCATATACCATCAGAATAGATGCAGCCTGCTTAATTCTAGAAGATGAATTACATTCCTACTAAGATACCAATAAAGTTGATCCTCATATATTGAAACAATAGGAGTAATTGATTAGATCAACAATAGCTAGCAGCAGTCACTAGAACTAGAAGTTCCATTCCACAAATCTATGGAATGGAACTTCTAACAGTTCTAGAACTGTTAGAATGAATCAACTTTGGCCACTTGCAGTACATTTCATTTATGGTGTTTGTCATTCTATTTTTGATTGTAACAAATGTGTTTGCCATGTGCTATCAAGGCAAGATTCAAGTTTGTTTTCTAGAAATTACCATGTTTTTCTTCCCCAATTGAGGCCATGGGCCTGAACCAGACAACTAATAGTACTATAAATGTCAATGAGTTAAACGCCACCACAAAGGTGTTTGGGATCCAACTTTGAATTCCACCATACTTTCGGTTCCAAAATCTTAACCATTTGTTAATGTAGTCAATCTAACATAGCATTATTTGTATTAATTTTAAAATACATTAGGGTTTAGATGCCTGTTAAGAAATATTTGGATTATGAATGATTTTATAGAAAGGGGAGAGTACTGGAATAGGACACTAAGTGTAGGGTAAGGCTTTATATTATATATCAATTCCAAAAAAGGGTTGTTTTACGAATCAAGCAAGAAAATAATTGAATTTGTAACTATTTAAGGTTTTAGGTCTACCCTAGAATATTTAATTGTAAAGATGATTTTTGCATGGATTTTAAATAAATATCAAATGATTTATATAGAAACTTGAAATTTTTAACGTGAAAGTATTTTCAAAGGGACAACAATTGAAAAACCAATTGACCATGTATCGGTTACCTAGTAGGCCATGCATGGAGTGGGCAGGTTTTTTTTTTTATTATTATTTTGTTTTTATAGAAGAGACAGAGGTCACATGTCCATGAGTCCCTACCAATTTTATTAAAAAACCCTCATTTGTGGTGAAGGAAAACCATGGTAACAAACCGGACATTTGGGATTTACAAATGAAAACATCCCAAATATCAAACCTAAACAAACCAATAAACCAAAACCAAATAACAAGGCCGCAACCAAAAAAACCAAGGACAAAAATTTATCGAACTCTCAAAGAAGGAAGACCAGATGAATCCAACCGAAGCAAACCTCTCAGGACTCGAGGTAATAGAGACTTATTGGAGTAGACTAAATCAGCACCATTGGCACCCTCCTTGGCTAACCAATCCGCCACCTTATTACCTTCAAGAAATACATGCTGAAAATGACAATTAATAGTTTGAAGCAAACCAACAAACTCTTCCCAATAATCCTCCAGGTACGAAACCCCACACCGCCCTCTATGCCACGAAGAAATAACCACCATCGAATCAACCTCAACAATCACATTGAAGAGCTGAAGTGTCTTGCACAAATGCATGCCATTAAGAAGCGCAAGAAGTTTCGCTTTATTATTAGAACCAACACCAATGGGAGTGGCAAACACTTGCACAACCTGGCCTAAGTCATTACGAATGACCCCACCGATACCACTAGAACCCAGATAGCCAAGACTACTACCGTCCGTATTCAATTTAAACCATCCTACTAGCAGTATGTGCCACTTGACAACTGTGCAATGCCTCTCTTTTAAAGGTGCGGGTTTGATTCGTAAAGTTTCAAGAATCATGCCATCAAAACGGGACAAGTTATAAGAGTTATCAATCACCTGACAAAGAGAACTAAGCCATACACAAATAGATTTGACAACAACTTCATGTGATTCAAAGGTGCCCTCCATTTGAGCTAGGCATCTTCTCCTCCAAAGTCTCCAAAAAACTATGGCAGGCATAAGGCCAATTAAAACATCCACCTGTGAATTGGACTTAGCATGTCGGAACCAAGAAGAAACTTGGTTATTCCAATTTCTACCAAGAGGAAGTCGAAATAAGTTGCTGAAAAATGTCTAGATTCTTTTAGGAAAATCTCCCTCAAAGAGAACATGAATAATGTCTTCATGTTGACTTGTAAAACAATACTCACATTTGAAAACAATAGAAATGCCAATACGACGTAATCGATCATCCACACTCAAAGCCCTATGCCAAGCCTTCCAAAACTGAATAGACATTTTCAAGGGGAGACTTTTATGCTAAATCCAAGAATGCCAGTCAAGAGAGTAGCCTCAGAGTCTAATACAATGCCATGCAGATTTAGTGGAAAACATACATGTCTCTGATTTGGTCCAGACAAGAGCATCCTTCCCCAAATTATGCCTCGACAAAGAGACTAAAATATCATCAACATTTTTCAAACCAACCAGGTTCTCAAGCAGATTCATATCCCAACTGTCTGACAACTGACACTCTTTAATTTTCAACAAAGGCTAACCCACAATTGGCAAATCATTAAACAATGGACCATTCTCCCTCCATTTATCATACCAGAAAAAATATCACATTCTCTAACTCTTCATTTGATATTATTCAACATCAAAGGGATGCAGTGAGCAACCATTTTCCAAAATTTTGAACCTTTAACAACATCAATAAGTAGCCAAGGTTTCGATCCTACATATTTAGCCTTAAAGAACTTTGCCCAAAGAGAGTTACCTTGTAGAAGGTTCCAAGCAAACCTTATGTGCAAGGCTGTCGAAGTGTCTTAGAGATGCCTCAAGCCGAGACCTTCTTCTGCCACAGGCTTACAAATATGTTTCCAAGCCACCCATTTCTTTTTATCTCTTCCATTAGACTCCCCCCAAAAGAAAGGGCTCATCAGTTGATGTAACTTACTAATAACTGCTTGAGGAACCTGTATAATAGAAAAAAGGTGAAGGGCCATACTTGAAATAACATGACGTAACAAAACCAGTTTCCCTCTAGAAGACAAAAGGCACATTTTCCAACCACTAATTTTTTGCCTCACTTTATTCACCATGCCTTCAAGATGTATTTGCTTTAGACAACCAAGGATAATGGGCACTCCAAAATATTGGAATAGAAATTGCCCCTCCATGAAACCGGTGCTACGGAGAAGACGTCGCTAACGAGTAAGGGAGATTCTATTTGAACAATACAAGGTAGATTTTTGTTTATTAATAGCCTGTCTCAACCATCTTTCATATTGACCCAAAATACCTTGAAGAACCTGAACCGACCTTTGGCTCCCATTAGAAAAAATAACCACATCATCAGCATACATTAGATGAGAAATAATAAGCATACCTCTGGCCTGATGAAAGTGTCCAAATATATTTTCAGTCACACTCTTATGAATCATTCGGGAAAGGAGCTCTTGCTGGATAATAAACAAATAGGAGAAAGATGATCACCTTGTCAAAGACCACGTCTGCCTGGAAAAAAACCTTTAATAGTCCCATCATCATAATCGAGTATCAGGGACTAGAAATGCAAAAGAAGATCAATTCACAAAATTGAGGTGAGAAACCAAAACTCAACATGACTTGAATCAGAAAATTCCAATCCACACAATCATAAGCTTTTGCCATATCTACTTTTAACAAAATGTTGCCACCATGATTCTTTTTATTAAGAGAATGTACCATTTCCTGAGTGAGGAAGATATTCTCAAAAATACTTCTGCTTGGGATAAAAGCGCCTTGCTCCAGCTAAACCAGTCAAGGCAAGAGACTAGTTAAACAACTCACAATTATCTTGGAATAAAGTTTGTAAAAAATAGAGCACAGACTGATAAGGCAAAACTTGTTAAAACTAGTTGGAGAATCCACCTTTGGAATTGAAACTAGATAAGAAGTTGTAAGAACTTTGGAAGAGACTTAGAAGCAAAGAATTCCAACACTGCATTCTACAAATCCTTTTTAACCACCTCCCAGCAACTCTTATAAAAACCAGATCCAAAACCATTAGGGCCAGGAGCACTATTAATCAGGATAGAGGACAAAGCATCAAATACTTCCTCCAATGATGGGGCGCTAACAAGAATAGCATTCTCCTCCAGAGAAATAACCGGATCAATAGGACCCTCAAAAGTAGGTTGCTCAGCCGGCGGTTCACCCTGTAGAAAAGATGAAAAATAATCTACTGCACCTTGGTGAATGCTCTCCAGAGACTCAACCACCATATCATTCGACCGCATTTCTAGAACCCGCTTATGCCTTTTACTGGCTAGGCAATAATAAAAAAATTTGGAATTCTGGTCATCACTCATCGCCCATTTTATCTTAGCCATTTGATTCAAATGAATTTCTTCCCGACGCCCCCAATTTGCCAACTCCGCATTTGCCACCTGTAACTCTCTATCTAGATTATCATCCCAGTTTAATTGAAGGTGTTGCTCAAGCTCCTCAACTTGATTTTCAAGAGCAGTAATCCGAACCAATGTATGACTAAAGACCCTTTTATTCCATTCCCGCAAGGTGATCTTAGTTTGTTTTAACTTCATAACCAGAGTCTAAATGGCTGTACCACCCTCTCGAGAAGACCAAGCCTGCTGAACAGAATCCATCAGATAGTATTAAGAAATACCGATAGAAAAGAGGCATCCATTAGAACATGGTCCAATCGTGCCCAAGAAGGAGCAAGGTCATATTGCCCATTGCACCATGAAAAGGCACTCCCCTTCGATGCCATTTCAATCAAACCCCTCTGATGAATCAGTTATTAAAATCCTCCATAGATGTAAGAGGTTGAGGCCTACCTCTTCTTCTTTTAGAATCATTCCAGATAATATTAAAATCACCAAAAAACATACACGGGTCGTAACCCATATTCTGAAGACTAAGAGAATCCCACAAAATATGCCATTCAGCCATGGTACATTTTGCATAAATGACTGTAAGCAAAATTTTTTCAGACCCTTCACCTACTTGGATAGAAACATATTGCCCTCCCATTCGACCCAAACTCACTTCTAGGGTACTATCCGAAAAAATCCAAATTCCCCCCTCCCCTCAACCTCATTTGAAAGGAAACTATCAAATTTCAAAGCACAACACAATCTGCTAGCAACATCAAGGTTTTGAAAAGGTTCCAAAAGAGCAACAATTTTTGGCCTCAACTGACCAAGTAATTTTTTAAGTCTACCTTTTGAGGTCCAATACCCCTAATGTTCCAAACTAAAATGGGATCAATCATTGAGACAGATTAGAGAATCTAGCAAGAACCCAAGAAGAACTTCTCATTTTAACAAACATTTTTTTCTTATATTTTCTTTTACCTTCATTGGCCTCAGATTCTGTCAAGTAGTCTTTATCTTGAGGAAAAACTTTAGGGCATAAGTCTGGCTGCTCCACAAATGGCTGCTCCTCATAAGAGTCATCTTCCAATTCCACAGTAGCCAAGTCATTCTCCTAGACAACAAATGGCTCAACAGGCGTACACTCACAGGCCACCAACACTGGTTCAGAAACAACCCCAGGTTGACAAACCAGCATAGATTCTGTTGCTACGACTGTGAGCACAACAGTATCCAAATTATCATTTGCCTTACCAACCTCTATTTCAACTTCTGTGACTGAAAGCACCCGTGGCTCAACAGCACATTCCCTAGTAGCCTCAGTTTCAGGAATCAACGTCTATTTGTCAATATCAACTACTTGCCCCATAGAAAAAATAGGTTCCAAGACCACAACATTCTGTGAATTTTCCCTCTCTGTGTCAGTCAAAAAATCATCCACCACTGCACTCGAAACCACAACTGCATTCGGAGTCACAACAACATTCGAAACTACAGTAGAGTCCCCATTTGTAGTCATCCCTCTCTGCCTTTTCTTCCCTCCCCAATCCTTCCCCAACTTTCCATTTTGATCAGCACGACACGACTTTGAGTTATAGCCTTGCATTCGACACTTGCAACAATATGTAAGGAGTGTATCATAAACAATTTCTTGTTTTCTACTAGATGGCAAACCCAGTACTACAATCCAGAAATGGGAGAGAGGTTCTTTGGCATTGTCAACCTCGACACACAGCCTCACCCCATCTATTCTCATGGCACACCACGTCGGATTATCCCGTCGAATGAATGTACCGATCGGGACCATAAGGATACTCACAAATGATTCACTATAAAAATTTGGAGGGAGTCCCGGGAGAGAGACCCATACCAGTACCCTAGATGGTTCATCATCCTTCGTGAAGTCTGGAGTCCAACGAAAAGCCTGGTAAAAAATACCATTGATCTCACACACATGTCTCGACAACGCTTTCATGAAATCAGTCTCGTTTGTCATACGAACAAAATTGTTTCTCGGCCTGTGCATGGAAGAAACAACTGGAGGTGATGAAAGGCCCCAGCAGTTGTGGATGAATGCATGGATTGCATCCAAATATGGACGCTGCTTCAAAAACATGAGAATCACAGAAAAACAGAATGGTTCCACTGACTTCATAATCTCCTCTTGTGAAAACTGAAAATAAATTTCTCCATCCAGCACTTTTGGGGGTCTAGGTAGCAACATCATTTTTTATAATTTTAAGATTGTGGCACCCCCAACCCCTGCTTGGGATTGGATGGAGACTGAAATGTCAGGACATGTAACACAAGGCTACTTATCCCTCGTACATGACAGATAATATGCTATGCATCTAAGTACACTAGCAGTATGCAATATAACATTGCAGAAGAAAATAAATAAAGGGTCTGAATTTCTAAGCAATGCACAATTAGTAATTGCAAAGTACATGGTACCAACTACAAATGCATTAACACTTTGTCCATGTCCATAGAAATTTAGTGTAAGACAAAATATCCCAAAGTATCAAGTATTAAAGTTTGTCTCCCAAAACATATGGGACCATATCAAAATATAAAGTATCTTCAAAAGTTTAGGCCTAAAAACCATGAGCCCCATTTCTTTTTCTTAACAAACGGCTATTTTTCTTTCTCCTTCAAAGTTAATGTCCCATTTGGAGCCGAGCACCACAAGACTCCATGAGACTTCTATCATTTGGGCGGAGAAGATTCTAATTCCTTAGCTACTTCATTTGGGTCAGGTGAGGGCCTTAATGATTGCCCAAGATAAGCGGACATCTGGTCTTCTTGTTTATTGAACCTCAAAAAGTTGGAGCGAGGCTGTATGGTATACTCGTCCCCTATAGTAGAATTATCAATATTCATAATTCTTGAGTGTTTAGGGTACCTGTAACAACTTCTACCATTCCAGTTTGGGAAATGGTAGTGTAAACTACCACAGTGAGATGTCGAGAAATCTCAGTAGGTAATCACATAATATACTTAATCAAAACAAGCATACGAGAGGTACATCATGAAATGCGTACATGAAACATGTACTTGAGTTTAAACAAAAACTTGACATATGTATTGACCAATTTCAAAAGACTTGTACAGAGATTGTGACCTTTTCAGAAAACTTTTTTGACTTTCTTTTCATGTTGATCTTAATCAGAAACTTTTCTTATTAGAGACATACCATAAGATTTGCATTGAGTGATTCTTATCACATGAGCTCTTATTCTTATTCATAGGGTGGACACAACACGGCTCCCCTCCTTGTGCCGCGTATTCCTGCTAGTCATTGTACCATCATCGACCTGTAAGTGGGAATCGCAGGCAGGACTACCACCATCCCAACTGCACGCACCGTAGGAGGGAATCTCAGGAAGGACTCTACCACCATCCTTACTTACCACCCTACAGTTTGTGATAGAACTTTTTGACTCTTTTCTTTTATAAAGAACCACTTTCTTTTAGAAAATATTTTTCTAAATGCATGAGACATGGAACTTAAGAACTTCATACTTATACTTGACATGTGACATATGGAATGCCATGCATGAATTGACCAAACATAACATGTTCAAATCATAACATGATTACATGGAATACAAGAAACATCCAAACTCATTCATGGAATCATGGAAACATGATTAGGCTGAAACACATAGGGGTAAAAATCATGAGATACATCACTTAAATATGTTCCAATCCTTAAGCATATAACAGAGGAATCAAAGTATGATAAAACAAACATGAAATCATGACATTTAACTAAGATCCAAAACATACAACACATGACATGGCCGAAACATTATGGCACATAGTTCTTCAATTTTAAACATGTGAAAACCTGAACATATGGCTAGTATTTCATGGCATTTTCATCACAAATTTCAAACATGTAATTCCTTCCATAGATTGATATAAGATCATAATAACATAATCAAGCAATCAAACAAGAGATAACCAACAAAACAAACATGGAAATGAAAACGATCTACAAAATCATATACAAGTGTTAACCAAAGTAGGTTGAGTGTATACTTACGAAAAAAAATCCACATATAGCAATATTAGCAAGCTGATCCGAGTATTCCATATTAGAAAAGCAACTAAAAACTTCACTTCGTGTTCTAAAGTGTAAGTGTAAGTTTCTAGGGCAATACTTGCCTATATCTATTTGGTCTCTTAGGGTTTTTAGAGTAAAACCTTCTTCATTTCATTCTTAAAGCAAAGAAAACCATAAAATAACCAAAGATATGAGTGGTGGCTAAAAATCATAGTGAACAAAACTCTCCTTTACATTCGGCATCAAAGGTTTCTTAAGAACCTTAAAACCATTTCTCAAAAAATCTAAAGAAAAGTGGATGTTCTAACTTCCACATTGACCAAATGAGATTTGAATCTGATTTTCGGTTTGAACAAGTGGTGTGTGTGTGAAACTTAGAAGAAAAATTGATTCTTTCCTTTACTAGGTTTAGTGTGTTGAAATCCCTTCTTGGAATAGAAAAATCCTCTTGTTTGGTTGAGGAGAAAATGAGAGAATCCTCAAGAAAATATGAGAGAATTGTATGGAGAGGGCAAGAGAATGAAGATTTCAAAATTTTGCAAAAAGAATAAGCCTTTGGGTGTGTGGTCTTCCTCCCCTTTTATAGAAAATCACTCACTCTCTCATTGGTGGTTGAAAAGCATTGCATGTAAGACAAGTGGCAAGGTTCCTTCTTCCTCCTTTCACATTGGCCGAGACACCCCTTGGAGTTCCCCATGTAGATTGCATTGGGAAGGTGCACTTTTGGGGTTGGCGTGTGGGCTCTCTTCCCTTGGCCAAATTCCTCTAGTCTTCCTTTTATGCCCTTCCTTTCTTCAAATAATTTGGTGTTTCTTCTAAGGGTAACAAAGTAAAGTATCATATGGCTCTCCATTTTCCCAAACAAGCAATCCTTTGCATGGATGACAAGTGGCAAAAGGCTCATGCCAAGGCCAATCTCACTTAGCATTCTAAGGCTAATTCTCCCTTGGGCTCAAATTACCCTTCAAAAATTCTAATGCTTCTAAAAAATAACTAAGGCTCCCAAAGAAGTCACAACCACTAAGCACAAAATCTATGAGCCATGTTTACGAAAGGTTTGAGTCATCACAGAGATATGAATGCCTCACATGCACATTCCTTTAATAGTGTGAACAATTTCTATAAAGGGTGCGCATGGCTTGAACATTCTAACTAAGATTGTATTTAGTATTAGTCAAGCAATAACTACTATAGAAAAATGTTTGTTATAGCAATAATTATACATATATATAATTACATTTTACTTTTATTTTAATGATTTTCTTTTATAGGTCACACCAATATTCGAGTAGCCACAAAATAGTGATAGGCCGACCATAAATTAATCACTCATACTAGCTAATTAAAGCACTATCCGAATAATCTATATGCTTAAACCTGCATAATTATGGTGAGATTAATTAAACCCAGCTCTTAATTCCCTAACAGTCACCTTTGGTAACGTCTTAATATTATAGCAATTTCTAAGCTGGCTTTTTCATGTCATTTTAATTACCCATATCTAATTAGGTCCGCAAACCAAAATTAAAATTAAAATGAAAAAAGTAAACTTAAACTTAAAAAACAGAGTTTCTTACCAACAGTAATCAACTCCAACCGAGTGGAGGAGAGGACTGAGAGGAGGCAAGTTGGATTACCCACTACTACTAGGTAGGAAGGTCTTGCTTGATGTTGAAAGGCAGTTTAAAACATCTCCAAAAATACTCTTTTTGAACTGGAACCACTAAATTGCGAGTCATGCACGATGATGAGTGGGTTTTGCTTCCGTTGTGGCCAAATCGGTGGAGTCTCCGCTGTTAGTGGTGGATTTTGATGGAAGAGACAGTCGGGTAGGATGGTTTTCTGAGTGGGTTTTGCTTAATGTGTAGGTGTTGAGAAAATGGAGAAGAAGAAATTGGGGGCAAGAAGGTGAAGTCGGGATTTGGGAGTGCACGGGAGAAATGTTATGAGTGAGGGGGGCAAATTTGATTTTTGTGCATTTTGGCGCCGTTTACATTAAAAGGGCAATTCCAGCAAAATTGCTCGTCGCAACATGGTTTTCACCTTTTCCTACGATTTTTTACGCCACAATTGTACTTAAAATCAATGCAAAATCTAAAAATCTTTTTCGTCAATTTTTTTATGCCACAATTGTGATTAAAATCACTACAAAAAGTCAAACTAGAAAGTAGCGATTTTGAAAGCTACATCGACCAAGAAATCGCCGAGAATAATGATCTATTGCGGCAATTTTATTTCCAACAAACAATAAATCGCTGCAATAGCCTATTTTTCTTGTAGTGAAGCTAATATTCAATCCCAACAAATGTTTGAACCGTAATAATCAATGATGTCCGAAAACTATATGCCACCATCACAATCTTAGAATTTATTTTTCTTTAATTGTCTTCTTATTATTTTGTCCCATAACATTTGAACAATGTGATGTTTAAATTATATTATTTAATATTACTATCGAATTTTTAGTTAAAATAATTCTATGTCATGAGTACCATTCGATTATAAAATATCCAATTTGAACAGTAAATCTTTTTACCTTGATTCGAACAAGAAAACAAAAACATTCGAACAACCTAAGAAAAATCCAGTCTGTTCGAACTGAATAACCTAAAGTTCAAACAGACTACCGTTCAAACACTCTTTTTATATTCGAACTCGCAACAATCATTCATATTAATTGTGTTTGAACAACAATTTTCTTATTTGAACACAATGTCGGTTGAACAGATTCAAATCTATTTGGTCGTTTGAATCAAGTTTATGTTCTGTTCGAACAGTTCGGTTTTGTTCAAGCTGAATGATTTGCATTCGAACGGGTTTTTAGGACGAAAAGGTTTAGTCTTAGAAAAAAATTCTCTTTTGAACCAATTCAATTGGCTCCGCCCAATTCTGTCCCTAAAAGTTACTTTTAGAGACGAAAATCAAATTTCATTTCAAAAGACCACCGAGAAAGATCACTAAAAATTTTTATCAATAATGTAAATTTTTATTTTTCTTTTTTCAAAACATTTTTTACACTCATTCAAACATTTAAAAAAAAATCACAAATTCATTATAAAATACTTCTTTAACCATTAAGTAAAAATAATAATAATCAGTGACTTTTCTCGATATCCACTCTTTGTGGGAGTAGCATTATTCTATTAATAATCCCTCGATATTGCAAAAACTCATTGATATAGGCTCTACTCGCTAAGCAAAGAAAAATATGTACACTCCTGAGAGAAAAATTAAAACTCCCAAATCTAGCTAATTCATTCACTACAAGAAAAAAGGCTTTTAGCAGCGTTTTTACATTTCTCACAAAAGAAAATGATGCAAATCGTCCTTGTTTGCGATAGATTCGAAGTCGCTGTTGAATAATACCGCACAGAAATGAACATAGCGTGAGTGAACAGTGAAAATGTTTATCGTGATTAAATATTTACTTATTACGTCGATTTTTCATCACAATATACTTACATCTTTTCTGTCGGCAATGTCCTTCTTGAAAGAGAATTTATTATGGTGATTTTTGAAGAAATGCCACAATAAAACTCACATATATTTTTTTCCCTCGCGGTTTCCCGTGCTTCTCATTCTCCTGTAGCTTCCCACCATCATCTTCCTCCTTCTGGTATTTTCCTTTCGATGTTCCCTTCCCAAATCGAAGACGCCTTCTTCCAATTTGTATACTGAAGGCCGTTTGTTCCACAAATCATAAGGTAATTGTCAGAAACTCTCGAGCCCTATCTCGTTAATTCCTTTAATTGTCTTCAACCTGTAAAACATTTGTAGAGTTTATGGCTTGTTTTCTTGAAATTTTTGTTTTATCTTAATTACACTCTATTCATTACAACTATCCTACAAATATTGTTATGCCAAGACTGGTCCGGAAGGATCCCACCATTAGCCAAGATGGAACTAGAGCTCAATTTGTGGGAGGAGAGAGAAAGCCAAATATGACAGTTAGATCTTGCATTAAGGTATTTTTTTTCCGAGTAAAGACTCATTGAATATTTAGATTCAATATATTGATGATACTCTTGATTCATCCACGAATTGTTTCATACATGGAGTTAATCATCAAACTACAACGTCATCAGAGACCTATTGTGAAGTTCTTGTGATGTAATAAGGAAGGGATGGGTTTGTAGAGTTGGGGTTGTGACATTATGTTTATCATTTTTATGACATTATGTTTATCAATTTTGCTAATTTTTCTATCGGTTGTGATACATGATATACATCTCCTCATTCCCATCTAAACACACCCAATAGACAGATCAATTCCATGCATACATGTTTGGAATTGATTTTGTGGCCTCACTTTTCCAAGGAGTGAGTGTTTGATTGATGTAGTCAGTAGTTAACCAGACCAAAGCATAAAAAATAACTAATCCTATACATTAGCTCATTTACTAACAATAGGCAATCATTCTCAAGAACTGAAATTATTGTTCCCATCAAAACTTAGCTCATTTACTAACAATAGGCAATCACTCTCAAGAATTAATATGATTGACCACATTAAATAGTCATGCATATCGAAGTAGTTCCTTTTCTCCTGAGAAAATGAAGCAGTTTTGGACAAACTCAAATAATAAGGCATGATAAACACCAGAGAAAAATGATTAAGAATCTAATCTAATTCATCATGTTCAATTATCTCAACCATGGATGCAATATTGTGGGGGAAAAAACCATAGTAGATATAGGCAATTGAATATCAGTTTAGCACACTGGAGAAAACATGAATTGGAACCAGATACCAAGCGATATCAATAATTGCAGGAAAAGATAAGCATTTTGCCCACGAAACACAGAGCCCAACCAAAACCCATATCATTTGTCTATTCAAGGGAAAGATATGGAACAAAAAGGTTAATCAAAGGAGGCAAAACAAAACCAAAAGACATACAAGAAGAAAAAGAAGGGCTAAGTGATTATGGAAGGGAATGTTAGAAATGGAACTTACCAAGCAACGGTGGAAGTGAGGGTGAGCTTTGATGCTAGGGCTTAGCAGTGGGGGAGAGGGGGGTTTGGATAAGAGACGCTGGGAGTGCTTTGTAGATGTCATAGCGATAGTAGTAGTAGTAGCATTGGGAGTTTATTGCGAAACTTCTTATGGGGAGGCATAGGTGAGGAAAAGAAGTATCATTTGGTTAGTTGGAAGAAGGTTTGTCAACCATTGGATCGCGGTCGTTTGGGTATTAAATATTTAACGTTTCTTAATAGAGCTTTACTTGGGAAATGGCTTTGGAGATATCAATTGGAGAGTAAAACTCTATGGAAAAATGTGATAGATGTGAAATATGGTAGTTCATGGGGAGGTTGGTGTTCTAAAGCATCTAGTGGAGTTTATGAGGTTAGTTTGTGGAAATTTATTAGAAAAGGTTGGGATTCTTTCTCCAATAATTTCAGATTAAAGATGGGAGATGGTAAGAGGATTCTCTTTTGGCATGATCTATGGTGTGGGGATATTGCTCTTAAGCTGGAATATCCTGCCCTTTTTAGAATTGCAAGGGATCAAGATGCAGCTTTTTGTGATTTGTATTGTAGTAGTAACAATAAGGTTGAATAGAATGTTATTTTTTAAAAGTGATGTTAATGACTGGGAAGTGGATGAAGTTAAGGCTTTGCTGGTTAAGCTGTACAGCTCATAACTGGTCCAAGAAAGAGAGGATTGCATGGTGTGGATTCTTGCTGGAAATGCTAAGTTTTTAGTTTCATCTTATTACAGAATTTTGTCAAGCCATAGTAGTTGTGTATTCCATTGGAAAAGTATTTGGAAAGTGAAAGTTCCTTTAAGGTTGCCTTTTTTGTTGGGTGGCTTTTTTGGGCAAAGTATTGACTACTGAAAACCTTAGAATGAGAGGTTTGTTTATTACGGATTGGTGTATTTTGTTCAAAAGGGATGGAGAATCTGTAAATCACCTTTTCCTTCACTACAAAGTGTCAAGATTCTTGTGGAATGAGGTTTTGAGTTGGACAAGATTACATTGGATAATGCACAGGGAAGTGGTGGATTTATTGGTAGGGTGGAAGGGTTGTAAGAAGGCGATGAGTGTTTGGAAAATGATTCATCTTTGTCTTATGTGGTGCATTTGGCTCAAAAGAAATGGGAGATGCTTCGAAGATAGAGAACGTTTTTTGGGAGATCTTAGGGTTTTTTTCTTAAGTACTTTGAGTTCTTGGGCTAAAGCTTTTGTAATGGCAAAGAATTTTCTGCATCTGTTTTAGCTTTATTGTGATAGTTTTCTTTTTTATTTATGGAAGTTGTGGGTATTTCCTTTGTATACATCCTGTTTACTTGCGCTTATGCCTATTTCTTTGAATAAAATTTATTACTTATCAAAAAATATCGACAAGTAGTAGTAGTAGGTATACCTTATAAAGTAAAGTCAAATTATCTCTCTCCTAAAAACACACACGAAGATGGAGGC
The DNA here is from genome assembly GCA_029856935.1 of Cyclocarya paliurus. NCBI lineage: Eukaryota > Viridiplantae > Streptophyta > Magnoliopsida > Fagales > Juglandaceae > Cyclocarya > Cyclocarya paliurus. The sequence goes on along the minus strand of CM056955.1, from coordinate 23,927,365 downwards.
CCTTTGGGTCTGGAGAATAAACAAATTGTGCTGAGATCCTAAAGCTTCTAGTGAGTCTAGGCCATTGGATGTACAAGAGGAGCATTTTTGTTTGTCCTACATTGGATCTCTCTAGTATAACCTTTTTTTCTTTTTTCTCTTTTCTTTTTTTTGTTGCTTGTTTTAATGAGATTTTCCCTTGGAACTTAAAATGTTGTTGATGATTTTGGTTGGTGAAGTGCTGAGAGTGAGTTGCTCCTTCTTTCTTGATGTCAAGTAAACATACTTACTTTAACCTTAGGTGAAGGCAGGCCTACTAATTGGGTTAGGGCTAGTTGACTTGGACTTGGACATGATCTAATATGCAGGGCCTTACTCTTAGGACACGTTAGAGTTGGGCTTGGATGGGAATAAAAAGGTGTAACAGTTTTGTATTTATTATAATGTCTGTTTCTTTTTTTTTTTTTTTGAAAAGAAAAAGGTACGTATTACTTTGGGAACACACAAATTAATGGTACAAGGCAAATTACTTTCCACTTAATTTATCAACCACTTTTAGTATTAGTAATTACCCATTAATTATTGATCATCAATAAATTATATATATGGAGCCAAGCCAGCCCTTTGATGATCTCGTGTTAGCTAGATAGGGCTTTTTTTGATTAACTTGATTATATTGTTTACATATCAGTGGGTTGAAAACTTAATGATCATCTTAGCTTTATCTTTAGAATGAGATTTTTGAAATGAAACTTGATGGTTTATAAGCTTCTATCTATAAGCGATCAATGGGTCAATTAAACACAGGCTTTTGTTGTGTATTTCGAATGATTGAAAACTTGATAATTATGTAATAGTGACTATAGTATTATTTAAGAAATACATAGCAGTACTTGCTTATGATTGAAAACTTGATAATTATGTAATAGTACTTGCTTATGAATGTACTACGATCATTTTCCTTGGAAAAATTTATATTAATTTTTTTCTCCCTCTAATGTAAGAGTATTTGGGATGAGGTACAAATAGTGATCATCAGAGATGATGGATGCGGAATATATAAGCTGATCATGAGGTTAAGGGTTGGATTTATATATGGTTGGAGATCGTTGATCTAACGTGAATGCACATTATAATTACTGGTTTTAATTTTCAAAACAATATGGATATATATATATAGTGTCTATTACTCTGTATAATGTATAGTTGGGAAGCTATAAAAACAAACAAAAAAGTTGAAAGAAAATAATAATAATAATAATAATAATAATAAAAAGACAAAAGTTTTAAGATTGGCCGTAAATTATGCATGGAAGGCAAGGAGCCGGAGTGATTAGATTCTAAACCCGAAAAGCAGGTCAGTATTCTCATAACCTAATTTGGACTCGCTTTGGGTGCAATATTTATTCCCTACCACAATGCTAGCAGCTAATGGGGACCGATTGTACCTTTTTCTGATATGTTGTTTTTCTTTTTTGGAACATATATGTCATTTTAGATTTTCTTTATATATATATTCTGGCCTATAAAAGGCTCGATCCTTTGGAGTCATAAATCATTAAGCTAGTAGAACAAATACTACTACTTCATTCTGGTCCTAGTACATATATGTCTACCTCCTTGCATGCATGCTGAAGCTCAAGGTTTAAAGGGCAGTAGTAGTACTACTGCATGATAACTATATTGGAATAATAAAGAATTGTTGTTGTGCCTTGATAAAAAGAAAATGCTAAAAAAAAGTATATATAATTTGGTGTTCCCTTTGCAAGGCCTACAGGCTTCAGTATTTTAGTTGCTAAAGTTGAAATCAATTTGACCTTGATGCCTTCCTATGTTCGCAGGTTTGATAAGGAGTAGAACAAGTAAGTGATGATTATGCTTATTGAGGAAATAAGACTAGTAAGTAGATAGCTTCCCACACTCTTTTTCTTAGTTTGTTACATACGAACTGATCATGCACACCTACTTGTCAATACTATAAAACTTACATTTACACCTGCTTTTTGTGTAGTTTTGAGGTTAAGGTTTCTATTATATTATTTTTTCAATTCATCTACGTACAACCGCCATAAGAAACCGTGGGGGAACCGAGTTGCCACATCAGCTGATATAACAGGAGCTGAAAAACAAAAGAAATAACAGGTTCTTCCTGTAGTTAAAAACATCAAGTCTGCAGTTATCCTCGACTCATTTCAAAAACACAAAACAATAAACAGAAGAAATAACACGAGTTGAAGAAATAAGACAGATCTTCGTCTTCGTGTAGGAGAAAAACCAGAGAGAGTGGTCGTCGGCGTGGGTAGGAGAAAAGAAGCATAGAGAGGTCTTATCTATAGAACTCTTGAATCTTGTATATAGAACAATTGAATTAATAGTCTTTTCAACCAAAAATATCCAACAAAAATATCACTGAAGATTGAACGAATCGTAATTTGAAATAAGACAAATGCGATCCAAATTAACTACATAACAGGTTCTAAAACTGCCAGTTCCATTGCTAGTCCTAAAACTTCCACTCAAGATCAAGCACCACTGTGTAGAGCTTGAAACTTCTTAGACTTGCTAGTTGCCAACTGGGTCTCAGACTCTTTCTTCACAAGTTCTTCCTTTTCGGACAAGATCAACTCGATATGGCAGGGTGATGATAGGTTCTTCCTTCACAGGCCAGCGACCTTGTCCATTTGAATGCCTATTATTCGCTTGGGCAGCATCGGCCAACCGAGTCTGATTCCAGCCACCGTCATAACTCGACAAGCCATCCCATACCTGCCACAATATTTCGCAATCCCGTCAATAGTTTCTCCCAAAACTCGACTTTTATTTGCTACGAACGAGATGGGTAATGGATTTTTCCAGAACCATTTCATGTGTCATATTTTCACAAACATCAAAGCTACAATACCTCATCCTCATCCCTCACTCTCAATCTTAGAAATCACCTCTTTTTTTCAACAACCGTCCCTACCCCTTGCCGTCAGCAAACACTGCCCATCTTCAACGATTCCTTCTCCTCCAGTTGTTCACACCGTCTCCCCTTCCCCCCATCGCGAGTGGTGGGGCACAGCAAAGGATTACGCTAGGATCAAGAAGAGATATGTTGGAAACCGAGAGCAGTGGGAAGGACAGATAGCAAGAAAGAGAAGACTAAGATGAGGGAGAGGCAGAGGAGGGCCATTACCACCAACATATTTCACGGCTTGCGAAAGCACGGCGGCTACCACCTCTCCCCTCACACTGACATCAATGAGGTCCTCTATGAACTCACCAAGTAGGCAAGTTGGATCTTCCAGCCTGACGGCACCACTTTGCTGTTCTCTATTTTAAGGGTATGAGCTGTTAATGGGGGAATCGTGCCTATGGGAAGACGAAGGGATAAATCATGAAAGTCTGAAATGGGGAAACGAATTGGCAATTTTGGTAAAAAAAGAAATCGGTGCCGTTTTGAAGTTTTGCCACGTGGGACCCGGTTCCCCCACGTTTCCCCTAGCCGGTTACGAATAGTTTTTCTCTTATTTTTTTCCTTTCACTTGGATCTTTTGGCCGCTGTGATGTTTATGATATTCACTTTTATATCCTTCCTTATATAAGTAGGTAAAACCTAGCTAGTTGAAAACTAATTTCTATTTCGTGTTACTACATTAAAATGTAGCCAGATTTTCCAAAACACTTTTTTTCATGGGCCCTGATTAATAAACGCTGATCCGAAGTTGTCCACCTGCTTGTTAAAACCCATACTTTGTGTAAGCTTTCATCACTAACGTTTTCATATTTAGTTTTCAGCTGAAAAATGTAGGCTGTTTTCATTAATCATTTTTTTTTGGTCTCTGGTTAATCGTACAAAACAAGTGCCGATATATATAACCCAAGAGAGTTCCCATTTGCATGGGACCTGTAACAGCAATCTCGTGACCTACCACTAAAAATCACCGTAATGATATCAATGAAATAGGAAAAATGGGTACTAACAACAGTGAAAACATGAAAAGAAGAAATAACAAAGGCAAAGAAACATTTCTGGGCTAGTTTTTTTTTTGGGGGGGGGGGGGTGTTGTTGTGAGCCTCATATCTGTCCTAGCCTTCCTCTTCCATGTCAACACCACAGCATTCATGAATTGAATTTTGTATACTTCCACTTTATTTCAAAATATGTTGTGAGAAATCAATCAGGTAAGACTCCCCTGGTGGAAGACCAATAATAGTATCCTTTTCTTAACCAAAAAATAAAGGTCGGATTGCTATGTTACAGATTGAAAGAATGAATCTCATGCCGTGCCGGTGACGCTGTTCCTTGTCAGCAAATGAGAGCAAATCTTGGCCTTGAAAGGTTTGCCCTTTCAACCAATTTCCTGCTAGTCTTCCCAATAAATGTGGAAAAGAATTTAGAGCCACAAAAGACTTTTATGAAACCAGTAACACTCGGATCTTTTCCTGCCCCATGCCTCCTGTCTATAGCTCCTCTAGTTGATTAAACTACGATTCCAAGATGTGGCAATTTCTTATAAAATCATTAGAGTAATTGATGTACTTGGTCCAAAATGGTCAGAGATGCTCAAAGCCAATCTGCAACCATGGTTTCAACTGGCCATTAGAGTGGACAACTGCAGTAAATTGGGAAAACATGACCTTTAAATGCTAAGGTCCCAAGTTTCCACATTGTCATATTTGACTTTAGATTCTCTCTCAAACAGGAATGGTATGTTTCTCTTATATTTGTCTTCCTCCAAGTGCTAAGATCAAAGATATTCATCCCATAAGCCCATCCGCATTCATCAGCGTCCAAATTCTTTGCTATAAGAGGATGGGAAAAATTGAAGTAGTTCCTAAAATGCTTAGACATGACCCACTCATCTTCACCTTTGCAAGTTTCAACAGCTCCATTAACCTTTCCCCCAAGGTCAATTTCCCAAAGTGGAGACAAATCACACTAAATCACAACATCATCATCTAAAAAGATGACCTTATCGAGGTTTGGAAAGAGCTCTGGTATATATATACAAAGATGGTTGAGTAAGGATATGTACTTTGGACTTCTAGCTTGCAATTTTGAAGCAAATGCTTGGAGTTGTATCACTGAAATTGGCCCCCGCAACATGATTACCATGATAGTAATTCCTGATCCCATTTTGGTTCTCTCTACAGCTTCAAGTACAGGAACATTTTCTCTTGTCGACCAGTCAAACTGGTGAACACCTTTCACTTCAACAATAGCTGGGAAGACGGGGTTTAATGCAAACCATGAGTGCATACATGCATAAGTTTTCTTGTCAGTGATGACATGGAAGACAATTTTTTCAGGTTTTAGAGATGACTAGACAGTAGAAGCGACTACGACTGAAGCAGCCAAAATGTTATCAGTTGACAGGATAAAGTGGTGATAGGAGTTGTCAAAGAGCACAGGGAGTAGCTCTGGAGGAGGCAACTATTTGCGTGCATGGGCATTTGAGGAATATTCATCAGTCAAATGAAGAGACAGACAGTAGATTCCTTTTGGTATGGAACTAGCTGCAAAGTGTTTGTTCACTAGCTCCGTAAATTTAGACTCCCTAATGTCCCTTTCAAATTTCTCCATCATTGCCCTTAACATGAAAGCAAAGGTCCTTGCATCATAATGGCTGTTTTTCAATTCGGAAACAACTTGACTAAATGAATCTGGCAGCTTTAGACCATGTGGGATTTCCTCAGTGTTCACTTGGTTAAGAATCTTGTAAAAGTCTCTAACCAATCTTCCTGAATCAACCCTTCCCAGAAACCTAGGTCCCAAACGCCTGCCTAAACAATCAAATGAGGAACACTTGTTGACACCTTCAAGTGTAACAACAGCCGTGAGAATGAAGACAAAGGGCAACAAGAAAGCGAGGATCAGAATGGTGTGGAAGAGGTCCGATAGGAGAAGTGGCGAGCTGCGACTTTGATGTTCATCAAGTCAATAAACCCATTGCTGCTGGATATCTTGATGCTTTTCATGCTAGGCGACAAGTGAACCTGCATCGTCGTCTATGCAGCCCCACCACCGCACGCTCCTACCAATATTAGAACCGACTCGTCTCGATGAACCCACCTCCACCAATGGCCTCAAAATCCTCAACATCAGATCCTATCACGCACCGACTCTGGGTTTTTCCGCTCAACTCTCTGTTTCTTGTTGGTATTCTACAAGACTGCATTGGAAGATTAGCAAATGGTTCACTTATTGATACAAACAACAAAATGGGGCTCTTGGTTTTGGACCACTCAATTATTAAGTCCACTATGACACGTTGGTGAATGCATTAGTGAGATGAGCTTTAGCTCTAATGGATGTACTATTATTGGGATGTGTTTATACACAAACCCCGAATAAAAATCACTACAAGAGAAATGGTTTTTTGAGACAAAAAATTTTGTCTCAAAAATCACAATTTTGTCTCAAAAAAGAATTGGAGATGAAACAATTTTGTCTTTGATTTGTCTTTAAAAGGCTGTCTCAAAATTTTTTTAGAGACAAAATTTGTCTCTAAAAATCACTTTTAGGGATGAAATTTTGCGGAACCAGTCGAAACCGTTTGAACAGAGAATTTTTTTTAGAGGAACTAATTTCGTCTCAATATCTTGTTCGAATGGAATATTTTTTTGTTCAAACCAACCCGTCCATTCGAACGGAATAAAATTTTGAATCGAACAAATTACCATATATGATACTGTTCGAACGAAATGAGTGTTCGAATGGAATATTTTTTCGTTCGAATCGACCCTTCCATTCGAATAAAATAAAATTTTGAATTGAACAAATAACAATATTTGATACTGTTCGAACGAAAGGAGTGTGTGTGTTCGAACCAATAAATTTTGTTCGAATGCAAATTACGTCTGTTCGAACTGTATTTCGCGTTATTCGTTCGAATGAGTTATTTTTTGTTCGAATGAGTATTTTTTTTATTCGAATGGATTTAGAAATGGTAATTTACCGTTCGAACTGGTTATTTACTGTTCGAACGGTATGAATCATACATAACAAAACTAAATTAATTAAAAATACCATATTAGTATTACGCAAAATACAATTTAAATGTCAATTGTTCAAATGTTTTGAAACTTTATAATAGAAATAACCCTAAAAAAATAACTTTTACAATTATGGTGGTGGTGTAGAATTTTGTGACATAATTGACTGCAACTGAAGCATAGCTTTTTGTACCTCCATCTCCAATCTCTTCTGCATGTTCTCTTATAATCTTGCCTCAAGATTTGCTGCTTGATCTAATCTGGTCAGCAACTCTTTTTCCTTGGACCTCAATCGCTCTATCTCAAGTGTTGCTTCCTTCAATTCTTTAGTTTTGTCGTCATTCGATCTTGCTCGAGAAGAGGATGATGATGTTGAAGATGGTTTAACGCAACGTCCTAAACTCCTCAAATATCCAAAACGTGATCCAAGAACTTGAGAAAGGATCTGAGCATCGTTGACAAATGATGGATCAGATGGATCAGCAGTAACTTCTTTGAGAGATATCATCTTGTCCTACAAAAACAAAAACATACTAGTTAGTATAAGTAACAAAACTATAGTCACAATGGAATTAAAGAAACTTAAACTTACATAATTTGCCTCTGCTTTGGGACTGGTCCAAACACCATCATGATTTTTATGTATTTTGCATACAATTGGGTCAGATCATAGTTAGCAGGACTTTCTTCTTTCTGCAAAAATATATATATATATTAGAACTTAAATTAGAAAAGTGCATTATATGTTAATATTTAACAGGGAGTAGAATAGCTTACCATTTTGTTAGACAAACGATGAAAATATCGAGAACCCGCATGATGGTTTATCTTTAAGTTTGATCTATTTGATATGTTCACAGTACTCCATTGCTAAAAAAATAAAAAATTATATCTATATGTTTAATAAATCTATCATAATATACTATTAAAAAAATATAGCAGTGAAATTACCTGATAAGCAGGATCTTCAAACATATCACAAACCTTCTCCTATTCATTTAGTGGCATTGCTTGGAATGGATTTTGGCGCGCCTTTATTGTAGTACTGAACTTCTTATAATGTGCATGGCATCGACCTTTGTACCTCTAAAATGTATTCGACATCAGCTCCTCAACCGTTAATCGATCCTCTCGTCAGGCAAAATCAAGCTCAAACTCATCCTTCCAATAATTATAAACAATTAGTATAAATACTAAATATCTAAAAAGTAACATGAATAATACTTAGTTACTTGAGATGTAGCTTATTACCAAACAATGATTTTTGATGTGGTCTTTCACTTCTTGGGAAACTTTAGACCAAGAGGATGTAGCAATAGGTGCATGCGTGCGAGTAAGCGTACCAACAAAAGAAGCAAGCCATGCTGCTGAATCTTCAGAGTCACCGGTGTGATTATCAGGAATATCAACTTTAATTTTACCAACTTTCCTTACCTTTTCTATGCAGACACCCCTCGTAGTGCCTCTACCTCGGTGCTGGCTTACAACACCTATATATACAGTAATTAAAACAAGTATTTGAATTAAATACTTGTATTTTATAGATGTATTACTTAAATTGGGCATAAACTGTAGTATTTAATTTGATAAAATACCTTCTTTTGAGTTTGGTAGTGTTGGCTCACTATTCATGGCAGGTGAACCACACGGGGAGTCAGTAATGGATGGGGATGGCACACGTGTTTCTTTACGTTTAGAAGGCATATCTATCTAAAATTGTAACAAATTATTATTCAAACAAACATTATGGATATATTTATAAGAATAATACTTACAAACATTGATGTTTGAAATTCATTCACTATCTGTTTTGCTAGACCAATCGCCCTCATCCTCGCTAGACACTTCAGTTGATTCATCGTTTTCTGATATTTCACCCTCAATTACTTCAGGTTGAACATCTTCTCTATGTAATGGGACCATATCATATTGGCTGAGATTAACAAATAGATTGATGCCTACTTCGTTTTCTTGATATGCTTCTTCATTTGCAGGAGTGTCAACTTCTTCTGAAGGTTCGTCTGTCTCTGGAATAGTATCATATACATTTCTTGGTGCAAACTTCTCCCCTACCCGCCATGGGCTTCCATATTCCGGATCATCTAAATAAAAAAACTTGATTCGCTTGGCAAGCGAGAACGAAAGGATCGTCCTCATACCATGTGCGAGATGTATTGACACTCACAAAGTAATCATCGTTATGCACTCCCAACCTAGGATTTGAGACATCCCACCAATTACATTTAAACAACCAGACCATATATCCTCCCACGTATTTCAACACTATAATATCTTCCACAATTCTATAGAAGTCAATGTTATCATCCCCATGACTTCCTTCGACTACAACCCCAGAATTTTGAGTTTTCCTATATCTTTCTCTGTCACCTGTGTGAAATCTATATCTACGCACCAAACATCCTGAGTACTGGATGGCCCGCCTAGACAGACCACATGCCAGAGCATACTGTTCTGGTGAAATTTCTTCTGAATTTTCACCATATTTTGATATAATCTACATACATCAATAAATATCATTATATAAAAAACTGATAGAGTTTAGTGGTATGAAATTCCTATTATAAAATGAAACTTTACAGTAATACCGTATGTTCAAACCATGAAGCAAATTCCTCTTCATGCATTTTTTCTACGTCAGTTACACCATTCGTACGAAGTAGTTGTATATGTTCACTGCGCATGTTCGTGTGAATGATTAATTTGTAGCAACGAAAAATGTTATATTATTATACATAATTAATTTAGAGGATCATCACTAACCTCAAGTAGTGGTCAATCTTTGCATAGTTATTCAAGACATACCATCGAGCTCTGTCAAACTCTCGCCCACATAGGTCGTAGCCCCCTTGTGCGCTTATGGGACGTATTGTCTGGGAAAATACGATAAATGTCGATGAGACTCCCATCTCTCTTCCACATTCGTAATTTAGGTCTAGTCTTGGAAATCTAGTATCAACCCCACGAAAATACATTGAACAAAAGGTATGCCACTCATTATCAATATATGACTCAGCAATCGAACCTTCTAGACGAGCTTCATTCCCTACAGATCGCTTCAATTTTTCCAAAAATCGTTCAATAGGATACATCCATCTATACTAAACCGGACTAGCGACTAAAGCCTCACGAGGTAGGTGCACAGCCAAATGAACCATTACATCAAAGAATGAAGGCAGGTACAAACTCTTCAATTTGCACAATATTACTATAATATCAGCTTCCATTTTTAACAATGCATCAACTTTCAATGTTCTACTACAAATGTCTCTGAAAAATCCTCCTAATTCTGTGAGAGCTATACGAACATCTCGAGTAAGCTTTCCACGCACACCAACTGGCAACAAACGCTGTAGAAATACATGACAGTCATGACTTTTAAGACCATTTATCTTCCAATCATGTGTTCGAACACATCTTGACATATTTGAAGCATAGCCATCGAGTAATTTGATTGTCAAGAACCAATCACAAAATTTCTTTCTCTCATCATTTGAGAGTGTATACCATCCAATAGGCATATATGCTGACGACCCATTATCTTGCAAATGCAACTCCGGTCTTATCCCCAACTCTTTCAAGTCTTTACGAGAGTTAGCTATATCTTTTGTCTTCCCTTCTATTGACATCAGAGTGCCCAATATATTCTTACATGGATTGAAACCATCTATTATTAAACCAAGACGTACATTGCGAGGTTCTTCAGCAAACCATGGATACTCTTTGTCAAATTTCTTCCATTGTAAAGAATCTGCTGGATGCAAGAGGAAATTTTCATTTTGGACTCTTTCTATGTGATGCCACGACATATCTTTCGCAATTATCCTTGACGTAAATAGTCTTTGAAGTCGAGGAATCAACGGAAAATGTCTTAAAACTTTGTGGGGTACATTACGTTTATCGGATATCCATCTTAACTCATGACACACTGGGCATGAGTCAAATTCTGCATATTGTTGCCAGTAAAGAATACAATCATTTTTACAACCGTGGATGATATTATAATCAAATCCTAGCCCTCACTTCAATTGCTTCGCTTCATAAAAATTACGGGGTACTACATTATCCTGAGGAAGAGTCTCTTTAAATAATTCAAGTAACATGTCAATAGCTTTGGCAGAAATACGACAAATAGACTTAATATGAAGCAACCTCACCGTAAAAGACAACTTGCTATGATGAGTGCACCCCTCATACAACTCTCTTTGTGCATCCTCCCACAGTCTTCCAAAGTTATCATTTCTTTCAAATGATTGTGCAGATATTCCTTCTCCATCCTTCATCCCAAACATTCCTGCACCCAAATCACCTAACATCTCAGTCATATCCTCTCCATTATCGTCACTGTCATTAGGATCATCCAGATTAATGTCCTCTATGTCGGTGTCGTTACCCTCCTCTACTTGATTGGTCTGACTGTTAAATCTAACTCCTTTGGGAAATGGTTCGCCATGTAAGACCCAAGGTGAGTATTTAGTGTAACAGCCCACTAGAAATTCATTGGTGGAATTTCTATTGACTTTAGGAACCTCGTAAAAACCCTATAAGTTTTCACGAATCGACCAATCGCGCAGGTTTTAGTCTATCAACATAGTCAGTATTATCACTCACTATGGTGCTAGAAATATGAGTTGAATTATTTGGGATAGTTAGAAGTGTCAGAATGCGTTGTGGTCTACGCCATTGGACTCAGTTGATTATTTAGGATTTTATGGCGTATTAACCCATTTTCATAATTTCGGACGAAACACCTGCTTGAAACTGTGATTTTATTTTTAGGGGTACTTCGAGGTTGAATTTCGGTAAATGATTTTCACTATAAGTTAATATGAATATTTAGGATTTTTCAGTACTAAGTTTATTATATATATTTTTGTAGTGAATAGTAACCTCAATAAGCGCATCGAGTGCAGTGTTTTCAAAATCACAGTGTGGAATGTCCAAATTAGGTTAGAGAAGTTTTATTTGGAGACTTGGCAAGATCTTAGCCACACATAGTGAATAGTATTAGACACTTGGCTCATAGAGGAACAATGAGTTGGATTATGAAGGAATCAAAATGTGAGATCATGCCATTTAAGCGAAACCCTATTCTTTTTCATCTGATCAACCAATTTTGTGCCAGATCAAAGAGGGTTTCAACCCTAGTGAAACCATAAATGGTTGGAATCTAATTGGAACCCCAAAATCTTGGTTGAAACTGAAACCCTAAACGGTTTTCCCAAACCCTAAAGTTGGCCTCCAAACCCTTTTAATCTGATTTCTAGCATTGTATTTAATCACTTGATTAAATCACTTCCACATGCTATTAATTCCTTAAATTCTTGTTTTGACATCATTATCCAACCTTTTAAACCTTGGAAATTTAATTGGGTCAAGAAAAATTGAATTTGGGCTTGATAGCATCTCAAACCCTAACCAAACCCCTTTTAAACCCCAAATTGAAGCCCACTTGGTTGAGGCCCACCATGACCCATGAAATTTGGCTGCCTTGGCAAAGCTTCTTGAAGAAGTTTCCTCCCCCACATGGCAGACCATCCACTGCCATTGGCTGCACCCAATAGTGCCTTGATGTGAAGAAGAAACCCACCACATTAACTCCCATATCTCACAGCTGCTGCAGGCAGTCTTTTCCCCTCTCTATTCTTCACTTTATGTCACCTAGCCACCTGCAAAAAGGGGTCATTCAAGCCCATAACTTCACCCTACAGAAGTATAGAGTCGTGCAAGACACTCTTTCTTTCACTTTATCACTTCTTCATCTAGTTCTTAGAGAGAAACCCAAAAGAGCTCTCTCGGGCAGATTTCTGTGTCTTTTTGCGTGGAGCTTTCAACCCATTGTATGTATTTTCACATGATGAATCCTTCATAAAAATTGTTTGTCTTTGAGTTTAGTTTCGGTGGATATATTATTTGTCTCGTTGCATGCTCATTTGATCGGTCAAAAGTATTTTTAACCATGGAAAGGTCATTCTGGGCGTGAAACTGGAGAGTATGTTATGTTTTGGAGTTTTTGACCAAGCTAATGGACATATCTTGGTCCGAAAAGTTTATGGAGTGTTGTTAGCATGTGTTTATGAATGTTCATTGAGGTTTTATTTCATGACTAAAGCTTTTGATGATAGATTTTCTTAGATCTAGAAACTTGAAAACTGGAAGTGGAAAAACAGTTTCTGTTTTGGGAAAGTTTGAATATTTCGTGGTCTAATCTTACTCCAAAGGCTTTGATATTTTTATGTGATGATTCTAAGTCTCTTATTTGCATGTTAGGATGTTATTTTGAAGATATTTAGTATTATTTCCAAAGATATGATTTTTTCTATGCAAGAGGATTTTAGTTAGGCCTAAGATTTGATGTTGTTGAGTTAGATCCATGTTTTATTGAGTTTTAGCCATGTGATTTTAAGTTTTATGGTTGGATATTCTTTAGGACACATTTTTTTAAACTATGTGATGTTTTAGTTTGAAGATCACAAGTCTTTAAGCCATGGATCAAGAGATTTATCAAAGCTAGTTTAGATAAAAGTTTCTGTTTTTGGACTAAGTGTAAAACAAAAAAAATTCCAAGTGTTGTTTTATGATTTTTGATGACTTTTGTTTGATAATTTAAAGTATGGTTCACCTTAGGATGATGTTTTGAATATGTTAGAAGTAAGATTTAATTTTTTTTGGAATTCTTGGAGATGTTTTTATTAAGGTTAAAATTTGTGATTTAAGGGTTTACTTTTATTCAAAAGTTTGGATCTTTTAACAAAAGGTTTGGTGTTGATGATTAGCTTTTTCTTAATGGATATTTTAAGTGTGTTTTAAACTTAGGATGGAAAGATATTTGTTGCAAAATTTTGGTTTGATCTTGAGTTTTTAAAATTTGAAGGAATTGCAACAAATCAAGGGTAATATAACCTATGTAAATTTCGGACCTATAAAGTTTTAATAGTTGTGTTTGGTTTTAATTTTTTCTGAGTTGATATTTGAGTTTAGGACAAAAATTTACATGAGGAATGTAAATTTTGGTAATTTTTGGACTTAGGATGTGAAATCCTTAAGTTAGGGGTAAATGGTCAATTTCCCATATGTAGAGGGTAAAATAGTAATTTTACTCTAAGCTGTCTCTTTTCACATTTATAATTGTTAGTAATTAAATTTATAATTTTTAGAATACCCTTTTACAGTTTCTCGTGTTTCACAATTTATTCTCATAGAACACGATGATCGAGGTAAGTTAGCTCTTAACTTACTATCAGTTTACTATGTATGTGTGATAGGTAAGGAAACTACAGTTTATATTTTTATGTTGTTATATATGCCATGCCATGCCATGTCATTACATGTTTATCTATTACATAATATATTATGTCACATGTTACTATCTGTTGCAAGTATGTCACATTATGTATGCCATCTGTTACATGTGTGTCATGTCACGTAATATTTACTGTCACATGTTATGCCATGTTACAAAATAATTATTGTCACATGTTATGCCATGTTACAAAATATTATCTGTTACATGTTATGTCATGTTATGAAATATTGTCTGTTACATGTTATGCCATGTTACAAAATATTATTTGTTACACGTATGTCATGTTATGAAATGTTGTCTATTACACTCATGTATCAAAGTATGTCATGTCAGTCATCTTACGTTCATGTCACGTTACGCTACGTCAGGACTTCTGTCTTTTCGTATTCATGTCATCCTGTCTCGTCAGTCTTGTTAAGTTATTCATGTCGATCACGACCCTAAGCGCTAGGATGAGGTAATATCCTAGTGGAACTCTTTTGTTCACGCTGGAGTGTTTAAATAGGTGTGAAATTCCCTAGGTTGACGAAGTATAGTCAACAGGTTGCGAATGGAGCCTAACTAGCTGGTCACCGGAGCGTGCTAGGCACTAATGCCGATGGAGGCATACTTTATTTTTACGTGTGTTTACAGCAAGTGTGACACAAAAAATTCATGGGGCCACAACAACTGTGGAGCATAAAGTATGGGGCCACAACAACTGTGGAGCATACACTACGTGAGAGACAACAATTGTGACACATAGAATACGTGGGGCCACAACAACAGTGGAGTACGTATTAATGCACTCACAGCTGGTATAGATACCTGTGTTGTGATGCGGTAATCAGCAGGGACACACGGCTCAAGGGAACCTGTGTAGCACCCGTATGGTCAGTTAAATGATTAAGTCCATTGAAAAAGATTCCAAGTTCATGTACTTCATGTTCAAGTCATGTTTCACGTTATGTTATGTTCAAGATTACGTTCATGTCAAGTTTCAAGTTTATGTCACGTTCATGCTATGTTTCAAGTCCATGTTATGTTTCAAGTTCACGTTTATGTTATGTTATGCTCAGGTTCATGTTATTTTCAAGTTCATGTTCAAATTATGTTCATCACATTCATACTATGTTTCAAGTTTATGTTATATTTCAGGTTCACGTTCATGCTATGTTGCTAGTCCATGTTGTGTTTTAAGTTTACGTACATGTTATGTCATGTCAAGCTGAGTTTTAGTTTCAGTTCAAGTTATGTCAGCTCATGCCATGTTTTATCAAGTCATGTTATGCTTATTCTTTGGATAGTATTCTGGCATCGTTAGTCGAGTTACGCGAGTTACTCAACGAACTTGCCTGATAACAGCATCCAACTCTTATCCATTGCTCAAATCCGTTATTTGTCGAAAATCTATAAAAAAACCCAATTCATGGGATAAACACCATCGAAAGTATATTCAAACGTATTCCATTTATTTTATAAGGTAGTTGATCCTATCCCATTTGAGAGACTATCATCTATATCACATATATACTCAGTCAAAAATTCTAATGTTAGTAAAAAATTTGGCAGCATTTCCCTACAATTCTTCAAGTATGTTAATCACGATAAGTCTTCGACCCTATTCATGAGCCGAAGAACTTATAGACCACATACCCAAAGAATGTAAGAAAACACTGAACCAAAAAACTAACAAAAGAGTTTAAACTGAATATATCTGCCATATAGATGATAGAATCCCAAACTGTCCACTTTGGACAATTCAAGAGTTGTACCCAAAAATATTCTTTGGCCACAACTCTCGAACGGGTCTAAGGTTCAAGTAAGTATAAAAATAACCCTAAAATCCAAAACACTCCAACTCCTACAATTATTGGCATAAATTTGAAAGCAAAGCAAATATATGTGCAAAATTACATTACCAATCACCAATATTATATATATTTCATGTGATATTATATTATTAATTTAAGTGTTAATAATTCTTATGTTATAAGTTTTTGGATTAAATATTTTATAACTACTATTTAAGTGTAATAAATTCCTATGTTATATATATTATTTATTAAGTTTTTGGATTAAATATTTTATAACTACTATTTATTAATCTAAGTGTAATCAATTCCTATGTTATATATTATATTATAAGTTTTTGGATTAAATATTTTATATCTACTATTTATTAATCTAAGTGTAATCAATTCCTATGTTATATTTATTAGTTTTCATTTTAATATAAGTGTAAAATATTTTATTATTATATTATGTATATAGTTTTTCATAACTCTATGTTATATATATATATATATTCTAAGTCCTATGTTATATAAGTGTTTTCAGTTCCTATGTTATATATATATTTATATATATATATATATAATTCCATTTCCATTTTAATTCATTTTGTTCGAACAGGAAATAATAGTGTTCAAACGGTATTTTCTCATAATCCAAACACGAAACAGAGACCAAATTCTTTATCCAGAAAATATCAAATTCACGACATTAAATATCTAAATTAGAATAGTTTCCTTCTATTGTAAATGGGATTGTAGAAACACAAATATTCCATTTCTAGATTAACATATGTTATTAAAAACTATAAATTATCAAAAATCAAAAAATTAGGAATTTTACCTCAACTTTAAGCAATCCAAGCCAAATAGCAATATACAATACCTACAATGATATAAAACACATTATGGCATAACCCTAAACCATGTCCAATAAATCAACTTGCAATGAAATTTGAAACACAAAAAAAAATTCAAAAATATATTACTTACCTTTTATACTTCTCTACTTTCTCTCAAGAATCCATTCTCTTGGAGGCCAAGTTTGTTCCTCTACCTCTCCACAATTCTCTCTCACTCCACAACTCTCAAAATTTCGCACAAAATAAAAATGAACCGGAGCTTTGTGGTATTTGAATCTGTGAAGTCACGTTCGAACGGAACTTTTACTCATTCGAACACGAAAATTTCAAATTGCGTCAATTTTTGCTGCGATGTAATTTTTGTTCGAACGAGAAAATTACTAGTTCGAACAAAAAAATAGAATATTCCTTGACATATTCTTCAAATGTCCAGAAGATTCAAAGATATTTTCGTTCAAATAAAAAATTTTTAAGTTCGAACGAACTAACATTCAGAGTGTCTGGCGCGAAGTTTCCCACCATTTTATTTCACGAAATAAAATCGTTCGAACGGTACTTTATTGAGTTCGAACTAAAGTCCAACTTTTTGGTATTTTATATACTAATAAGTCCTTTTTTTGATTTCTTTTTACATCAAATATTTAACATTTTAAATTTTTTTAAATAAATAAAAAATAAAATTCGTTCCCCAATTTGGGCAAAAAAAGGTGAACAAAAAATAAAATTTGTTCTCCAATTTGGGCATTGCAAGCATTATATATGCTGACATATATAATTGTATTACTATTAATAAGTGATAAAAAAAAACATGTGAATAACTAATATAGTACTTATAGTACTTATTAATAGTATATAAGTAAAATATATATATATATATATTAATCATATTAACTAATTGTATAGTTATCATAACTAATTCAATAGTTATAACTATATAGTAACTAGGATATTAGATAGTACTTATAGTACTAGGCTACTTATAACTATTTTTTTTTTTTTTTAATAAAAAGTTAGAGCCTCCTGTCCACTAGAGGCCCCTACCCTGAATTTATTGAAAAAAACCCTCACGTATGGCGGAGGAACACCATAAAACAATACACCCAAAAAAGGAAAAAAATCATTTAGCTCTAATCGAAGGTAGTCCTAGCCTATCCAAACGCAACAATCCTTTGAACCGAGCATTCTGAAAATCCGAACCCAAAAAATCCTTATCCACACCAAAGGTACCTTCCTTCGCCAACAAATCCGCAACCATATTAGCCTCTCTAAAAATATGTCTAAACCTTGCATTTAACTCGCTAGCAATCTCCTATATCTCCTCCCAAAAATCCCACAAAAACCAAAGGCGACATATCCTAGATGCTAACCAATGTATAACCACCTTAGAGTCTGATTCGACAAGCACATTTTCCAGCCGCAACTGTCTACATAAACGAAGACCATCTAGTAAAGCACGACATTCAGCAACCGTATTAGAAACACTCCCATAATAGTGCGCAAAACCTCCTAAACAATTTCCATTTGCATCTCGGATAACACCACCACCCCCTGCCTCACCTGGATTGGAGCGAGCACCCCCATCCACATTTAGTTTCACCTTACCACATTCCGGCAAAACCCACTTGATAACCGAAACCTGCACTTTCTGTATAGGCAGAATCGGTAGCCCCAAATTCTGCATTATCAGCCTTTCATTCGTCTTAATCTTATGGAACTTTGTAAGATCTAAAGAGGCATCTTTAAGCAGCACTTTAATAGACCGAATAATAACATCTATTCTAACTGGAACACCCTCCATTCTAGCTGAACATCGTGCCCTCCATAATGACCAAGACACTAAAATTGGTAGCACACCTCGGATCCAACCTGCTTGAGTCTGTTTATTTGCTCTCTGCCACCAAAACAACATCATTCCTTGCCAGCTTCTGATCTGCGGTAATCTTATATGACACGCATTAGCAAAAAACTTCCAAACTGTTTGAGCACTCGTACCTGCACACAGGACATGTTGCAGTGTTTCTGTTTTAGACATAACACAGCAGTGGCATTTCGAGGCTAATGGTATTCCCAAATGCTGAATCATATCATCAGTTGGAATAGCCCCTCTTCTTGCTCTCCAAGCTAAAAAGGACATCTTCTTTGGAACAGAACTCTGCCACAACCACTTCCTCCATTCGCAAGGTATCCCACGTTGTTTAGAGACTTCCGAAGCAGATTTAGTGCTAAACTTTCCATCCAAAGACAAACTCCAAACCACCAGATCTGGTCTCTATCTCAGCCTAACACCAGAAGTGATTATTATCTGCAACACCTCATCCGAGACCAATTCTTGAATCAACTCCAGTTTCGGGCCCCTATCATCCACCACATCCGCAACCAACAAATTAATATCACCTACCACAGCACATAAATCCTGCAATGGGCCAACTCCAGTCCAGTTATCCAGCCAAAAACTCACCATACCCCTACCAATAAGCCACTTTGAATTCTGTATGACTCTAGGTAATAAACCAGTTATACCCTTCCAGAACCGTGTCCCCTTGTTCAACTGCATAGCCAATGACATGTGCTCCCTTCCAAGATATTTTTTCCGAAAAAATTCAGCCCAAATCGAATCCCCTGTAATTAACTTCCACCCAAATTTCATAAAAAGTGACTCCTGCACCTCCAACAAATCTCGAATACCAAGACCCCCCTCATCAAACGGCTTACAAATATGTCCCCAAGAAACCCATTTTCGCTTCCGAACTTCCAGAGAAGATCCCCAGAGGAAATCTGAGAATATTCTTTTAATTCTACCCAACACAGATTTCGGCATTCTCAACACTGATAACACATGAATAGGCATGCTATTGAGTACATGCTTAATCAGAATAATCCTTCCCCCAAACGATAATAGCTTACTCTTCCATCCAGCCAGTTTTTTCTGCATTCTAGCCAATAAGCCATCAAATAAATTAGCCTTTAGACACCCCACAAAAAGAGGAACTCCCAGGTATATGGTCGGCCATGCCCCCTCTTCAAACCCAGAAATTTCAATGAGATCATTCTTCCTTTCTGCACTAATAGTGGACGAGAAAAAAATCATAGACTTCCCCGGGCTGATCAATTGCCCAGATAACTCTTCATACCGATGCAGCGTTCCCATGAGGTTCCTAATAGAAGATTTACCACCAATTGCAAAAATCAGTAAATCATCAGCATATAATAAATGGGAAATGAGATCGCCACCACCCGGATGGTACGGCTTTATGTGGTTTAATCGAAACTGTTGCTGCAACATCCGAGAAAGTAACTCCTGAGAAAGAATAAATAAATATGGCGATAAAGGATCGCCTTGCCGAAGACCCGCGACGGCTGGAAAAAACCTTTAGTACGACCATTCAACATCACTGAATAAAATGGACAAGATATAGCATTGAAAACTAGACCTCGCCAGTGTTCTGAAAAACCCAAACGACGTAAAACTTCCAAAAGGAATTTCCAATTCACACGATCATATGCCTTTGCCATATCAATCTTCAAAATAACATTACCACCTCTCACTTTCCAATTTATTCCTTGGACCAGCTCCCGAGCTAACGCCATATTATCAAAAATACTACGACCCGGGATGAAAGCTGCTTGCTCCTTAGAAATTAATCTTTCAAGAACAGGAGCCAATCTTCCTACTATAATCTTCGTCATAATTTTATACACCACCGAACAAAGGCTAATGGGCCGAAATTGTCCAAAGCCCACTGGCTCATCCACTTTCGGAATTAAAACTAAATTTGTAACCCCAAAAAAAGGAGTGAAAGGTGTACTTGAAAAAAATTCTTTTGCCATCTGTAGAAGATCAAACTTCACAATATCTCAAGCTAAAGTAAAAAATGAAGCAGAAAAACCATCGGGACCACGACTACTATCTCGCAGGATAGACCACAAGGCAGTCCGCACCTCCTCAATCAAGGGCGGCCTACACAACGATTCATTCTCTTCCATTGAAACGGAAGAACTAAGTAAATCAAATTCATTACCACTGGTATTTACGTATGTGCTGGTAAACGCCTCTTGGAAAAACTGCACTGCTCCCACATGAACATCCTCAGCCGACTCAAGCATTCTTCCATCCGCCAGAGCCATTCTCGTTATTGATTTATTCTTCTTCTTCACCCTCATAACAGCATGAATGAACTTAGTATTAGAATCCCCTTCTGTAAGCCATTTAATCCTTGACTTTTGACAAGCCAAAGACTCTTCTCGGTTAATCCATGACAAGTGGGCCTGTTTAGCATCCATCAAATCTTGTTCTACCTGCACAGACTAAGATCTAATCGACTCCTCCTCCAGCCAATTAATTCGGTCTTCCAGTGTTTTTATTTCTATCTCCACCCGACCAAAGCTCTCTTTATTCCACTGCATCAGCTGACTCCTTAACCGCTTTAATTTTTTACTAATACGAACCATAGCACACCCATCAACCTGCATCTCCCAACATCTACGAACCAACGGAAGGAAACCTTCATGAGTCCCCCACATGCGAAGGAAGCAGAAACGCTTGAAAATATTCTCCCTTTGCCTGAAAAATTGAATCAACATGGGGGAATGATCTGAAGACGAACGTGGGAGGTAGAAATACCGAGACCCCTCAAAATCGTTAAGAAATTGCAAATTAACCAAGACTCGATCTAGTTGAGCCCAAATGCGCCTTCCTCCAAGCCTTCCATTGCACCAAGACATCCGGTTTCCTGAAGAAGAAAGACAGAGCAAAGCACAATCATGTATACACTGGTTAAATTCAACTTTTGCCCTTGGAGCTTGACAGACGCCCCCAACTTTTCACTATCATCTTGAATAGCATTAAAATCAACTCCAATAATCCAAGGAAATCCTTGAGGATCTTGCAACCTGAGATAGTCCCATAATTCCACCCTTTTACCATGAAAACAACTAGCATACACAACCGAAGTCAAAACACGCTTAGATCCATAAGAGAACCACCCAGAAATGGCTTGATCGGAAACTGTAGTAACCTGAAAATCCAAATCAGCCGCCCAAAACAACCAAAATTTTCCACCCACATCAGAATTATTAACAAAAAAAGGAAACCTCATCCATCTCGCCCAACGACTACATTTATTCGCACCTAAAAAAGGTTCAAGAATAGCCACCACTAATGGCCGGCTTTTATTCAAAATACGCCGAAGCCTAAATTTTGACGAAATAATACCCCTACAATTCCATATGAGAAACGACATAAAATCAATTAAATTTTTTGGAATGCGTGCGATGTTCCACAACCACAATAGATTTTTCTTTCCTCAATCCCTTAACCTTCTTCAAAGGAAAATGCATGTCCGGATCAGACTCAAAATTTTTTTCTGCCAACTCATTCAACTCACCTTCTTGTTCACCTTCAGGTACCGCCTGAGACACCGAATTTTCCTCTATCAATTCATTATCATCAAGAAACTCTCCTCTGTCCAGACCACCAAGTTCAAACTCAAGCACTTCATCCACCATACGTAACAAACTTCTCGGCCCCGATTCTTCTATACTTTTCATAGGACTGGCTACGGTAATATCCTCATCATCTGCCATGTCATTCCATTTCCCCGGACTAGAATGGATAGGAAAAACAATCTCCAATAATCCACCCTTCTCCAAATCCTGCTGACAGATAGGCGCCACAGTAGAACCATCCTGATCTGAGTGTAACTTCTCTGGACAAGTCTGCAACGCTCCACCCCCTTCTTCCTCACATAGCAGCAGCTCCTCACAATGATCATGGGCCACTCCCAATACTGAAATAAATAAAGGTTTATTAATACATCCAGCCACCTCTGCTTGCCGAACCTGAATCCTTTCCAGAATCATCTTACGTCGAGAACGCGACCCCTCCCCAGTCACCATCTGCAACTCTGGTTGATCACACACCTGCTCCAAGTTCTTGATCTCCTTCCAAACCCGCTTACCAGAATTTCTATTGCCCACATCCTGCATAACATTTCTCTTCTGTTTAAACTCCCTTCCACGCCTACAGTTACCATCCGTATGACCCTGCTTTCGACAAGAAACACATTAGCTTGGCACCGCTTCATAAAATACCTCCTGAAAATGACTAGTATTGCCATGCGGAGGACCCAACCAGAAAGAGTGCCTTAAAGGAGCAGAAAACCTGAAAAGCCAAACCTAACATTTCAGAATTGCCTCTAGCCATCACCGAAACAAAATCATCCTCCCGAACTAGTCTCACCAATACATTACGAGGGTTCTTCAATTGTCCAATCACTGGAGCACCTTTCAAACCCCAACGGTTTTGAATAAAACCCCGAATATGATAAAGCGATGGTCTTCGACGTAGGAATTTTAACACCACTGAAAACCGGAAAGGTTCCGAAGACAATTGCACTTCCACTTTTGAAAAAACAAAAAACATCTCCCCATCTTGGAATTTCGGCTCCCTATGTGGAATAGGAACATGAGGCAACAACTGAGGATTTGATCCCACCACTTCTGCAAAACGTCGCCCAGACCTCTCCGAACCAGGCCTACGATTCATCTCATGCCCTGAATCATTGGCCCCTCCGGAAACCAACGTTGATTGCCCTAGATCAGCCGGAGGCTGCATAGGGCCGGTGCCTAGCGCCATGCACAAACACCCTAGAATCTCCAAACGTAGAGAGAAAATTTTTCCAACGCCACGTCAGCCCTCATTCTGTGCTTATAACTAATTAATAAGTACTATAAGTATATTAATTATCTTAAATATTTTATACTTATCATAACTCATTCAATAGTTATAACTATATAGTATCTTTCTATTAATATATAGTATAGTAACTAGGATGTAATATATTACTTATTGTACTAGCTATATAACTAATTAAGTACTATATATATTAATCATATTAACTAATTGTATAGTTATCATTACTCATTCAATAGCTATAACTATATAGTAACTAGGATATAATATAGTACTTATTGTACTAAGCTACTTATAACTAATTAATAAGTACTGTAAGTATATTAATTAAGTAAAAATATTTTATACTTATCATAACTCATTCAATACTTATAACTATATAGTAACTAGGATGTAATATAATACTTATTGTACTAGCAAAAGTAACTAATAAGTACTATATATATATTAATCATATTAACTAATTGTATAGTTATCATAAGTCATTCAATAGTTATAACTATACAGTAACTAGGATATAATATAGTTATATTAAAATATTAACTTGTATCTTAAAATATTATAATACTATTATTATAATTAAAGTATTATCTTTAATTATATTAAAGTTATTTTAACTTTAATTATATTAAAGTATATATTAACTATTATATATATAGTACTATATATATTAACTTTAATTAAATTAAAGCATTATAATACTATTATTACTATTATTTTTATACTTTTGTACTTTGTAATATTAGTATTATTATACATTAGTATAGTAATATAATTAGAAATATATTAGTATAATAACCGTTCGAATGGGATATTGACAAGTTCGAACGGATTTTAATCCCTTTCAAACGGGTTTTTATTCCATTCGAACGAGGTGTCACGATCTTTATACGCCCAGTTCGATTCCCATCAAACCCACAAACTGCATTCGAACCCTAAGCCGCCAATTACCTCCGACTCGCCCCTTATCTCCGCCACCCAACCGCCGTAGGAACAACGCATTTTTTGCTTCTAAGAGGTATGGGCCTCTATTGTTACTTTTTTTGGGATTAATGAGCTTTGTTTGGGAGGGGAGATTTCGGATTCGAAATCCCCCCATTTTGGTGTAGTTGATCAATATAATGGATATTTAATCGGTATAAGTGATATAGATTCACTTCTTAATCATTTCTACTAATTTAATCGAGCTCTTTTGGTGTAGATTAGAGTTTCAGCCATGGCTGAGTCGACTCAGCCATGGCTATTTGGCTTTGATCTTGTTCGAATGCTTTTTATTCCATTCGAACGCGATGTTGCCAAACAGATTTATTTCTGTTCGAATGAATATTAATTGCCTATTCGATTGGACAGAATCTTCCATTCAAACAACTATACTAGTTCGAATGGAAGATTTTGAGTTTGAACAGGTTATTTCAATACAGTTCAATCTAAGTGTAATTATTAAATAATAGATTTTAAATATAATATTTATAATTATATTCTTAATTTTCTTGTGGTTAAACAGTATATTAATGGCATCTACCAGACGAAAATGTGCAAGAGACCAAGTCAGTGAAAGTAGTACTGGACCAGCTCCTGCTTAGGCGTCGAGATTTGTACTCATCTAGCGTCAGATCATTTTGTCTGACTTCTTCGATCTTTTGGGGGAGGGATGGAGTATACAGTCCATCTTCACTGAGCGGGGATGGGTACCGATCTGCCAGCAGCAGGGGACTGCATACCTAGATATGGTCGGTGAATTTTACCGTGCCATGGGAGAGGAGAGTGTTGATGCTCTTTTCTACACTTTATCAGTCCGGGGAGTGAGTATTAATTTCTTTCCCCATATTATTGCTGAGTTCCTTGACATCCGGCCCGAGGTCAGCGCATATCCTGGACCGGCTACTTCGGGACCAGCAGCTGCACCATCTAATTCTGACACACCTGCCGCATCCTCCACACAAGCCCCAAATGCAGAGTCAGATGATTGTACTGAGGATGGTAGTGACGATGTGGATCTACCTGATGATGGTTTCAAAGATGATCAGGTGCGCCATCTAGTCCGAGACCCTTCAACTCCTCCATATGATGGGAGCAAGGTGATCCAACAGGCCGACTGTATAGCATTTTTCAGAATGCTTAACTTGATTATTGGCTATAACATCGACCCAAAAAAACACAAGACTGATTTTGGGATCGATCGAGCCAGATTTTTGTTGCGGATAGCGCGGGCGGACCCCATTGATCTGGCCTTGTATTTCTTTTACGGTATTCGATCGGAGTTACGCTATGTAAGTGAAGGTAGTCTACCATTTGCACTGCTGATATCTAACTTCCTACTCCGATCAGGGGTTACAGTGTCAGCGACTGAGCAGAGGTCGCCACAGATGGGGTCCCTAAACAAGATCACATTCAGCAAGAGCGAGGGGCACTTGTGGAAGACTGCACCAGGACAGCCTACTGCCCCGCCCACCGATCCAGCTTCTACTACTACTACCACTGTTGAGAGACAGCCTCCTAAGGCTACTTTAGATCAGGTACGAGCTCTATTTGTTGAGTTCGTCGAGCCCATCATAAAGAAGCTTAGGGATCTGGATGGACGCGTGAAAATGTTACAAGAGGATGTTGATCTACTCAACACCAAATAGTCTTTTTAGTTATTATTTTACTTTTTTATATTGTATTGAACATTATATAGTTGAGATGTAATTAATGTATAGTTTTTATTTCTCGTGTTTGCTACTTTATTTATTTTTTTCATTTTACTTGCCATTCATGATAATATAAAAAATAATACTATCTTTAAAGTTATATTTATATAATTTAACATAAAATAAATCATTTTTATCGGAAAAAAAATTAAAAATATATGTACAAATAAATAATGATAAAAAAATTAATGAAAAAAAGTTCCTTTCGAAATAATAAATTTAAGTTCGTACGGTTATTAACTTTTTCCGGGAAAACAAATTTAATTTCTCGCCAATATTATTACTGTTCAAATAGATCATATACTGTTCGAACAAAATTAATTGGTTGTTTGAACATTTTTCCCCCTTTCGAACGATTTTTGTTTTTGAGACGATTTCTTTCATCACAAAATATTCCGTTTGAATGGATATTTTTCCATTCGAATGAAATTTGTATCTGAGGCAATTTTGGAGACGAAATGAAAAAATCGTCTCCAAAAATGACTTTTAGAGATGAAATTTAGTTCGTTCCTAACTAATTTTGTCCCTAAAAATCAAATTTCTTGTAGTGTATTTGACCAACAAAAGTGGATTTCTTATTCAGGAAATCTCTCTCAGCCCTAGGCCAGATAACTCTAGACTCCAAACTCTTTGTGTTTGTTTTAGGTGGATCATTGTTACTATAAACAACTTGCTCCCTAATAAGCGTTGGAGGAAGGATCTTTAATTAAGTTGTGAGGACCACCATCCTTTTGATCGATGTGTTACTGAATTGACCACAATGAATTTCACAAATCCCCTTATAGTGAAGGTATTTTTTTTTTTTTTACAGCAAGTGTTATATAATGTTTCAACCCTATTAGATATTCCTTTCATCCATTTTTTTGTGAATTATTCCATGTATCCATTAATCACCCCTATTTCCAATTTAGTCAATAGATATTTTTCTTTTAATGTGTGGATGGGGTCCTCTATCACAAAAGGTATGCGACTCACTGTTTTTAATTTCGTACCGTACCGGCCGGTATTTTCCATACCAGCCACCGCTCCGCTATAGGTATACTATGTGTTTTGTACCGGCTAATATTTCGGCCTTTAATTTTTTTTTTCATTTTTTCAAACTACAAGTTCATTTTTTGACCCCCAATTCAGACTAGGCTATTTATAATTTATATATCTATATATTTATATATAATTTATTCATATATAGACTATTATTTTGAAATTTAATTTATATATATACATTTATATATATAATTTCTTCATATATCGACTATCTCGAAACGGTACACGAAATGGTACCAGTACTGAAATATTTCGTTCCAGTGCCTTGACCGGTATGACATTCGGTACGGTATTCAAAACATTGATGCGACTACATGTTTAATTGGTTTTTGGAAAATTATTAATTTTGACCGAATTGTATGTGGCTAATTAGTGGTTCATCTAGTCTTAACACTTGTTGGTTAGGTGAGTCACATTATGTCCTAAGCAACTATTTGGATAGCATTTTAAATGTTTATGTATCCTATGTCGATATATATCTCTATAATCTGCCTTTGTGTTAATTAACCTAATTAGGGGAATCTATAGGCATGGTCCATAGCAAATGTGATTTATTCACGCCTAAACCCATCAACTTCCTTTGTTTGGAATCATCTGTCAATGTTTTTTTTACTTATGATGTTCCTAAGGCTACCTAAGTGAATTTTCTCTAACTCTTCTCTTAAGCAGATTCATCTTAGCAGGAAGAACATCTGAAATAGCTTTCCATATAAATACTTTAATCTCATTTGGGACATTCAACTCCCAGTTTTGTGAAGTTTCCTGCCGAGTCCCTTTTACTTCTTGATCGGTCTCCTCTCATCCTTTTTTTTTGTTAACAATCATTTTTCAGCGATATATTCTTAATCCTCCGAAATGATTAACACATCTTGTTAATCGGCCATTATGTTTTTTTGGGGGCTTAGATAGAAGAAAAATACCTAAATAAATATTCACAGGTAGAAACAAAAGAAAACTTGTTGTTAACATAATTTTAAATCTAAACAATGCTACATCTTGTCTTATTATGATGAAATTGCCCTCAAGTCTCTTTATGGCTAAGTGTGACAAGAGAGGATGACAGTTTTGTCGAAGGAGGTGCTTTCTGTACTAAATTGACAAATACTGTATCAAATGTATTATTTACATTGCACGTGAACCTATTTGTACTTTATTTAAATGTACAAACAGGTTCTCATAGAGTTGACCAAGTATATTGGGACTTTATGAAAGATGCCCTTTCAAGTTTACCAAGAAAAAGGTTTGCCTAACCACTTTCATTGTGTTCGATAAGTGGCAGTGATTCCTGACCAAAACATTAGTTGCTTTGTGCCATTAGGACTATCTTCCCCCTTCTATATGTCGTATTAATAATGACTTCTATGTTTTCTAGATGGACAAGAGTTGGATGGATCTTAATGATCAACTTATGTCAACATAATACGCTGAAGGGGTTGAACAGTTCCTCACACTAGCACGAAGCCACGTAATGGGAAGTGACTGCATTCGGTGTCCATGTCGTTCATGCTACAATAATATCTTCCTACCTATAAGCGAGGTTGAAACCCACTTATTCATAAATGGGATTAACCCAAATTACAAGCATTGGATATTTCATGGGGAGGAGGAAATTTTGGATGTTAGTGATGACCATGATGGTGCCTCACCTAGTTATGAAGATGAATATATTGATGACATGGAGTAGATGTTAGATGATATCAGGGAAGGTACTGTAACACCCCGCTCCCCAATAAAGACATTTTAGAATTTTCGGGGAGATAGTGTGCTACTACTGAACTTGACTAAGGGTGTGTTTGGTTGTTGAAATGAGTTGAGTTGAGTTGAGTTTAGATAATAAAATATTGTTAAAATATTATTTTTGAATATTTTTATTATTTTGAAATTTGAAAAAGTTGAATTGTTTATTATATTTTATGTTGGGATTTGAAAAAGTTGTAATGATGAGTGAGATGAGATGAGTTTGGTTAAGGAACCAAACGAAGCCTAAAACTTTTTTTTTTTTAACAACGAGCTAGATGCAAAAGATTCCATAAATAATTTTTTTTATTAAATACTTAAAATCCAAAATAGAGTCTGCGAAAGCACTTATTGAAAAAAATTAGAAAGTCTCATGTGTTTATCAGAATAATAATTTAACCTTTAAACCATAAAAACTAATCATATCATGATCTGTCTAGGCCTCTACCTCGCCTCTCGGAGTCAAGTCCTGTCTTGCAGTCTCTTCCTCATAAATGTCATCACCTGGGGCAGTTTAAAAACATGAAAATAAACTAAAATGAGTCGAATACTCAATAAGCAACCCATCATACAGTAAATATAATAAATATAAGGTTTCTTAAAAATATGCAAACTCATAAATACATACATAAATAACATGAACATGAATATGAGCTTATCTTTCACTTGTCATAGGCCATTATCCACTGTTGACCCCCGTGAGTTAGGGTTAGCGAATCTAAGTAGATTCCGATTCCGCTCGTGGCCACGAGTTGTGGAATCCATACATAAGGAAGACATACTGGGTGCACTACCAGCATGTACGACCTGGCAATGCAATATGCCCATAACATAGGTACCGTCTTCATATCATAACATAGGCCGTTACGTTTCTTATCATTCATATTTCATCATAATCATACTTGCATACTTGTCATATCATAGATTTCAAAAGAAATCACATTCATACTTGTCATATCTTGTCATTTTATATCATAGATTTCAAATGAAATCGCATTCTTTCATAACATGTCGTGATGCATGACTTCTCACATAAAATCATGATTTTTCATAAATACTTTAATGCATAAATCTTCACATAAAATCATGCATGGCTTTTCATAAATTATTTTAATGCATAACTCTCACATAAAATCATAACTTTTCATAAATCTTTTTATGCATAACTCATTTCATAAAATCATAAAATTTCATAAATAACTTGATGCATAATTATTTACATAAAATCCTGGATTTTCATATTTTTATCATGTCTTGGGTACGTAAAAAGGGGCTTCCAATAGAGGGCATACATGCATAATATTTTTATAAAAGACATGCCGTTTACCGTACATACGTGTAAGGGTATGATCATGGTACTTACCTTGCAGTGCTAATCCACTATTTTCTGCACGTAATCGGTCACCTGTAAAAATAAACACATAATTTGCATAAATCTCTAATTAAACATGTGATTTTATTTAAAACCTAAACTACTAAAATATCCTCTATTTTCTAAACCTAAAATCTCCCAAACACTAAATTATTCTCAACTATCAATCTTTAAAAGTAGGGGTATTTTTGGGAAAGCACATAATGGGCATGGGCATTTTTGTAATTTAATTAACCCACCTAAGAACTTAGTCTATAGCTTGCATGCATTTGGGATAGGACTTATGTGAGGGGCGAAGGCGCTAATCGTGATCAACAACTAGCGGTGGCTCGTAGCTGGGCACGGTGGCAACTCCAGGGAATGGGCGACTATGCAACTGTGAGAGAGAGAGAGACGAGGTGAACGAGAGGGGGAGGACATGGCTTGAGGGAGAGGAGGCAGGTTACCGAGTGAGAGGGCGGTGGTAATTTCACTGTGCGTTTTGGGGAGGTGCTGCCAAGCTTGGCAATGTTGATTGCTTTGGTGGTGGAGGGTGGTTCACGGCTGGGCAGCTTGCGAAGGGAAGAGCCGTGCTCTGTTTTCGGATGCAACAACAGAGGTCCTTCAATGATGTTGAGTGTATTGTTTTCCTACGTGGGTTCACGGCTGGCTGTGCGGTGGGGCTGCTTTATGGTGGTTCTTAGTTGGACGGGCTGAGAAGGCTTGAGGAATTGTCGTGCATGGGAAGAACCGGTGCTCTATTTTTCAGTGTGAAAACAAGGGTGTCGAGCGGTTTGTGCAATGGCTATCACACGGTGGTTGAGCAACTGGAAAAGGCAGCGTTATGGAGGGTCTCAGCACTTTAGGTAGGTTTCGTTTGGGGTTCTTGTGTTCTGGGTTGGTTGGTATGAAGAGAAAGGCTCAGTGGTGTTGCCGTGGGTGAACGTTAGTGCAGACAAAACGTGGGGCTGAGGCCGTGGCTTTCGGTGGTCGTCACGGATGAGGTCTTGGGTGGTTGCCGTGTGGGTAGTCTGCGGTTTGGTTTCCGTGGTAGTTCACGGTAGAGGGAGGAGAGGCTTGGAGGAATTTCCTGGATGTGGGTTGCGGGTTTGTGAAAGGGTGCTCTGTGTGCATGAGTGTATTTTGACGTTGGGCGGCAGTGGACTATGCTTTTCATGCAGGAGGGCTAAACCTATTTATAAACCTAGTTGGTTGAGAGCCAAGAGGAAAACCCTAGAGATGTCAACGTGCATGCGGAGGAAATGGTTGTGATAGAGCCATGCTTGAAGAGATAGACGGACAAGGAATGTATACGTGATAGAGAACGTTTTTTAAAAAAATCCTAGAGAAAGAGACGTGGATGGTTGTGGAGTTCATAGAGGGAAACAGTTAGGGTTTTATTATGAAGAGGAAATCTAGGATCCTAATAGTGTTTGGAGTCTAACACTCAAGGGTTTTGGAATTTTTTTTTTTATAATAATAATAATATTAATGGAGCCTTAACTCTATGTTCAATTAAAGAAATTATCTATTTGATAAATTCGTTTATGGGCTTTAACACATTTATTGGGCCTAATAAAATTATCCGTAATTTATCTCTAATAACATAGGATCGGGTCGTTACAGGTACAGTCATGGATGCACCCTCAGACTGCACTGCACTTGGAGCTTAGCCACCTATAACAGAGCCTACACCAACCTTGTCATTTGAGAAACTATTGGATGATGTCTGTCATCCACTGTTCGAGAGGTGTAAAAAGTTTTCAAAGCTCTCATTTATTGTGAAGTTGCTATATGTAACACCCCGCTCCCCAATAAAGATATTTTAGAATTTTCGAGGAGCTAGTGTGCTACTACTGAACTTGACTAAAACTTTTCCTTTTAAAAACAAGCCAGATGCAAAAGATTTCATAAATAAAATAAAATTTAATTAATACTTAAAATCCAACATAGAGTTTGCGGAAGCACTTATTTAAAAAAATATGGAAGTCTCACGTGCTTATCAAAATAATTTACTTAAATCTTAAACCATAAAACTAAGCATAGCAAAATCTGTCTAGGCCTCTGCCTTGCCTCCCGGGGTCAAGTCTTGTCCTGCAGTCTCATCCTCATAAATTTCATCACTTGGGGTGGTTTAAAAACATGAAAGCAAACTAAAATGAGTCGAATACTCAATAAGCACACATCATACAGTAAACATAATAAACATAAGGTTTCTTGAAAAACGTGCATACTCATAAATACATACGTAAATAACATGAACATGAACATGAGCTTATCTTTCACTTGTCATAGGCCGTTACCCACTGTTGACTCCCGTGAATTAGGGTTAGCGAATCTAAATAGATTCCGATTCCGCCCGTTGCCGCGGGTTGTGGAATCCATATATAAGGAAAACATACTAGGTGCACTACCATCATGTACGACCTGGCAATGCAATATGCCCATAACATAGGTACCGTCTTCATATCATAACATAGGCCGTTACGTATTTTATCATTCATATTTCATCATAATCATACTTGCATACTTGTCATATCATAGAATTCAAAAGAAATCACATACATACTTGTCATATCATATCATAAATTTCAAATGAAATCACATTCTTTCATAACATCTAGTGATGCATGACTTCTCACATAAAATCATGATTTTTCATAAATACTTTAATGCATAAATTTTCAAATAAAATCACGCCTGACTTTTCATAAATTATTTTAATGCATAACTCTCACATAAGATCACAACTTTTCATAAATTTTTTAAATGTATAACTCCTTTCATAAAATCATGAATTTTCATAAATAACTTGATGCATAATTATTTACATAAAATCATGGATGTTCATATTTTTATCATGTCTTGGGTACGTAAAAAGGGGCTTTCAATGGAGGGCATACATGCATAATATTTTTATAAAAGACATGTCGTTTACCGTACATACGTTTAAGGGTATGATCATGTTACTTACCTTCCAGTGCTAATCCACTATTTTCGGCACGTAATCGACTGCCTATAAAAATAACACGAAATTCTCATAAATTTCTAATTAACTCAATGACTTTAATTAAAACTTACAATACTAAAATAGCCTATATTTCCTATAAGCTTCTTAACACTAAAATATTCTCACCTGGAAATCTTTAAAAGGCAGGGTTATTTTTGGAAAAATAACATATTGGGCATGGGTATTTTTGTAATTTTTATTGAACAACCTAAGAACTTAGTCTACGGCTTGCATGAATTTGGGATTGGACTTACGTGTGAGGCAAAGGGCAAGGGCTTACCGAGAGCTAGGGGTGAGGCTAGGTTGCACCTCGACGGTGGCAAGCGCGGTGGCACTCCGGTGAGCCGGGCGTTGTATGCAATTGAGAGAGAGAGAGACAACGTGATGAGAGAGAAAGATCACGGGAGGGAAGAAACACGGCGTGAGGGGGAGAGAGAACCCACCATGAAGCCGTGAGAGGCTTGCGATGAACTGGGGGGTGCCAAACAGCCCTTGACGGCAGTTTCTATGGGGTCTCTACGTGGAGGAACTCTCGGTGGGGTGGAGTGCAGTGGCTCACGCTGGGAATGACGTGCTCTGTTTTTGGTATAAAAAACAGAGTATTCCAATGGGTTGGGAATGATTCACGGCTGGCTTTGGCGGTTAGGTCTGGGTGGTTGTCTGGGGGTCACAGGTGTCGAGCAGTTTGACGTTGAACAGTGCCTGAGAGGGATGAGGTTGTACTCGGGTTGGGCAGAGTGGTTCCGTGATGGAGATGACGCACGGGAGTTGGTTTTTTTTTCTGATGTAGCAACGCCACGGAAAGTGACGCCAAGTTGCGTGTCGGGTTGGCTCGTTTGCGGCAGTGGAGTAGTGGTTGAGGAGGGTAGCAGCGGCTATAACTTGGTGGAGGGGTTGATGGAGGCTGAGTCGCAGTGTAAGCATGCTGCGAACGTACGTGCGTGGGTGGAGGCGTTGGGCTGATGTTTTGGACATTGTGAAGAAACTGAGTTATGGTGCTGCGGCTTGATGTTTTGTAGGAAGTATATATATATATTTACATATATATAAAGGTGATTGAAAAAGGAAAACCCTAGAGGAGATAGACGTGCATGTGATTAATAGCCGGAAAGTGACGTGCATGGCTTGGAATTTATGGAAGTAAAACGGTTAGGGATTTTATTATGAAGAGGAAATCTAGAAGGATAATGGTGTTTGGAGTCTTAATGGAGATACACCTCTAAAATATATCTGCTAGGTGGGAGACGTGTGGCAAAGGGTTTTTGTTTGAGTTTTTGGCATTCGATTCAATCTCTAAAAAATCCAATATGTTCTCCAAAACTCCCCTGTACATAAAAATTTCCACCTTAAAATATTATAACATAGTAAGCCCTATAACAAAATTGATATTCGCCAAAATAAAAATCTTAGGCCCATAGTCTATTTAAAAAAAATACTCGAACACT
Organism: Cyclocarya paliurus; assembly: GCA_029856935.1. Taxonomy (NCBI): domain Eukaryota; kingdom Viridiplantae; phylum Streptophyta; class Magnoliopsida; order Fagales; family Juglandaceae; genus Cyclocarya; species Cyclocarya paliurus. The sequence goes on along the minus strand of CM056955.1, from coordinate 23,892,478 downwards.
CAATTGGGCTTATATAATAATTGGCCCATTAATCTAATGTTAGGCCCAATGAAACTATCCATAATTTATCCTTAATTATATTTGGTCGGGTCGTTACACTATACATTAAAACTATTAGGGGTTGTTCAATAAAGTCATTTGACCTTCTGCTCGATTTTGTTAAGGTCTACTTTTCCTGAGGCTCAATTACCTCACTCATACGAGGAGTCACGATCATTGGATTCAATTACCACAAAATCCATGACTGTCCTAATGACTGCGTTCTATTCTGAAAGGACAATTTTAATATGAATGAGTGCCCCAAATACAAGGCCCCTAGGTGGTTGTTAAACACACATAGGAACCGTTTAATCCTTAGAACGTGTTGCGTCATTTCCCTTTAAAGCTGAGGTTGCAATGACTATATATGTCTGCTAAGATTTCAGCTAATATGAGATGGCATAGAGAGCAATGAGTGAGTGATGATAATACTATGAAGCATCCTGCCGATTCAGTAGTGTGGACTACATTCGATAAAGATAATAGTTGGTTTTCTAAAGATGCTCGTAATGTCAGGCTTGGTTTATCGAGTGACGGTTTCAATCCTTTCAACAATCTTGCAAAACCTTATAGTATATAGCCTGTGATTCTTGTGCCGTATAACTTACCTCCATGGTTGTGCATGGAAGAGCATTTCTTTATCACATCTCTCATTATTCCTGGTCCAAAATCACCAAGAAATGATATTGATGTATACTTGTAGCTGTTGGTAGATGAATTGAATGATCTATGGAAAAATGAGGTACATACATATGATGCCTGCACGAAGGAAACATTCAGATTGCATGCTGCTTTACTATGGACAATAAATGACTTTCTTGCATATGGTAACCTGTTGATTGAGCTGCATTATTGCATATTTTATACACTTAAGACCAATATATTTTTAATTGTTTTATTATTTTATTATTGGTTTTAGATGAAAAAATTGATTAAGAGGCGTAAATCCAAGTTATGATTTAAATTGATTAAAAACATAGTTTATGCTTAATTTTATAACTTGTGATTTAATTGAATAATATTTATTCACTTGCACAACACATTTTTCTTTTTTATATTTTAGTTTAGTTCTTTTATTTAATTAATTATTTTCTTTTTCTAATTTTATTTTATTTTAATTAAATTTTTTTTTTTCTGCACAGGTCCTAAGCGACATGTCGTTTAGGAAAAACGACATGTCATTTTACACGGAACTTGAAGCTGCCGTTTGAGGTCGACGACGTGCCGTTTTCATCGAAAACCAAACGACTGCATGCAACGCCATGCATGCCGTTCCAAGCTTTACGCAGCCGTGCCCAAGCCACCATGAGCAACTCTCCGAAGCCACCAATGCCACTACACCTTCTCTCCACCTCCGGCAGCAGCACAGCCTCTTCACCACCACGAAAAAACCGCACGGTTTCCTCTGTTTTCATACCTCCGAAACAGAACACGCGAGTTTGAAATAAGTGAACCATTCAATGCAGCTTCGGCTGGAGTTCGGTGGGGAACAAAGAACAAACAATGCACATGCAGAAAGGAAACCGAATGAAAGAAAAAGAAAGTGAAGTTTGATGCATGTGATCGGTTTCGGTGCATGCAGCAGGATCCACGGGCAGCAGTTCACACAGAGCAGAAAAAAGAAAGAAAAGAAAAGAAATGTATGCATGTGATAAGTTGGAAAGCAGTGGAAGCAAAGGAAGAATAAAAGAAAAGATCATTTGGCAGTGGAGTTCGGTTGTAAAGCAGGTGCAAGGAAAGCCAAGGAAGAAAGAAAAAAATAAACAAGTCTACTCAGTTCGGCGCAAGGCTGGGAAAGCAAAAAGAAAGAAAAAAAAAAGCAAGGAAGTAAAACCACTCGGTCACGGGATGGAAAAGCAGCATGTGGGGAACAACACATGAGCTAAACACAGCGCAATTTCAAGTGGGAGACAAGGAATCACGGACATAAATGAACGCAGTGGCTTTTCAAGCCTATATAAAGACTGAAGATAGACAGAGGAGGGTGGCAGATGTTAGACGCCCAGTAGAGTCTGGGTCGATGTTAGACACCTAGTAGACTTAGGATTAGTCTGTGGTTTTTTTTAGTTTTTGGAGAAAGCGCAGATGAAGTGAGGGAGTTCGGTGATGCAGTTGCGAGCCTAATGGACCAACTGTTGTTACCGAGCTGTCCTCCTTCATCTGTAGTCTCCACTTTTAATTTTATTTTTTTCATTTTAATTTATGATGATTTATTTTCTTGCACTTTAAATTTCTGCACTTTAAATTATTGTCATTTATTTTTCTGCACTTTTAATTTCTGCACTTTAAATTTATGTCATTTATTTTTCTGCACTTTAATTTATAGTCATTTAAATTTCTATCATTTATTTTTCTGTAATTTTATTTCCTGCAATTTATTTTTATGTCATTTAATTTTCTTGTTCATTTAAATTCCAGTCATTTAATTTTCAGTAATTTAAATTCACTGTCTTGCACTTTAATTTCTTTACTTTTCATCACTGCTTCTCAAACACTCAAAGCCAACCAAAAATGAATCTAGTTCACGACCAGTAAAATCTTCTTTTCATTGCACTCTTTCATCCATTGTACATATCATCACTTTTTATTTTTATTTTCTCATTGTAAATAATTCCACCATTTTACACGAGTTTATTTTTAGCACTTTCCCTGTGGAGACGATTTAGGAATTTATTCATAATTACTACGCGACACGCTCCTGCACTTGGGATAGCCTTTGGGCTGCTCATTTTCGAACGAGTCACCTGTCAAGATGGACAACCAAAGGAAAATTGGCCTGTCCTTCATGCAATGCAGGTACATATTCAGAATGGTTGAACTTTGGCCGGAAGCACACCTACATGGGACATCGTTGGTTTTTACCGGCAACCACATATGGCGAAAAGAAAAATCTCTGTTCAATGGTAAAGAAGATCATTGCATGCCGCCAAATGTATTATCAGGATTAAGTCAACTAACTCTTCTTGGGGATGTCGAATTTGGGAAATCCCATAAGAAAAGAAAACGCACTTCTCAAGAGTTGAATTGGAAGAAGAGAAGCATATTCTTCAACTTACCGTATTGGTCCACACTTCAGCTTTGACATAATTTTGACATTATGAATATTGAAAAGAACATTTGTGAAAGCATACTCGGCACATTAATGAACATTCTTGGAAAAAGTAAAGATAATTTTAATGCTCGCCATGACCTAGCCACTTTAGGTATAAGAAAGGAATTACATTTGATGCATCAAGGTGACCGGATTTTAATGCCACAAGTAGCTTTTACGCTATATGGAGCTAAAAGGATAGTGTTTTGTTAGTGGTTGGCCGATGTGAAATTTCCAGATGGTTTCATAGCCAATATTTCACGTTGTGTTTCTGTTCATGACTACAAAATCTCTGGGTTGAAAAGCCAGGAATGCCATGTTTTCTTGCAAAGACTACTTCCTGTTGCAATAGGCGGTTGCTTAAGAAATGATATTGCTTTACCTTTGACTGAACTTAGCTATTTCTTCAAAGAGATATGCGCCCGAACATTGAATGTAAAACGTTTCGCGTAATTGGAAGTTGATATCGTCCTCATTCTATGGAAGTTGGAGATGATTTTCCCTCCTTCATTCTTTGATGTGATCGTCCACTTAGCTCTCCATTTACCCCATGAGGCGTTGCTTGTAGGCCTAGTTCAATATAGGTGGATGTACCTATTTGAGAGATATATTGGAAAGTTCAAGCGGTATGTAAAGAATAAGGCTCGTCTAGAATGATCAAGAATAGAAGCCTACATTCATATTGAATGCTTGACCTTTTGCTCGATGTATCATGAAGATGTTGAGATGAGGTTCAACTAAGTTGATCACAACATTGATGGTGGCGAAGAGGATGGGAGAGATGGGTTTAATATTTTCACCCAGAAAGTTCGTCCATTGGGTATGGCATCATCTGTGGAATTAGATTCAAAACTATTCACCTCAGCTCGTTAGTTCGTGCTTAACAACTGCATGGAGATTACTAGCTACATAGAGTATGCATCTTTACCCCATTTGGTCCTTTCCATCTATAAGCTTCTTTAACCAACTTAGTTAAGATGTTATTTTGGTTGCTACACATATTTTGGTTGTATATTACACTTAGAAATCGAATGCGTATTCATTCTTTCCAAGTGTGCAGGGGGCACTATGAAATATGTAAGGAAAAGAATCCAACCCATGTTGAACGAACTCATGAAATTGAGTTCCCTTCATGCTTCAAGAAACGTGTAGGTTGCCCAACTTGTCTACATAGTCAGTGCATAATGTTCAATGTTGCACAACTAAATCTTATCGTGAAATAAAACATTTCATCGACATTTTTTATTAATTTTCCAGGTTCAAACTCAGCGTAAAGATAACCCTGGTGAAGTGCTTGATGATCTATATGCTTTAGTGTGTGAATGGAAAAAGGTTCCACACAAATAATCAAGAGCAATGTAGACGGATTCAAAATTCAGGTGTGTTAGTAACCGATGACGACCAATAAACAATTTAGACTTCTGTGGAGTTCTGAATGATGTTGTTGAGTTACATTACATGGGATGGCATTGTGTCTACTTGTTTAAATGTGAATGGTTTGACATTGGTGGTCCAAAACGAGGTGTCCAAGTGGATACGCATATGACTAGTATCAATGTCTACCAGACAAGGTACAAGGACGAACGTTTGTCTTGGCATGCCAAGCTGAACAATGTTTTTACGTCAAAGATAGAAGGGTTAAAGGTAGTTGGTATGTTGTACAAAATTTTACAAATAGGAATGTATATGACATCCCACCAATGCATATGTCTGAGGACCATGAGTCTGAAAGTGACAGTGATGCCTATCAAGACGACGAATCTGACAGTGTACATAGAAATGTTGAATGTGCTGATGTCGGCGTGGCAATTCTACTACATAGGCCTGATATAGAACCAACCGAGTTTGATGCATCAACAATGAATGTGAAGTCTACTCAGCACCAACCAGGTGGGGATTTTATTGACAGCACAGAGGCAACATTCGGTTCAGACGGTGGCATTGGTGATAATTATTTCTCGAACCTGGAGGATCTATCCACAAATTTAGATCCTCTTTCTGACTAGAAAAACTCATTTTCAGAATTCCTGAGTTAAGGTTAATTTCCTAAACTTCAACTTGTACTTGTAAGAATTTCAGTTTTTCTGCGCAACCCATCATCCTTAACTAACACATGAGCTGGTCTTCTGATATAGCTAGGATGAATATACAATTTCATCCTAGCTATATAAGTATTTGTATTTATGCTACTACAGGCCCTTTCAAAGACTGTTGGTGATTGGAGACTTTAAACTTGGTGCATTGGAAAGACAGTTGGATGAATACAAAGAAGTTTGAATGCACTTGTAAGTGATTTCTAATGGCTACACGCCTCGTAGGTAGCTTATGAGTAGTAGTACAACGTTATTTAAAATCTTCTTGCATATAATGGATATTGCAGTATAGATTTAATTTCAAGTTGCTAGCTTATAAAAAAAGTTAATGATAATTCATTTGGAGGTATTCCCCACCTATGGCAGGTCCATCAATTACATTGGAGAAATGAAAGTGTGGTTGGAGCCCCTCCTTTTTATATGTTCTTGTATTCTTAATATGAATGATCTGTATATTAACCATCAAATGCCTAATGAAAAAAAAAAAAAAACTCTAATGTATGAGATGGCATTCCAGATATCACCTTTTTTAATTTTCATAAAATGAAGTATTGACTTAATATAGACATGCTGGTTGGGCAACATAGGCATGCTTATGCCCATATTGATTAGTACTTTTTGGATTCAGGATTTGTGACGCCCCCAATCCCCGCTTGGGATGGAACGAAGACTTAGAGCATCAGGACATGCAATATAAGGTTACATACCCCCGTTCATGACAGTTAATATGCAATGCATCCTAGTATGCAACTAGCACTATGCAATAATCACAGCGAAAATAAAAGGTTAAAATGTAAGATATGCTAGAACAACTAAAAACATCCCAACTTCATTAGAAAATTATCGTCTTCAAAATGCCAATGTAGCATAGACTTGTATACAAAGTCATATTATTCTCTTCATGCGTGCTAAAGCATGAAGGACTTAGGTTATAAACATCAGCATTAAATCTAGTTTCTTCACAAAATCTAGCTCCTCCTCAAACATGCAGATCCAGTGCTCCATCAATCCCATCCTGGTCGATTCCTGTCACAACTTCTATCATTCCGAGTGGAATGATAGTGGTTCCATAAAAGGGTCAAATTTACTCAAAATCTCAGTAAGTTAAACAGCTAACTGGCATAAAGATAAATCAATCATGAAAATGATAAATATACAATGTATGAGATGTAGAAAATTAGTATGCATGTCTACCATCCAGATTTCTCCACATCTTTTAAAAATATGGAGATACGGGTTTTTACTTAGTAAGTAATTTCGTCACCATTTTTTAGAAAACATAAATTCTTCATAAAAATTTTATCATAAACTTTCATCATCATAGACTTACATCATTATCTTAATTAAGAACATAATGTGTGGTAACGTCATAGTTCCCCATATGCACTGTGAGTACCTGCTAGTGACCGTAGTATAACTCACGTTGAAACTACGTTGTCTATAGACTCGTTCTCAATGCATAGGTAAATATAACATAACATCATAAAATTCATAATGTATACACCCACCAACGTTAGGTGTCATAACATGTTGACTTCGCTCTAACGTTCTTTAAAAAGAACCCATTCGAAGCCTGTTGACTATTTTTTGTCAATTCAAGGGTTACCACTCCATTATTAAACACTCCAGAGTGGACAGAAGAGTTCCACCAGGATAATTCCCCATCCTGACCTTTAGGGTCATGACAAAATGATTTTTTATTTGCTTTGGAAAATATTTCTCATGACATGTGCGTGTGTAGTAAATTTCATGCAAAAATGACATTTATAAATCTAATATGCAAAAATGATAAAAAGGTCATATGTCATGTAGGTATACACTCAACGTATCATATAACATGATAATTTATGCTGAAAATGATAATTGAAGTATGAAATGAGCATTTTTCAATAGTTCATAAATAATCTATCAAGGTGTAAATCAGATGCCAACTTACAAACTTCTAGAAAAATTTAAAATTAGCATCGTAGTTGTGTAAATCATGTGTACACTAAGTTAGGGTTAATACTCTTATGGATAGGTTCAAAATCAAAGGCTTCAAAAATTGGGCATTTACAAGAATACCCCTAGACTTTCAAATATTGCCATTTTAGTCTTACAAACAATAAAGATATAGGGAGAGAATTTCAAACTTTCTATAGGGACCTTTTTGCCTCTTCCAGTCCAGAAGGCATTGAAGGCCTATTGGATAGTGTTACTCCTACTGTCATGGCTGAGATGAACACTAACCTCACGAGGATCTATACTAGAGAGGAGATCGAAAAGGCCATTTTTGACATGAACCCTTTGGAATCCCCTAGACCAGATGGTTTTCATGCAGTTTCCTGCATTTAAGTACAAGAATACTCCCTAATCACTAATGATCACTAACATATTTAGGGACATTATTAAGTCTAATACTTGAATAATAAAGTTCATCCCAACACTTAATCAAAGCTAAGAAATCCTTAATCACCAATATGCTTAAAACCGATCCATGCTTGAAGATCAACACAAGATAGATTTAAAATCTATCATGGCATGCTTCTAACCACAAATTTAACCTTCCATAGTCATGTTAGGATAATGATAGTAGGTGGATGGAGGTGGTTTGTTGATGGCAGAAAAACCATCAAACAACCCTTGAAAGTAGGTGGATGGAGGTGGTTTTGTGATGGCAGAAAATCAGTTGGGTTTTAGATGTTTTTGGGCAACAAAAATGAGTCAAAATCCTTCATGATGGTCATGGAACTTCTTAGTGATTGGGTGGAGAAGGAGGTGGCGTGGGTGGTGGTGCAAATCATGGCAGAAGGCTGGTTCAAATTCAATCCAAACGGTTCCTACACAAACTAGACCAAGGTGCACCCAGTTTGGTTCAAGGAATTGGTTTGTGCAAGTAATTTAGTCCAAGGCTCAAACTAAATTTGGGAGGGTCTAAAGAGGTGTTTAAGGACCATATTAACCTAGAGGACAACTACAAAAATGTTGGACCCAAGGGCAAAATAGTCCAAGCATTACAAAGGGCAATGCACAAAACCGATTGAAGCATGGTTTGGGATTGTTATGTCATTTTTCTTAATGAAATGTGGGATGTTTTAGCTAGGTAATTAATAGGGTCTTAATAAAGGTTTAAGATAGTATTAATTTAAAAAAATTTGAATTAAAAAGTTTAAGAAAAGATTAAGCATGATTAAGCTTCAAAGCATAACTTAAAGTGCACTAACCTCAAGTATGATAGTTAATGGTCTTAGCAAATTTTCAAAACGTACTTTGGGTACTTTGAGTGTGATTTGGGTTTAAGGAAACCAATGGTATGGTGTATTGGGCCTTTGGTCTAGAATGATGAAATAAACCCAATCATGGCTTTGGGCCTTGTGGGCTTTAAAAGGGCCAAATGTAAGAGTTGATGGTTTATGGGCTTTTGGGCTTTGAATGAGAGGGCCTCATTTTACAAATTTTTAGGGTTAAAAAGAAACCTCAAAATCCACTAAATTGGGCTTGAAAAGATTGACTTGGCCTAATTGGGCCATGGGTCCATTCTATACCAAGTTTGGTCCAAAGGCCTTATGGCTTTCTTATAGTTGGGCCATAACTAGTTTTGAACTCCTAAAGGCTTTGTTCAAAGTTTTCTTGGGCTTGGATCATGAATGCTCTAAAGTTCTAAAAAGCCTCACCAAAATTACTAATAGGCTTACCTCTCTAATCCTTAGCTCATTAACACTAAGTACCATGATTAATGCTAAATCCATTATCAACCTTAATGTAAGTAATTAACCCATAATTAAGAGCTTAATACCTCCACTCTTACTAAGTTAGGCCCAATAGCCTTATGTCCTTTTCATTGAACCAATTTTCTAGAGTCCTCTAAGAAAGGTTTAAAACTTTATATCTCCCAAGTTGGGCCTATGGTCTTTTTAATATCTTAACCTTCGTCCATCGCATCCTTAGTGCATTAGAGGCCTAAAGTCTTATGTCCATCAAGGTAGGCCTATTATCCATCAAGTTGGGCCTAATGCCTTAGTGTCTCCCAAAAAGCTTGGGCCCTTAATAAACCAATCTCTTGAGCCTTCCTAAGTCCGTCAAGAATTTTACCTAAATTGCTTAGCCCATTTTTGTGACAACTATCCAATGTGCCATATGTCATTCCCTTATGGGCTCTTGGCTTCTTATCCTCAAATTAATAAATCACTAAAAATTTTCCAATCAACCTTCAAGAATTTCATTTTCCTCAAAAATCAATATTACACTAAAATCTTCTAATAATTCTACTAAACCCAAAGTATATGTCCTTTTTGCCAAATCAAATATCCAAAACATTCTTATTCTCAAATAGCTCAACTCCTAATTAATTAGGATTAAGACTACTAAGTTCAAGGCCTAAGGGCATTTTTAGGTGGGGTGTTACAGGATTGCAAAACAATCAATCCAGATAATAGGTGCTTCTTCATCTCCTGTGCATATACAAAAAAACTATAAGGAATTAAGGTCCATACGTGCACGTCCTTTTAATCACAAGATCAGAATGTGTGCATGAACCCTACACACGTTTAGTTTTATTGCTATGAAGTTAACACAAGGACTAAGCTAAGGGAGCAAGAATCTATGAACTGCAAGTGGAAGAGATGTGAAAAGCTTGGACATGTAGATAAATGTAGTCAATGTAGTTAATGTCTACACAAAAGTTAAAAAAAATAAGAAGAATTAAGAGACTATGGTGATTAATGAAACCCAGATAAAGCATTTAATGACAAATTGTTTATACTTGTTGGATGTGAGCCACACATTAATTCTAACAACTAGAGTACTGCAATGCGAAAAATATTGATTTATTTATGGATGAAATCTTTGTTTGAATCTATCTAATATAGGCTCAAACCTATGGGCATTTGGATTGAAGTATTGTTATGAGATTAGTAGAGCAATTGTAATTTAATCATAGGGAGGACTTGCCTTCAAGCCTTTTCATAATAAATAAGTGTTGTAAAAATTAAAGCTAGTTTAATTGGAGAGTTCTACATACCACACTCCCATTTATATTTCATTCTACTATGATCATGGGGTAGCATTGCTCATCTCTTTTAACAAGCTTGTTCATTATTCTAACATTACATTAAATTATCAAATATCCAAAAAGTCGAAGTTGTACGCATAGAAGTCTACGTGAACTTTCATCAACAAGTTAACATGATGCTACAATCTTATGGTGGTAATTAGATAATTTAGAACCGAAGAGGTGTCTAATTGGATGAAGTTAATCTTATGCTCCACTCCTTCAAGCTGAATAAATGGGAATCCAACCTCATATGCTTCTATGTTTGGATCAACATAATCATAATGGCTGATGTGAAAAAAAAATGCACTTGTTAGTAATCATGAGTCATATCCAAAGCACATAGCAACGTTTAATTAATTCAAGTAAATCTAAAGACGATTCACACTCTCTATTGTGTCTACATAGAGTTTGCATTTCATTGCAAACCATAGTCAAACAACATCGAGAACAAAGACAATGTCATATTTCAAAGGAAATGCCACGCTAAGCCTGTTACGAGATATGAGGCATTATAATCGAAGGGTGCATACTTCTCGACTCTATTACCAACCCAGCAAATGCACCAACCAGCCGGTGTGGTGGCGAACACACTATGTTGTAAGCTAAGCTATTCACCTTGTCAACGGAGGACATATAGAAAGTGTCTCCCCTCCTTTTTCAATCGACACACTCGACGCAAATAGGATCTGGTGGCCTCGACTTCTACTTCTATCAGGCGGTGACAACCTCTACCTTCCCCAACCATGCTTTCCCAAGAACCCATTTTTTAGGATTGGGCAAGCCTGTCCAAAAAAATGTATATAACAATGAAAATATATTTATTTGAAGTTATAAAAGTAAACAGTAATACTTATAAATGGCAATTGGTGCATCAGAAATACTTATAAAAAAAATCTAAAAACTTTAATCTGAAATTGGCTGATACAGGAGGGGTAAATTTAAGTAATTTACTGCAAAGCTCAAACCTAAGAAATTTCATATCAGCTTATTAATTATTAAAAAGTGTTACTTTAACTGAATATTGTGTTGTATGGAAAATAATCAAGTAAAAATGTAACTAAAAGTTAGTGAAGTGAAGTCAGTTGGGAACTTCACTTAGGAAAAAGATGGCAAGTATAGTGGGCGGGAGACTTTACGTGCGCGGGAGACTTTGTCGCCTTGAGCCAAATGAAAGGATAAACATGTAAAATTTGAGTTCAGCTACCCAGTAAACTGATGTGATAGTTTAGAACAAACCAGATAATGTGGGTAGGGAAACTTATAGGTGGGCAACATAGCTCAAAAGCACTTGGTACTCTGTATACCAGTGGTGCCGCTTCTACTAGGGATTCCTATAGGTTGGATATTACGGCTTCAATTGCTTTCATCTCTTTGTAGGCTTTGGTTTTGTTTGGTGCATGAAGCTTAAGAAAACTAGGATTTCTCTTCTAGAAATATATTGCTAGTACCAGCAGTGAGGGGCTTTTTTGCTTACTGTCACGTAAGACTTCTCTTACAAGGTATGTGTTCAACCCTTTTACCCACAAAGTTGCAATATATGTTTTATATGGTAATATTATTGAGCATTTCTTTTCTTTATAAAAAAAATGTAGTTTCTCAAGTAATAGCTTGTATATTAAATCTGTAAGGAGGCTTATTTACTGTGCAATTTTTGGATTGCAGAAACCCTTCTCTAAACTCAGCCAGGCAACACAATACTCGACTGGTTGGGTACTTAAGTAAGTGGAACTGCATTTAAGGCCTGTGAGTTGGTGCCAACTTTTTTCCTGCTTGCCCCATGAATCATTTGTCCATATCATGCCTCAGGATATAGCTTTTTGGTGCCCCTGCATGCATGCATGGATCAGTCATTAATGTGTGTAATTCTTTGTGAAGGCTATGTATCCATATGATGAATGAATGATTGATACCTAGCACTAGCTTCCAGCTTAATGAATGATTAATGTGTGTAATTCTTTGTGTGGGGTAATTACACACACACACAAAGGTAGCCTCCCTTCAAAATTTGGCATAGTGAATGGGGCAGCATGTCCTTCAGGTAAATTGGAAGGGTAATTTCCATGCATAAGCTGCAGATATAGACCTGTCCTTTCACTTAGTGACAAAGTATCACCCAACCCACATATCACTTTCCAACAGCTCTAGTAATATTGGAATATATATAAGCATAGTGTTTTGAGATATATATTAGTTAGTAGGTCATATTAATTGTGTAGAAATTAGGTTGTTTCATAAGTTGAATCACCCTGAAAGGCCCTTCATCACTCTTAAATGTCTATATTCACTAATGAAACAAGGCTTGTGATTATAATAGGCAGGTTCAAGTATAAGATATATGGCACAAATTGGAAGAGGAAGCGGGCTCAGACGAGGTGGAGGCTATAGACGCATTGGGGCTTACAGCAGGCGACCACGTCCTCATCCTCCAATAATTTCATCATGCACCCCAAACGAAAATGACAACGAGGATCGCTCTGACAATTCAACGTAGCCTCTAAGCATAATTCTTGAGACAGAAGTTGCACATCCAATATTGGATGCCCACACAAGTAGAGACGACAATGGTTGATTCTTTTATTATGCTGCACCTATTGTGCTGAATATTGTACAGTTGATATACATGTTTGGTTTAAAATTTGATAATCAAAAGTCAAACTAGCACTTAATTAAGTTTGATATTCCCTATAGGTGATTGTGTTCCGAGACCAACAAATGTTGCACCAAAGAGGCGTGGACGAGGTCTCTCCAAATGTATTGAGTTTGATAAGCTTCGAAAGCACGGGAAAATACTACTGAAAATCAATGATCGGCAAACAACCCCATGTTGTGAGAATGTGAACATTTTACCACACGCACTACAAGAAATATAGCCTATTGTGGCGAATTATTGTCTGTCGGAAATAATTTCGCCGCAATAAGTCATTATTTGTGGCAAGTTTGTTGGTCGTCACGGCTTTCAACCCATGCGTTTAATTTTGACCTTTTGCAACGATTTTAACAACATTTGCAGCGAAAATAATTCGCCGTAAATAGTTTCTAGCTTTTGCAGCGGATTTAAGGACAATTACGGCGCAAGAAATCGCCTCAAAATGAGAAAAACTTATACTGACGAAACATTTCACTGCGATTAGCCTTTTAATGTAATCGCGCCAAAACAAAAATCAGATTTCCCCCCATCCATTTCCCCCGTCCACTCCCAATCCCGATTGAACCTTCTTCCCCAACTTCTGCTTCTCCATTTCTCTCTACCTCAAAACCCACTCAAAATTTCACAATCACACGGCTAGCCCTTCCATCGAAATCCACCAGTAACAGCAGTGCTACTCCACCCCAGCGATTTTCGCGTAAGCAAAACCCACTCATCGTCGTCTTCCCTCGCATTGGCCGAGTCTATACCAGTGAAAAAGTTAGATTTTTTCGACACCCTAAGCTGCCGTTCTTCATCATCATCGGCCTTTTTCCAACTGTAGTGGGTTATCACCGTGATTTTCCATCCTGTTGTCTCCTCCACTCGGTTGGAATCGATTTCCCAAGGTAAATTACTCTGTCCTATTTTTTTATGGTTCTTAATGAAACTGTTTCGGTCAAGTACTAGAAACAAGGGTGTTTTGCTATAATATTGTTGCTTAGGTTTTGAGAAGCACACACATTGGCTCTGTTTCTTGTAGTGCTATTTATCAATGAAGTCGTGTATTTCATAGTGTGGATTTGGGTTGCTAATTGCTGTTCTTTTGGATTAAGGTTTTTACGGTTCTGACAATCTTGCATTTTTGCATTTATGGGTTTGTTTAATTACCTTAATCCATGCAGCGGCTGGATTCAAAATTTTATATCATACAATCGATATTAGCAAAATAAATTTGGGGAATTTGGGGAATTTGGGGAAATTGGTGTTATTGGGATTAGGGCTGTAAACGGACCAACCGAACCAAATGGACCGGATCGAGACCGGATGGGACCAAGTTCATTCGGTCCAATCCACGGTCTGAATTTTATAGGACTGAATGAATTCAATCCGGTCCACGGTCCATGTGTTTTTCTGATCGGACCGGACCGGACAGGACTGAACCTAAAAAAAAAAAAATTATATATATATAATTAATTATATAATTTTCATCTAACCTAATCCTATCACTAACTAATATATAATTATACCATATTATAATTAAGTATAGACTATAGTTATACAGTTATACATATACTAATATTACTAATATATAGCTATACTATATTACTAATAGTCGAATACTTTATACTAATACTATTATATAGTTATACTAATCATGATTCATAATAACTAATCACTATAAGTCTATAACTATATATATTTAGTATCAATATATTAATATATTCTTTAATGTATTATTAATACTATTAAGTATTAAGAGTTATAGTATAAATTATAATATATGTATAATTTATAAATTTATAATAGTATGTATAATTAAATATTTTATGCTTATTTATAATAGTATGTTAAGTATGTATCTTTCTCAATTATGGATGTAATATGTATGGATAATTAAATTATTTATGCTTATTGCTTCATATACAAAATGTTAAAAGTTGTATATGGCTCATTATACATTAACATACTTTAAGTTAGTAATAAAGTAATAATTAACATCATCAATAATGTAATTTTCATTTAATTTATTATCATTGACCATATAAAATATTTTTTTATTGAGTTTGTTACATAATCCATATTAATAAGTCACTTAGTTTAATTTAGTATTGTAAATAAATTTTTTTTATTAATTGATGTGAAAAAAAAGACCGGACTGAATGGACCGGACCAGACCGATGACTACCGGTCCGATCCGGTCCCTATAGGAATTCGGTCCGGTCCGACTATGGACCGAATTTTTTCGGTCCATGGTCGGACCGGACCAGCCCGTTTACACCCCTAATTGAGATTTTGTTATTTTCTTTTTCTTTTTTCTCTTTTTTATTTCGTGGGTTTGTTGGGTTGGTTTTGTGGGCAAGAATGCATGAAAGAACCAAATTTTCTATGGTGGGCATGGATATGTAATGTCGTCTGCCTGCACTTTTTTTGTAATTGATCGCATTGGGTTCTGTTGCCAAGCTTACGTCTTTTTAGAATTTTTGGAATCTGTACATGAAATTTACTCTTCCCAATAGAAATATACACGCTTCTGGAATTGTGTGGTTCTTTCTTCTTTCACGCATTACCAATGTCTTCAAGGAATGGAGTTTATTTGTTGTTTGATAGTTGTCTTATTATTTAGGATCAGAGCTGTGCATTGGTGAGATTCCCATTTATTTCTATTGGGATTTCTTCTGGTTGATAGATGGAGGGTTTTTGCGTCAAATTCTAGGATATTTGCAGTAGATCATAATGGAACTATAAATTAAAGAGGCCAAACTTCGCTGGTTGGTTTGTGCCGACTGGTGAGTGTCTTGTTTCCTTTATGAGGAAACAAGCTTATCTGCTTGATGATGCCAAGTTAGAATGGAATTCTTTCAGAAGGAGCTCGTCGTTTGAAACAGTCTAGTTTGCTAATCAGTTGTTTTCCTTGCTTTGTTGGATGCTTTGCAAGGGAATAGGGAGTTTTTATATGATCTTATGGGAGTTTTATGAGTTGGTATTAATTTCCAACAGAATTTGGCCTAAATAAACGAGGTATCAAAAGGTTTGTACATTTTATTTATGTATTTTTGTTGATAAATGACTTTTTTATTTGAGCCAGAGCTAGAGCAAAGCAGTTCTTAACGTTAATTGGGTTTGAAATATTAAATTTATGGTGTATATTATCTCAACTTATTTTTAATCAAATATTTTTGTGTACCACATCCACCTAATCCGATCTCCTCACCCTTCAACACATTCTTAAGAGGGGAGGATATATTTCTGTGCTAGTATTGGTTCTATACTCTACATTTCTGTTCGTTCTGTACACTACAACGAGACTCGGGACCTTGCAAATATTCATTTATGTCTTTTGGTACTGGGTTAATGTCTTTGATACAGCAAGTTAATGAAAACGTCTTGGCGTTTGGCCATTTCCTCCCACATATATCTGATTATTCATCAAAATATGAGATAAAGTTAAAGATCTTGTGATATTGTTGAGGAAGAAAACTTCGTGTGGAAGGTTTAAGAAACAGAGGAGCTTTCAGTCCACGTGAAATTTCTGTAGCATAAAATATAGCTTTACATTTTTGTCTGAGTCATTGAAATATGTGTTATGGTTGAAAGTGGTGACTGTTTAAGTATGCATTAAACGGGAACTTTTTTGTGAGTTGCATGTATCATGAAACTGTCTTTATAGGGGTTCTGTCAAGTTGCTGCGTGCCTTGACGTTCATATATTTTAGGTTTACAGCACAGAAAGAAAGTAGCCAGCTAGCTTTTCTGTTAGGTTTCGGGTTTGAGTTAGTTTCCCAGAAAACTTAAATATATGAACGTGTTTTGTTTTTAAGACTTCACATTATAAACATCATGTGAAGTCTGCTAGCTCTCAGAGATTCAAAATTACTAGCACACTACTCTTTCTTCACATGACTTTCTACAAGATCAAGATTTTCTACGAGAACTTATAATTAGTATTATGTATTATTATTTACTATTCACATTTTAGAATTAAATGTATGATAAACGTACTGACAGGATTCCAACCTTCTAGTGAGAAATCAAAGATCTTTAGTTTAAAGATTTTTATATGTTAAAAATCTTAGCAAATTTTGATTCATCTTTCTTATTCTTCTTCTTCTTCATGTAATTGAAGTAATAATGCTGATCATGGGACTGAATATTTACGTACCCTTACTATGATAATGTACTGTGCAAGCCAGCCACGTCAGTACTTGTTTAATTTGATTTAAACCGGGTTGGTCTAATTTATCAGCCATTCAGAGTGCATGAGTTGCCACATAGATGTTTATAATTTAATTGGTTAATGTTCAAGTGGAAAGGCATAATTCATTAGTGATATTCTTGCAAAAACAAAGCCTTTTTCAGTTATCGTTTATGGCCCTTTCTGGTACCTTCTAATATGTAATTAAGTGATTTCTGTGAAGAATGTTGCTTTGTTTGAATGTGCATTTCTTATAGGTTTTTGTGGGAATTGTTTTGCTGATCATGAATTATTTGTACGACTAGTCTTTCTTTTGTATACATATAGAATAAATGCATTTTTTGATTGCCCTTTGATTTTCTGTTTTTGATATATACAAATACTTAGATCCATCCCTCTCAATTCTGTATGATATATCCACACATCTATTAATATCAGAGATAGAAATAGTTTTATTAAAAATATTATAAAAAGTGATTGTGTTGAAAGATCAAAGAAAGATCAATAGATTATATATGTATGAAAGAAAATGAAGCATTTTCTTATTAATCTGCATTTGAAGTATGTGTCTAAGAAGTTTTGATTCATGAATTCATATATGTAGTATGTTAGGACATACTCTCACGTAGTCTTTTTGCAAACAAATGTATCGAATTTGGGATTCACATGAAAATATCAAGAAAATTATGAGTCCTACATTTTTTTTATAGTTACTTCATAATGCTTGTATACATAGTGGCAAGTATAACATTACTCATATCTAAATAAATGAAGTATTTTCATACTTCCATTAGGATAAATATTACTTGCTAACTTGCTTCTCTTTAATTAGCAATGTAACAATTATTGTTGTGTAGCGGTAAACTTTGTGAGCAAAGTTAATGAGGAGCATCAACAGCCCAGGTAGATTACTTCCCAGCGTACGAGGAACCCGTGCTAGGAGATTTGTGCCGTATAGATGTAGTGCATGCAGGCCACACAGAGTCCGCATCAGTTCATACTATAGCCCGGGAGAGGTTGATGAGGCCAGCTCAGATGCTGAAACCCAGCCTCCAAGCCATCCATGGGAGCCTCCGTGTGCGAACCCAATTTTGGATACCGAGGCAAATAGAGAACCCTCCCCAGTGGTTGAATCGGAGCCTGATAGAGTTCAAATTGGTATAGTTGACTTTGATGCGGGGTGATTTTATGAGTTTTATCATTGGTGTGTAAGATTGATTTAAACAAATGAGACCCCTAACCAGATCTTATTGTTATTATGTCATACAGGTGAAGACGTCTCGTCTGTGCCTATAGCCAACCAGGCACACGTGGTCGCAGGCCGGCGAAGTGTACTGAATTTGAAAAATTACGTAAGCATGAGAAAGTGTTGTTGAAGAT
Organism: Cyclocarya paliurus; assembly: GCA_029856935.1. NCBI lineage: Eukaryota > Viridiplantae > Streptophyta > Magnoliopsida > Fagales > Juglandaceae > Cyclocarya > Cyclocarya paliurus. Next base: position 23,874,023 of record CM056955.1, on the reverse strand, counting down.
AAATAATGCTGAAATAGCACTATGTTGCGAGAATGCAAACATGTTTACAACACGTTTAAGCTAGATCATTAAACATCATTGCAACATGAGCTACCCTAGATGGAGTGATGTACCCCAAGCGCATAAGGATGAATTAATCGATCATGTTCGGGTAAGACTTTTATACTTTGATGTTGATCGTTAAAAATTTAGACTATATATAATTCACGAGTGATCACCCTAAATTTTAATGGGCTATGTAGGGTGATTTTGAATTAGATTGGGACTTAGAGAACCATCGATTGGCTGTGACTCAACAGCTTCGTAAGCGCTTCAATGCCTTTCACCACCAACTGCATAAGATATATATGTCATATGGCAGCCATGACGAGACATTGGCAACTGGGACTAGTTTGGTTAGCCCCCTTGTCTGGTTTAAGCTATGTGAACGATGGGGTAGCGAGGCCTTCCAGGTATGCATTCTGGGTGTTCAATCCAAACCCAGACAAGTTGGGTAATAGCTCCCCTAACTTGATTGGATATTTATTACTATGCGTACTTTTGGTTACATTGATGGTTTTTAATGGCAGAAAATATCAAGTAAAAACTGGGAGAATATAAAGATGCTTCAAATTAACCACACAACAGGTCGCAAATCCTTTGTGAGGATGCTAGAACAGAAGGTATAAGGTTTGAAGTAATGCATTCCCCACACAACCCATTTCGCTGTTGTAAGCTCATATCATGGCAACCACACACTCACATAGTGTTAAATTTAGGAGGTAGAATTTTGCAAAGGAGTATGCTATATCCCCATGGTTTCTCTCATATATGATTAATAACTCTTGTATAACATTTGCTTGGTTAGTCATTTATTAGTGATTAAGCTATCCATGCCATATGTAACATATTATCTGATTGAGTATGTTACATGCACACATACCACACACATGTAGTGTGCTGAAAATGCAAATTTGGTGGACTTCTACAAGGAAACCCACTGGTCCAAGAATAAAGATAAATTTGTGACACCTGCCATCGAAGACGTTAATGTGAGTATATTCTAGCATAAATCTTATTTGTTAAATGCAATATTGATGGTTCTATTTATTAGGTTGAATCTTAAAATAGGATTATTAGGACGTAACTTACATAATCGGTTCATTATGTCTTATTGCAGAAGGATATGGTAGGAAAGCTAGATACTCTAGAACCAGATAAACAAACTGACGAAGCAGCAGCTGGTGTCTTCAGAGATGTACTTGGGCATCGACCAGGTTATGCAAGAGGATTGGGAGAGATGGTGATCCTAGAGTCTACAAGACAACGCTCATTGGCACGAGAGAGAGAGAGAGTATATAGCTTTGATTAAAAAACATAAGAAAGAGGCTGAAGCTTCCAAGAGTGAGATGGAGTCAATGAAGGCAAACATGCAAGTTATGATAGAGAGACAAAACGAAACCGACCGTATGTTGAGGGCCATCTTCACTGCGTACTCGTCCCTCATGAGTCTCTTGGAGAGACTCACTGAGGATATTTTTGTGGGAAAATATGGGAAGGTTTTTTTGTGGTATTTTTGGGTATTTTTTACCTAGGATTGACAAGAGATATATATATATATCCAATGGGAGGTTATATGTAAATGTTTTGTGGGAGCAAGCTGGGTTGGGAAAGCAGATGTTTTGGCCCAAGATATATATCCTTAAATAGGTATGATAATATGTACAAACTTTATGAGACGATGTTAGGCCTCACTGAACATAAGTCACGCGTGTAAGTATCTATGCCACCGCCTTCACTATACTTATGATTTTCCGTAGTGGCATGCTTACCAACATTTGGTTGCTTGTTGTACAAGCTAATTCATACCATGTATGTACATGGTATGAATGGGAGGGGTCGGCTTACGCCAGAGCCTTATAGGTGTCCTAGAATTTTGTAATCTTCTAGGACTGCATGTTGTGTCGTGATGGTACGGGCTACAAGTTTTTGTCTTATGCTTGACTAGAATGGATCCCAAGCACAAAAATTCACGAGAGGCTGAACGAGCAGGTGATGTCTTCATTCCCTATGCGATTTACTTCTAGTATGCACTTCTATCCAAATGATATGATCTTCTTGTAATTTTTATACATGATATACAAGTACAAAATTTGTGCTTCTGCGAAAGTATAGATAGGAAAAAAAATCTTGTTGTTCCAAGACAACTTATAATGTTTCTTCACTAACTCCCTAAAAATGGAAAATATTGTTGGGTCAGATTATTTTTTCCTCTTTTTTTTGTTGATTTTTGTCGTCTGTGTTTTATCATTGGGTCAAATTATTAAGATTAACTTCTAACTTATTTTGGACAGAACTTCACAAATTACAGCAAAGAACATATAGCATATATATTAATCATGATTGTGTTGGCAATTGTTCCTTGTTGGAGTATTGTTATCTCTTTCTCTTTGTGTACGAGTTCAGTAACTATCTCTTTCCATAAATTTACATTTTATATATCCTGGCAGTGCTTCATACTCAGCTTTCATGATTTTCTTGCATCTACCTATGTCAAGTTTCTTACTAGTGTTTTCTCTTGTAGATGTCTTTACTTGGGCTACACCTATTTTCATTTTTATAAATAAAACAACTTTTACCTATACAAAAAACTATGGTTTGCAATGAAGATAGCATGCCATTTTGGGTGCTTGCTGTCTGCCTCTTCTAGTTATTCTATTTAATATCTAGTTTTTATGTTAATGTGAAGATCTCAAGTTCCAGACTGTTCAGGTCCAATGATAAAGTATGTTCTTTCACTACTCTTTAAATTCTCAACTTTTTGAAGTGGAAAGCTTTCTAGAATCAATAACTTCATCGGGCATATATCTTTCACTAAACCATATATTCCTGACTTGTTATTTTGATGTGATGCAGTGATGTTGATGCCATAGGTGAACCAGTTGAAATGAATCCTTCAGTGTGTTACTTCACATGTAAAGCTCAAATTCACACTTTAACCATAATTTCTATCTGATTTGGGGGATTAATGAAACATCTTGTCTTTAGCTTCTTTTTTTATCCTTTTTATTTGGACTTTTCCCCCCACTTTTGTAGGAGTGGAACTTCAACAAGCCATATACACCTAACTCTATAGGTAATTGGATTCAGTTCCGAGAGGTTATTGATGGCATAAGAGAAGGTATAAATGGAACTATATGTGGAAAGTGGCGCAGGTAAACTAAATAATATTCTTCTATGTGCGCGATCCTATTGAAAGTGTTGCTTTTTAGTGTTCATAGTGTTTGATGAACACCCAATGAAATTTGTTAGGGTTATGCATTTTGATTTATCTGAGACTTCTCGTAGGAAAATCTGCCAATAATTTAATTTGTATGGAAATTATTATGCAGAACTTAAATACAAGAACATGTGGTTTTAAACTTTTTGTGTTTATGTTTTTCTAGCTTTTAAGGTTATTCGAGAAGTTACTCATGCATGGCAGCCCCATGACAGTTTCTTCTTAAAAATGGGTAGTTCAATTTTATTTGCTCTTTTTGGCAAAGAAGTCATGAATTTGAGTAGATTTAAATCATTAGGAATAGGTTTAATGACTTTTCCAAAAAAAGAAAAAGGTTTAACTGAAATCCTCAACCTTTAGATGTCGGATAGGTTACTCTATAAATTGTGATATTAGTTTTCAAGGCTAAAAAAGTGAAAAGAAAGGCAAAGGAGATTCACTAAGATTTCTATATATGTTATTAAATGCAAATGCATCATGCATATTTACATAGGTATTTGCCATATATTTTTCTAATTATATAACTGAATTGCTAAATGGACCTTGAAGATGGAATTAGCTACGAGGGATTCTAAGATGATTATGATATTACTATATAAAATGCTTTAATTCTTGTGAATAAGGTAAATATTAAGGATGATTAAACCAAACTAAGATGTAAGTGGTGGCCAGTTCATTTGAATTTGTTGTTGAGTGGATCTTTCTTGATAGATTTTTTTATGGTTGTACTTCTTGGTCACTTGAAAGTGGCTTTATAGGTCTTAAATTATATATTGGTTTGTTTCTTTTTCTTTGATAAATTATATCGATTTGTTTCTTGTTATGCAAATGTCAGATAAATTTATACCCTGCATGCTAATATCATGTTGTAATGCTTAATACACTAAAATTCTTAAAAATAATTGGGGCTCCTCTTTGTGAAGTTTTAAATAATATGGATACATAAAATTTCTGCTATTGTATGTGTGCAACTTATGAGATGAAAAGTTGTCACTTTGGAGATTTCCAACTTGGATTTTTTTTTGCTTAACGAATGTAGAAGGCAGTGTATATATACTTGATAACCCTGTTCTGGACAGTTGGATCTTTGCCGCTCAAACACCTGGTCATCACAAATCAATGATCGATGTGCGAAGTTGCAGATGGACTCCACCCACCATTTGTTTTCATATTTTTTTTAACTGGTACATTTGTATTGTGGATGTTTCTGTAGTACTTTAAACCTTGTAAGAGACATTAGCTGCTCCCATTTATAGTACTTAATTGCCTTCCATTAATGCACCATATGCCAGTGTATAGTAACCTTAAAGGGGCTGGTTGATGTACTAATAATGTATTGGATCATTGAATTTATATATATACTATTATGGTTACAAGTATTGGATTAAAGTACGTAATATTTGGGTTATCATATGATGTATAGTAGTACTATTTGGTAATATTGTAATTAAATGAGTTGAAGTAGGAAATTAGGTATTCTAAAAAATGGCAATTTTATATGTTGCGCGGCCTATAGCAGGAATTCAACAATTGCGGCGATTTCTAGTTCGCTGCAAAAAGTTTTACAAAACAAAATAGACTTTTAGCGGCGAATATACTGTGACGCGAAAAAGCTTAGATTATCATAAATTTTTTTGCCGCGAATAAACTTCGACGCGTAAAACAAGATAATATGTTCAAAGGTTTTTTGCAGCGAAATCATATCGCCACTAATACTATTTACAGCGAATATATTTCACCTCTAATTATAAACTAAGTGATTAAACCATTCGTAGCAAACGTAAAATCGCTGCTAAAACTTTATTGCGGCGTACTTATATTTTTTGCAGCGAGTATAATCACTGCAACAAATATTAAATGCGACGCTTGTTCCCTTCCCTGCAAATAATTTTTTCGCAGCGATAAAGAGATGATATGTGAACTTCATTTGCGGCGTAATTTAAATTATTAGCAGCAAAAAAAATATTTTTCGCGTCGATTTATGAGTTTCGTTGGTTAAAGTTTTAAGTGAATCAACAATTGCAACGAAGATGCGGCGTAGCATAAATCCCTGCAAATAATTATTTGCAGCGATTTTGGGGGTTATTTGCGGCGATTTGTAGCGCCGCAAATAACCCTTTTTCATGTAGTGATGGGTCACATGGATATTAAAAGCATCATGCGAACATGAGTCACGCACGATGGACTAAAGTTCCAACAGTAGAGAACGATGAACTGATCAAACGTGTCGGGGTAAGCTTCTATTTAACTTGCATTGGGTATGCTTTAGCTTGTATTAAATGATTATATAGTTGAAACTAATGACTTGATATGTTTAGGCTGACTTCATTTTGGATTGGGATTTGGTGAATCATAGACAGACAGTGTGGAAACAGTTGTGTAAGCAATTCAACGCTTTCCACCATCAAATGCACATGAAATATTTGTCGTTTGGTAGCCATGAGGAAGCATTGGCTGGTAGGACTGATTTGGTATCTAATTTAGTTTGGGCGAAGTTATGTGGTAGATGGGGAAGTGAGACATTCAAGGTATATAAGCATTAAAACTAATGTTTTTAAGATAGTTGTGGTTTGAAAAAATCTTTGTTTCAGTTACAAACAACAATTTTCAAACTTCTCATTTTTTATTGTATTTTAAGAAAATGTCAAAACAAAACAAAGAGAACCGTAACAAGCTGAAAACCAATCACACTGCCGAGAGAAAGTCATTTGTGAGAGTCTTGGAGGAGAAGGTATGCATGTTTATTAACTTCATTATCATATGTCAATGACTAAAAATAGTCAAACACTAAAACATAAAAACCTATATTTAGGCAGGGACAAACCACAAATAGACAAATGACATTGATCCAGATTTCAATGTCAGTAATCAGGAAACCTTTAATGCCAGGCATGTGCCAAATGGCATTAGCAGCTACCTAGTTTTACTTCCAACAGACCACTATATAATCTAAAACTTAGTGAAAAGTGATGAAAACTCAAAGTCTTCATGTGTATTGAGACTTTGAGTTTATTAACTACTAGTGTCAAGATTTAATGGCTTGCTTTGTCATCACATTTTCAACACTGCACACTAATCAAAGAACGGCACATGGAAAAATCTGCTTGCTGTAAAATATGGATACATTTAGGAGTAACTAAATTCTAGTATGTAAGATATCTCTTTATGCTTCATTGTTGCAGAACGTTCGACTACAACAAACTTGGCCGAGTTCTACAAGGAAGCCCATTGGTCTAGGAGTAAAGACAAATTCATGACATCCACGATGGAAGAGCTTTATGTGAGAATTTTAATATACCTAGTGCTTGAATTTATGGTCTATCATTAACACAAGATTTTGTAGTAACTTCACTGTCATTGTGGTAAAGAACAAGTTATGGTTGAATTTACACAATTATGTATACTCTGTACAAAAGTAAATGGTTGACAGGATGGAAGGTATAGAACCTAAGCAACGAACTGAAGAGGTAGTAGCTTTTGTATTTAGGGAGGTACTAGGCCATAGACCAGGGTATGCTAGAGGTCTAGGCGAGATGGTAATACTCACATCTACACGACAACATGATCGTGAATGGGGGAAACATCATGCTAAAGAAGTGGAAAGATATAAAAAAGGAGCTAAGTTTTACAAGACTCAGTTTGAGGAGTTAAGGGGAGATTTTAGATTACTTATGGAGAGGCAACGTGAGTATGATAAGTGCTTGTATGGACTGATGTTAGGAATGTCACAAGGAGAGTCTCAATGCTCATTGACTCAAGGAGCTAGCTGCTTAGGGCAGCAATGAAGACATAAATACTTTTGTGGGGGCTTTTTGTGTAGTTTTTTTGAAGTGAAATGCTCATATATAATTATGTTTTGGGGCATCACAGATTTTTTGGGGGATGAAACAGGGTGTTCATGGGCATTCAATGCATGAAGAAGTTAGAAGATATAGTATGTGGTTGTAAGTAGTGTTAAAATATTTGGATGCATGAATTGGGATGAGAATTTTGTAAGTAGTGTCATCTAGTATGGGCCATGATCTTAGTAGTTAGAAGATATGTATAATCTAGTCATATGGTATGTGCCCTGACGAATATGAAATCAGGTGATTCTCTCTGTTTTTTTTTTTTAATAGGTAAAATCAAGTGACAAACTATTTATGGAATAGTTCTTAAGTAGAAATCATAAGAATTGGCATACTAACACTCTGTTATCATGTTTCTACTTACACTTACAGGTACAAGCAATGCTTGCATAGTGATTTTCATACAAAAGATGACACTAGGCTCTTGGTGGACTATACATGCAGTTAAGATGTTGTGGAGACAAGGTTATCAATTTAATACCTTGTAATGCTTATAGCATTTTTCATTTATATATCAATGCCTAGCTCACTTTTAGTTTAACCTTATATGGGATTCATAGTTTGAGAACATTTAACTACATATGAAGAGTAAAATTGCTGCCAGTACATTTGGGAAATTATCAGTGAACATTTAGCTCACTTTGTTATAGTATGGGAATGAATATTATAACAAAACATGGAATGCGAATTGCTCTGTAAGGGTTGTGTGAGCATTGGGATGTGTTTATGTTATTATAGAGTAATGAATGATGAAAAGTCTAATAATGAAAGTTTAAGTGGGTTATGGCTAATTATGGGTTGATGATAATTATGTGATGCATACTGAAGATGTTTAAAATAGTTTTATACAGCTCTTTCTTGAGTCAAATTGAATGCTATCAAGTGTGTTTCTTCCAAAGGGCAGGTATATAGTTGATTGAGAAAATATAACTTGATTGGGTTACTTGATAGTATTCCGATGGCTTTCTTTCTAACTACTTGTTTGTCCTACTAGGTGTTTCACAGAGGAGCCTATATTGCTTGTTGATCATCTTAGCTAGGTCAAAGCTAAGATGTTGTGGGTAAGCCTCGGTTTGATGTAGAAGATGTAATTCAACAACAAGATGCATGGTGGTAGATCATTTTTGGCTGTGATGGAGTGCTGTTCAAGTGAAGATTTTCCTACCTCAGCCAACCCCGTTGTTCTATTGTTTTTCTTGCTGCCCAGGTTTATGAAACTTTGGAATATTTGGCAAACTTAGTATTAATGTATTGTATTTGGTCAGTGGCTAGTATAGCTAGCTTAATATTGACTATCTGGGAAAGTAATGTACTGGTGGATTTATGACAGTTGATGAATGAATGTGTTTAATAGCCAGCAAATGTTTTATTATGTATCCAATTAGTTTGGGCAGATGAAAAACCAACCTGTGGTTGTTTCATTTCCCTCGTAAACATTATTAATAAAGTGATATAATATTAGCTATTTGATATAATATCACTTTATGAAAGGTAGGAGTTTCATAAACAGGTGCTAGTAGTGTTTCATGTGTAGTAGAATTGTCCCAGCAAGGTTCCTAACAAAATGCATTTCCAGAATCATGAATGAATGCTGTTGAGGAAAATAAACATTATATAATAGATCTATACGTTGGTTTACATATCCAGAATTTCCAGAAATAAATTGATCTAATATTGGATAGTTGTAGTGAAATGGGAATGTGGTTGGGAAAAAGTCATGACTACTGCAACAATCAGGAAGTGGCGAGCATTAAAAATCAACGGGAATAAATGCTTTTCCAACGAGAATCCAAAAGTGCTTGTACTAGGCCATAACACTAACTAATATACATACAACATTTCCAGCGACAATAACCAACGCAAAAGTTTTTCATTCCCAATGATTCTATGCAACGCTGCAAAAAACTACTCTATATCGGCGATAAAGATATTTAGCGGCGACAATAACAACCGCTCCAAATTATTTTTCCCATCAATTGTTCCATATGTTGCAAAAAGTTCTTCAATTGTAGTGATTTATTCTAGTCGCTATCAAATATTTGCAACGCAATAGGTCACCTGTTGGACCCCTTTTTCTAGCGGCTACATGCATATTTGTGACAGAGATGGAAACGTCGCAAAAACTTTTTCCAGCAACAATAATAGATGCAAAAAAGTTTTCTCATTCCCATTGATGCCTTGAAACACTACAAAATATCCTTTTAATTGCGATGAATTTTTTTTATTGCAGTGATTTATTAACGACGATATTATGTATTTGCAATGCAAAAGGTCACCTGGTGGAGGCCTTTTTCCCAGCGCCTACATGCATACTTTTGACCGATAAGGGAACGTTGCAAATAATATTTTTTGCAGCGTTTTATTGTGATTTGATGCTAATAAGAATCACCATCCGATTTTTGGCAACCACCATGCAGCAACTCAAAAATCGCTGGAAAAAGTTTTTTGCGGCGAATTTGTAGCACTGGAAAAGACTGAATTCCTTGTAGTGATTGAGCTGTATAATCGAAGTACTTATCAGGGAAGATTAATTATATAAAGCTTCCCATCCTATATGAAACGAAACTAGGATCAGCCAAACCCTAAAATAGACTAGGATTTTAAGAGCATTTTAAATGATTCGTGGAAAAAAGAGACAATGTGATTAATTCCACGCGCCGAATAAGTTGTCTGATGCATGCAAGGAAAAAACTACGGCGTCAGCATTAACGCCTATATAAACGCATCAGATATCCTTTACATTTAGCATTATCTCAAGTAATTAAGAGTTGGCCTCGATCACTAATCTGCCTTGTAATTAGATAGTTTCTCTTGAGACACTTGGTTATTTGGAAACATGAATAAGTACAACATAAGTGCCATCTTCAGTTGTTGGCTTCTATTGTTTCTTTCTCTGCAGGCAATATGCACTACAGCTCAAGTACCAGTTGGTAATGCATGCCAAAGATATATATATATATATATATATTTGTTATTTGTATAAGACTATACTACTATTATTATAGTTATTATACCAATCATTACAAATCATGGGGGTTGTAAGTATTTTCTTTCTTTTTACTGTCATTATTGAGATCGATGATGTTGATATCATCGTCTTCGTCGATATTTAATATTATTAGTGTAATTACTGCGATTATTGCGATGGTTCTGATATATATTGTGGTTGGAAATTGTGGGGGTGGGCAGAGGATGAAGGGGAGTTTGACTATATCCCGGGGAGCGAGAGGGGTCCGGAACGCTGGGGATTCCTTAGGGAAGAATGGGCAAAGTGTAGGACTGGACGCATGCAATCTCCCATAAACATTGTGAATTCGATAGTTAGAACAGTCCCCAACAGAGGGCAGCTAAAGTTCAACTATAAGCCTGCTAATGCAATCGTACATAATTCAGGTCATGACATCGAGGTAAGAGTAATATTGTACTAGCTCTGGATTAATGATATTGAGCTTTGTTTCGAACACTCTGGAAAGAACTCGATCCGATGTTTATTTCCAAATTTCAATGATCTTCTGTTTGTTGCGTTTTGTTTTGCTTTTTAAATTGTAAGACACCAGCCTCTCTACGTTGATTTAAAGGCCCATTTATAGTCTGAATATATTGCAGAATAAAGGCCGAGACTATTTGCCATTTAAAAAGTCACTTCATTTCAATGGATAATATGATCTATTGAATATTAGTGTGTATATTATATATACATATATATACTGATGAGTTGACCCTTTTTTTTGAGAAACTCATTTCCATTTACTAATTCAACATGTTACAAGGAGGAAAAGTCTCCACCATTACAATTTGATCATATCTGGAAAGAGCATTTTTTGCTAAACTATGGGCTATAGAATTACCATTTCTCCTTATATGAGAAACCTCCCACTTAGCAAAGTTTTTAAAAAGCAATTTTGCTTCACCAACAAACATACTAGCACTGTTATTCCCTCCCTGATCCCGTCTTAGAGCCTCAATGACTTGTAGTGAATCCCCTTCAATTATCACTTGCGTTAAGCCAAGTTCTAGTCCAAATTGAACTGCTTTAAGAGCCCCGAAAGCCTCTGCTAGTAGAGGATCTGGATAGAGGTGTTTCATGATCTTCATCGTTGCCACAACCTTTCTTGAGCTGTCCCTCGCTGCCACTCCCACACCTACTCCGCCTCTCACCTTGTCTACTGCACTATCCCAGTTTAGTTTGATCCATGTTGAAGGAGGGGGCTGCCACACCTCTACCGAGTTACATTCATGTCTGGCTGCACGCCTCTGCATGGATGCCTCCTCATTTAGCACATGCAAAATGTTCCTGGCCTCTTCCACTATCTCCTTTGGATGGGCAAAAACTCCTTCAAAAATAGACCTGTTCCTTCTCCACCAAATCTTCCTGGCCACCACAGCAAATTCTTGAATGAACTGGATTTCCATGTTCTGAAAGAGTGCTTCAAGAAGGTGTAGCATCGACATGTTAGGAAAATAGCATTTCTGTAAACTTTTGGAACATTGGCTCCACACGTCCTTGGCTGATTCACACCCCCACAAAGCATGAAAGGAATCTTCCTCCTCCCTATGACATATTGGACAGAGGGGGTGTTTAACTACTTTCTTCTTGAACAGATTAGATTGGGTTGGTAGGGCCTCTAAGCAGGATCTCCACAAGAAGACTCTATCACCAGGCTGCACTTTTAAATGCCAAAGCTGTTGCCAAAATCCTGTAAGAGAGTGGCTGCTCGATGCTTGATTGGAGGTATGACTGCTTCTCTCTAGTTCTTTGTGGTATGCGCTTCTTACTGAGAAATCACCATTAGTTGTTCCTTGCCACACAAGCCTATCACTGCTATTTAGACAACTCACTGGTGTTTTCACTATGGCTTCAGCTTCTCTGCAGTTGAACACCTGCTGTATCAATTCCTGGTTCCATTGCTTTGTGGCTGTATCAATTAGGGTTGAGACTGTTGCATTTAAATCCATCACACTGGCATTACTCTGGGCCTTGCTGGGGTTGGGAGAGCCTATCCATTTGTCCTTCCATATTTTAACCTGACTTCCATTCCCTATCCTCCAAAAAGAGCCTGCTTCTATCAAAGGTCTGGCTGCAATGAAGCTCCTCCATATGTAGGAAGGTTTCGACCCTATTCTTGCCTCTTGGAAGGTGGAGCATGGATAGTACTTGGCCCTCATCACCTGTGCTGCAAGGGAATCTGGATGTTGGATGAGCCTCCAACATTGTTTAGCCAACATGGCAGTATTAAAAGCTTCAAGGTCCCTGAATCCCATTCCTCCTTCAGCTTTTGCTTTTCCCATATTTTTCCAAGAGATCCAATGGATCCGGTGCTCATTTTCTTGCTGCCCCCACCAAAAGTTGTTGATGATTCTATTGATGTCTTTGAGCAGGGATTTTGGGAGTTTAAAAACCGACATTGTGTATGTGGGAAGGGCTTGGATGACAGCTTTAATGTAGATCTCCTTTCCTGCTTGGGAGAGGGCTTTAACTCTGTGGTTACTGACTTTGGCTCTGATTATATCCAATATTCCTTTGAAAGTCTTGTTTTTGTTCTTTCCCACTATGGAGGGCAGTCCCAGGTACTTCTCATAGGATTTACCATGTCTCACCCCAGCTATAGATAGTATGTATTGTTGAGTTGCCCTGGTTGTGTTCCTGCTAAACAAAATAGAGGTTTTTTCCATATTTAATCTCTGTCCTGAAGCTGTTTCATAGGTCCTCAGCAAGGCAAGCATTCTCCCCCATTCAAAAGCATTTGCCTTGCAGAAAAGGAGGCAATCATCAGCAAAAAATAGGTGTGAAATGCTGATCCTACCTCTTGCGATGGGAATACCATGGACTAGTCCCTCCCTTATAGCTTTGCTCAGCATGCTGCTAAGTGCCTCAGCACATATGATGAAAATGTAGGGTGAGAGGGGGTCTCCTTGCCTTATGCCTCTCGTTGGATAGAAAGACTCTTGAGGGGATCCATTAACAATAATCTCATAAGACACGGTTTCAATACAATTCATTACCAACTCAATCCATTGATTGCAGAATCCCATTTTAACCAGCACAGCTCTGATGAAACTCCATTCTAGCCTGTCATAGGCTTTACTCATGTCTAATTTCAGTGCTATGTATCCCTCTTTGCCTGTTAATCTAGCCTTCATAGTATGCAATGCTTCATAAGCCACTATCACATTATCTGAGATGAGTCTATTAGGAACAAAAGCTGATTGTGATTTGGAAATGATCTGAGGCAGTACATTCTTCAATCTGTTAGCCACTACTTTAGATACGAGTTTATACATCACATTGCACAAAGAAATAGGCCTGAACTCAGTGACTTTAGTGGGGTTCTTTTTCTTAGGAATTAAAGCTATAAAAGTTTTATTAATGACATTGAGGCTGCCATTTGAGTTAAGAATCTGTAGAAGGGCTTCACTAACCTGCTTGCCAATGAGAGGCCAGTGTTTTTGATAAAAGGCTGCAGGAAACCCATCTGGGCCAGGAGAGCTGAGACCTTCCATTTGGAATAAAGCCCCTTCAATCTCTTGTTGGGTGTAAGGGCTTGATAGTGAGGCATTTTGATCATCTGTTACTCGAGACTCCATGGAATCCAGGCAACCAGAAAAATCACCTGGCGAGGATGTGGTAAAGAGATCTTTGAAGTAGCCTTGGAAAAGAGTTCTAATGGACTCTTTCGAAAGAAATTCCTGCCCATCCTCATCCACTAGTTTCTTTACCATGTTATTTTTCCTTCTGAGAGAAGCACATTGGTGGAAATACTTGGTGTTTCTGTCCCCCTCTCTCAGCCACCTCTGCTTAGCTCTCTGCTGCCATCTTAGATTATCTTCCTCCAGTAATCTGTTTATGTTCCTCTGAACCTGTTTAATCTGTTCATTCAAGTGGCCTTTGTTATCTCTTTGCAGACCTTCCAATAAGGCCAGTTGCTCAGCTACTTGTTGTTTAGAATTTCCTCTTGCTCCTTTATGCCACTGCATTAATTTCTGTTTGCATCTGTTTAGGCCCTCATTAAAAGCCTGCATTTTGTTCTCGGAAATAATGGGGTTCTGCCAGGATTCCTCAACCAGGTTTTCATAATCTTCTCTTAATGACCAGCTTGCTTCATATCTAAAAGGCTTGACATTTCTGTACCTATTGGATTGAAACTCTTCCATTGAAACCAGTAAAGGGCAGTGGTCTGAACTTAGAGCTGGAAGTGTGTAAACCCTTGAGTTTGGAAAAGATTCAGCCCATGATGCATTGCAAAAAGCTCTATCAAGTCTTTCTTTGGTGAATGCTGCCCCATATCTACCATTAGTCCATGTGAATTTGTTGCCTATAGAGCCCATATCACACAATTCACAGACCTCCACCGCTTCTCTAAAGGCCTCAATTTGACATCTTGGTCTCACAGCCCCACCCCATTTTTCTCCATAGTTTAGAATCTCATTGAAGTCTCCTACACATATCCACCCCATCGAGCTCTCTGGTTTGATTGCTTGAAGGAGTGACCAACTTTCCTTCCTTTTCATTGTGGATGGGTGCCCATAAAACCCAGTTAACAGCCACTCCTTTCCCACCTCCACCCCTCTGATCAGTAGAGAAATGTGGTGTTGAGTGTAATTGTATACTTCAGCCTCAGTTTCCTCTTTCCATAGGAAGGCTAGCCCACCACTCATTCCTTTACAGTCTATGACAAAACTGTGCTCAAAATCAATACGTTTTTTGATAGCTTCAATTTTATTCCTTTTGCATTTGGTTTCCATTAAAAACACAAAAGTGGGGAGCTTTTTTAGCACCAATTGGTGCAGGTCATGAACTGTCTGGGGGTTCCCAAGCCCCCGACAGTTCCAGCTGAGGCAATTCATTGAGCTTGGTGGGGCTGTTCAACAGCCACCACCATGACAGGTTGAGATGTATCAAAGTTTCCATTCTCCTCTAATTTGATTTTCTTGCTTATAGTCAGACCCTCTTTAGTTATAAGTTGATCATCTTTTCTTTTGTTTCTAGAGGGTATCCATGGGTTACTTCCCAAGACCAGTGCCTGTTTCTCATTGCATGAATCTCGGGCCCTCCTCTTCCACCTGGTTGCTTTCTTGGCCTGTTCAAGAACTTTGACTTGGCCAGAGATGAACTGGTCAAGAGATTTTATTTGATTCATCATATCCTTCGAGAACTCAGTCAACTTAGTATTCTTGTTGTTACTCCTGGATTCAGAGTTGGTCTCCATTGTGACAGTATTCCCACCACTTAAGTCTTGCTTTACCACTCCTGCCATGTCACCTGTCTTCTCAGCGGGGTTGGTAACTACTAACTCTGGTTTGTGCAGGTCTTCCTTCCTTACCCTTTCTGGCTGTTGTTTTGACTTTGTCACCTCACCTATTCCCTTCCCCATTCCTGTGTCAGTTGCTTTTTCCTCTTTTTTAGCAGTTTCCTTGTCAGTTCTCTGACACTCCACCTTGACTTCTGCTTTCCCAGTAACAGTGTCTTCCCTGTCCTCCCCCTTCCCCCTCCATGGCTGAGAAGCATCATGCACGTTCTGGCTGATCCCTTCCATATACCTTTTGTGCTGCAGATCACTCTCCTTAACTATGGGAGCTCTTAACCATGAGCCATATTGCGTCTGACCTTCATCACTCCTTTCTTTAGAGCATTGATCATAAGAGTGTTTGATTACACCACATTTGAAGCAAAAAGAAGGCAGCCTCTCATACTTAAAATACACCCACGTTTCCTTTCCTTCCACTTTGATGAACATGTCTCTTAGGAGTGCTTTTGTAATGTCAATCTCAACCCTTATTCTAAGGAACCTTCCCCATCCAATGCCTCTA
Organism: Cyclocarya paliurus; assembly: GCA_029856935.1. Taxonomy (NCBI): domain Eukaryota; kingdom Viridiplantae; phylum Streptophyta; class Magnoliopsida; order Fagales; family Juglandaceae; genus Cyclocarya; species Cyclocarya paliurus. The sequence goes on along the minus strand of CM056955.1, from coordinate 23,858,108 downwards.
TTATCAACGTGTACTTTAATACACCTTCCCAGATTACTGCCAATCTGATGGCCTACTTCTTGGTTCATACAATCAAATGGCAGATTGTATGCTTGGATCCAGAACTCCTCTTTATCAAACTGTACTTCATTAATGGACATGGATCCACTGAAGTTCTGTAAGCAGAGGAGCCATCTATCGAAAGACCACGGCCTGCCATTGATCACCCTTTCCAAGTCCTTCTTGCTGTGGAACTCAATGAGGAACTTGTTCGCACCAACTTCTGAAAATTGAATCCAGCTCTCACACTTCCAGACTTTTGACATGGTGCTCTTGAAAGCTTCCCTGTTAACAGTTTTTTCCGCCACTATCATAACTAGTAAGCACGAATGTGGCTGTTCCGTGGTTTTTCTTGACCTTTGGATTGGTATGGCTAAGCCTTCCTTCTCCTTCTCTGTAAGACTTAGTCTCTCCCATTGCTTATACAGATTCTCGTCCATGGTCTCTTCCTCCAACCAGCAGAGCTAGCCCAAGACTCACTCTAGCTAAGAGAGAAAACTCACTCGTAGCGAGACAAGACATGCAGTTTTTCACTGATGAGTTGACCCTATCCGTTAGTGAAATGATCAAAATATCTAATGTTTTATATTGAATTCGTACTAGGATTTTATTCCCTTTGCCACACTACATTCGGCCTTAGCACTGAGATCTTAATTAATTGAGCGGTCATTTTTTAGTAGATTCTTGATATGAAAATTTTGTAAATAGTAGTAAGATGGTTTGTGAATAGTAATGAGATAGTTTGAGTTAAGTATTTATTTGGTTTTGAAAAATGTGAGAGAAAAAGTTGAATAAAAAATATTATTAGAATATAATTTTTATTTTGAGATTTAAAAAAAATTGAATTTATTTTTTATTTTTTATTTGAAGGTTGGGAAAAATTATAATGATTAATTTAAAAGTATTTGCATTTGAATTACGTTTGAGAAGGAAATGATATAAGATGAGATGAAAACTTTTTCCAAATATCCCAGTATTCATAACTAATGAAATTGAGAGGATCGTATTAATTTCATGCTGGAATATTATATATTCTTGATGCATGTTATTTGTTAATATATTCTGGAATATTAAATATTCTATAATAATAAAATGTCATGATCAATATCTAGATTGAATGGACTGGTGATGCCGGATCAGCTCAATTCAATGGCGTTGACTACTCCCTCGTACAATGCCACTGGCACTCACCCGCCGAGCATCTCATGAATGGCAGGAGGTCTCGCTCTCTCTCTGATCTCTAGCTACACACAAATATATATATATATAAGTTTAATTGTCTTGTGTCAATAAATATTAGTTAATTAATTAAATCGGCATTAATTTGTTATTATATATATAATCAGGTATGACTTGGAGCTGCACATGGTTCACACAAACTCAAGCGGTATAGTCGCTCTTGTTGTTTCTCAGCTATACCGATTTGGCCTTCCCGATCCATTCCTGTCACAGGTTGGAGCAAAAAAACAAAAAGAAAAGAGTACAGCATGATGATGTTGCGAAACTTGAGTGTTAAACTCCACTTAATTAAGTATTTGGCATTTAAATGACAAAAGTTTATATATATATATATATATATTGAATTCAAAGATCATGTATATCGTACTCTGATTGCTTAATTTATTAATTAATTCCAGTTCACGGCGGAAATAATATCTCTGATTAACGAAGTGGAAGATAGGCCAAAGGGCGTGGTCGATTCAAGAACCGCAAGAACGGATTCTGCCAACAAGTATTACAATTACCTTGGCTCTCTCACTACTCCTCCCTGTAATGAAACTGTCACTTGGATCGTCAATCAAATGGTACGTATATTATATATTTCTGCCTCTGATTATTTCTCCAAATTCAAGCTGTATGGATTCTTCAAACTAGTAATTCCAATGTCGACGTATCTGTTTTGTTATCCTCAGATCAGTACTGTTGCGGGAGAACAAGTAGCGCTGCTTCGTGAAGCTGTTTTATATGTACGTACCCATGCATGAATGCACTATTTAGCTCAATCAATTTGTGTTAAATATTGTTTCTACTAGCTCCCTTTTTTTGTTCTTGATCTTATTTAAGTAAGAGTGAGATTCTCTCCGAATACTTGATTAAATTTATGGAAAATTTAATTAAAGAAATAGGTACAACTTTAAGGTGCAGTTTGGAATTTGGATATTGAGTTGAGATGGATGGATATTGTTCGAATATTATTGTTGTTTTAGAATTTGAAAAAGTTAAAATTTTATTATATTTTGTATAAAAATTTCGAAAAAGTTGTAATGATGATATGAAATGAGATTAAATATTTCTTATATCCAAACAGGGCTTTATTCATGTGAGGTTTACATGATGACTGTCCAAAAATTTTATAGAGGCTGCCTTAAATGTTGTATAGTGCATACGATGTGTCTATTTCTCTTCAGAATTGGATCATCTGATTTGGTTAGAAAATTTGAGAGGATCACAATGCTATATATTTCCAACAAGATACTTATAATTACTACGTAAGTTAATTAATGCTTTGCTTAATTATTTGCAGTATGCGAAGATGAACGCAAGACCAGTGCAACCGCTCAATGGCCGGGACATCTTCCTCTACTACTAAGAATGAAGTTGCGGATCATCAACTGTCAAAAATTATTGGGCAATTGGGGAATAAATTAGCAGAAAGGAATAAACAAGAAATCTACTATATACGCTAGCTTGCTAGAACAATAAAAACTTGTATCATCTAATCTATGACTATATATAACAGCGGAGTCATGTAATTCCAACATGTCGTTCTACCCATTAATTTTGTAGTGTTATATTTATGAAGCAATAAACTTTTTAAACGCAATGTTTTATTATGAACCACTATAACTTTTAAGTTTCATTTGTTTTCTTACATACACTACAAGAAATTTGACTTTTAGGGATGAAATTTGTTAGAGGTTAATTAAATTTCGTTCCTAAAAGTCATTTTTAGAGACGAAATTTATCAAAAATGCCTAAGCTACTGAATTCATTCGAAAGGATGAATATTCATTCGAACAAGATATTTTGTGACGAACAAAATCGTCTAAAAAAAGAAAAACCGTTTGAACGGAACAAAATAGATTCAAACATTGAATTAATGTCTGTTCGAATAGTATATAATCTGTTTGAATAATAATATTGGCGGAAAATTAATTTATTTTTCCCAAGAAAAGTTAATAACCGTTCGAATAGAAATTTTTTCTATTAATTTGTTTATCATCATTAATTTGTGCATATATTTTTTCCATTCATTTCTTATCATTTTCAAAATAAAAAAATGTGTATATATTATATATTATGATTTGCAGTAAGTTAAAATATTTAGAAATTCATAAATTAATATTATGTAATTAATTTCAAAACTTTATAGTGATTTCTTTTATGTTAAATTTATATAAATATAACTTTAAAGATAGTATAATTTTTTATATTATCATGAAGGGCAAGTAAAATGAAAAGAAAATAAACAAGATAGCAAACACGAAAAATAAAAATTATACATTAATTACATCCCAAATATATAATGTTCAATACAACATAAAAAAATAAAATAATAACTAAAACGATCTATTTGCTAAGTAGATCAACATGCTCTTGTAACATTTTAATGTGTCTATCCAGATCCCTAAACTTCTCCATGATGGGTTCAACGGACTCCATAAACAGAGCTTGTACCTCATCCAAAGTAGCCCCAAGAGATTCTCTCGCAACAACAGCAATACTACTAGAAGCTGGATCGGTGGGCGGGGCTCTAGGCTGTTCTGGTGTAGTCTTCTACAAGTGCCTCTTGCTCTTGCTGAATGTGATCTTGTTAAGGGGCCCCATCTGTGGCGACCTCCACTCAGTCATAGACATTGTAACCCCTGATCGGAGTATGGTAGACTACCTCTACTGAAATAGTATGACTCTGATCGAATGCGGAGAAAGAAATACAATGCCAGATCAATGGGGTCCCCCCATGCTATTAGCAACAAAAATCTGGCTCAATCGATCCCAAAATCAGTCTTATGTTTTTTCAGATCAATATTATAGCCAACAATCAAATTAAACATTCTGAAAATGCTATACAATAGGCCTGTCAAATCACCTTGCTCCCATCATATTGAGGAGCCGAAGGGTCTTGCACTAAATGACGCACCTGATCATCTGTGAGACCATCATCAGGTAGATCCTCATCCTCACTACTATCCGAACTAGCATCCAGCTCTACATTCCGGACTAGCGTGGAGGATGCAGTCGGTGTGTCGGGATTAGATGGTGCAGCCACTGATCCCTGTGTAACTGCTGCAGGATATGCGGTGCCCACGCGTGGGATGTCAAGGAACTCAGCAATAATGCAGGGAGAGAAAGTAATACTCACTCTCCAGACTGATAAGGTGTAAAATAAAGTATCAGCATTATCCTCTCCCATGGCAAGGTAAAACACACCGACCATCTCTGGATATGCAGTCCCTCGCTACTGACAGATCAATGTCCATCCCCACTCAGTGAAGATGGACTGTATGCTCCGTCCCTCTCAAGAAAGATCGGAGAAGTCAGACAAAATGATCTCACGCTCGAAAAGTATAGGCCTCGTCTCCAAAGCATGAGTTGCTCCACTACTTTGGCCGGGCTGATCTCTCGCACATTTTCTTCAGTTGGATGCCATTAGTATACAGTTTAACCACAAGGAAAGTAAGAATATAATTAACCCTAATATTTAAATTATATCATTGAAAAACTATACTATATTGAACTGAATTGAAATAATTAGTTTAAACTAGTAAAATTTATTCGAATGGAATGTTTTGTTCATTCGAAACGGCAATTTGTGTTCATTTGAACGGATTTATTTTATTCGAACCAAAATAAATCTGTTTGGCAACTGAGCGTTCGAATGGACTAGAGTTAGTTCAAATGAGAATATGCCAAACAGATATGGCTAAGTCGACTTAACCCTGAACGAAAAAACCTAATCTAGATATTATCCTTTGTTTTAATCGGTAGAAATGATTAAGGAGTGAAGTCCAGTCATTTCTACCCATTATTTTGATGTTATTTCTACGGACTACACCAAAATGGGAGATTTCAAATTCGAAATCCATTCCTGCAAACACAACCGATTCAAACACAAAACAAAGAATAGATGTGGAGACTTGATCGGTACCTCTTAGAAGTTCAAATGTGGGGTTGTTACGGCAGTTGAGTGGTGGTTTTCGCGGCAGAGATAAGGGGCGAAATTAGAAGCTCTCAACGGTTGCTGGTTTGAACTGGAGTGATTTGTTTCATTGTATTCAAACTGGGTATATAATGATCGTGGCGTCTCGTTCAAACTGGATAAATATCCGTTTGAATGGTTATTATGCTAATATATTTCTAATTATATTACTAATAGTAATATATAATAATACTAATATTACAAAGTACAAAAGTATAAAAATAAAACTAATAATAGTGTTATAATACTTTTATTTAATATATTTAGTATATTATTTGTAAATATACTTATTCTATTACCTATAACATACTAAGTACTTAGTATAATTATAATGTATAAACTATATAGCTACTATATATAAGTTATGATAACTATACAAGTTAATATAAGTAATATATATATAGTACTTATTAGTTGTATAGCTATTATAGTGTATGTATTATATAGTTACTATATAGCTATAGCTATAATATGTTATGATAACTATACACATATACGTTATATAATAATATAACACTAACTATAGTTACTAGTTACTATTACAAGCTATGATAACTATACTTATTATATTTTATATAACAAGGTAACACGTTATATAATTAATAGTGCAAAATTAGAAGTAACTATATGTATATAGTTACTATATATATATTAATAAGTTATGATAATTATACTCATATAAGTTATATAATAATTAAAATATAAAATTATCCAAATCACCAATATAAAATATTTAATTAAAAAACTATATATTATAATTACAAGATATTTTGCATTTAAATTAAAATGGAAACTTAAAATATAATATAACATAGCAATTATTAATACTTATAAAATATTTATAATATTGGTGATTTGTAATGTAATTTCATAGTGTATTTGTGATTTGGAATGTGATTTGCTTTCAAATTTATAGTATTATTGTAGGAGTTGGACATTTTTGTATTTTAGGGTTATTTTTATATATACTTGAACCTTAGACCCTTTCGAAAGTTGTGGCCAAATATTCTCGTAAAGAATGTTTGGGTACAACTTTTGAATTGTCCAAAGTGGACAATTTGGGATTCTATCATCTATATGGCAGATATATTCAGTTTAAACTTTTGTATTAGTCAATTAAAATTTTGGTTCAGTGTTTCCTTACATTCTTCGGGTATGTGGTCTGTAAGTTTCTCGGCCCATGAATAGGGTCAACGACTTATCGTGACTAGGATACTTGGAGAATTGTAGAGAAATGCTGTCGAAATTTTTACTAACATTAGAGTTTTGGACTGAGTATATATACGATATAGATGATATAGATGATAGTCTCTCAAATGGGATAGAATCGACTACCTTAAAAATAAATGGTAAACAAGTATGAATATACTCTTGAAAGTATTTATCCCATGAAATGAGTTTTTATGATAGACATCCGACTAACATAGCAATGGATAGAAGTTGGATATTATTGGGAGATAGACTTGGGCGAGACTATAAGGAGTATGCACAAGGGGTGAAGTTTTTTTATAGAATTTGCCTGCATGAGTGTTGACAGTCTAGGATTTATAAGATTTTCGTGAAAGAAGTGCGAAAATCTTAGTTCTTATAATTTGGTGGTAGTGACAGATCATTTATTCGTAAATTGAATTGATGCTAAATACTCACATTGGGTCTTATATGGCAACCATTTCTCAAAAGATTTAGATTTAGCAATTAGACCAATCAATTGGAGGATGGTAATGACATCGCCATGGACGACATTAATGTGGATGATCCTGATGATAGTGATGATAATGGAGAGGATATGACTGAGATTGAGTGGGCGATTTGTGTGCAAGAATATTTGGGATGAGGGATGGAGAAGGAACATCTGTACTATCATTTGAGGGAAATGGAAACTTTGGAAGACTATGGGAGGATGCACAAAGAGAGTTGTACGAGAGATGTACGCGTCATAACAAGTTGTCTTTCATGGTGAGGTTGCTCCTTATTAAGTCTATTTGTCATATTTCTGCCAAGGCCATCATCATGTTACTATAATTATTTAAAGAGGCTCTTCCTCAGGATAATGTAGTACCTCATAATTTTTATGAAGTGAAGCAATTGAAGTGAGAGCTAGGATTTGATTATAATATCATCCACACTTATAAAAATGATTGTGTTCTCTACTGGCAGCAATATGCAGAATTTGACTCATGCCCAATGTGTCATGAGTCAAGATGGACATCCGATAAACGTAATGTACCCCACAAAGTGTTAAGACAATTTTCATTGATTCCTCGACTTCAAAGATATGTCTTGGCATCACACAGAAAGAGTCCAAAATCAAAACTTCCTCTCGCATCCTGCAGATACCTTACAATGGAAGAAATTTAATGCCGAGTATCCATGGTTTGTCGAAAAACCTCGCAATGTACGTCTTAGTTTAGCAACAGATGGTTTTAATCCATTTGACAATATAAGCACTTTTCATAGTACCTGGCCTGTCATATTAATGCCCTATAACTTGCCACCTTAGAAGTGTATGAAGGATCTATATTTTCTGATGACTCTACTGATACCAAGGCCAAGGTTACCAGGGAATAATTTAGAAGTATATCTACAACCACTGATTGCAGAGTTGAAAGAGTTGTGGGATCAGGGTGTCAGTACAGGCCTCGTTGCGGGAGTTCAAGATGCATGCTTCAATGATGTGGACAATAAATGATTTTTCAACATATGAAAATTTATCTAGGTGGAGCAGAAAAGGTAAAATGACTTGTCCTATTTATAATAAAGATACACAGTCTCAGTGGTTGAGTCATCGTTATTTACCACATGATTATAGATGGCGTTTAAATAGAGCGATGTTTAATGGAAGAGTTGAGCTCAAGCCATCACCGCCAGCACTCTGATGTCAATAGAAGGGAAGACAAAAGATACAGCTAACTCTTGTAAAGACTTGAAGAATTTGGGGATAAGACCAGAGCTGCATTTGCAAGATAATGGGTTGTCAGCTTATATGCCCATCGAATGATAATCACTTTCAAATGATGAAAGAAAGAAATTTTGTAATTGGTTCATGACAATCAGATTACCCGATGGCTATCCTTCAAACATGTCAAGATGTGGTCGAATACATGATTAGAAGATAACTAGTTTTAAAAGTCACGACTATCATGTATTTCTACAGCGTCTATTGCCGATTTGTGTTTGTGGAAAGCTTACTCGAGATAGTCATACAGCTCTCACAGAATTAGGGAGATTTTTCAGAGACATTTGTAGTAGAATGTTGAAAGTTGATGTATTGTTGAAAATGGAAACTAACATTGCAGTAATATTGTGCAAATTGGAGAGTTTCTAGCTGTCTTCATTCTTTGATGTAATGGTTCATTTAGATGTGCATCTACCTTATAAGGCTTTAGTCGTTGGCCTGCTTCAGTATAGATGGATGTGTCCTATTCAATGGTTTTTGGAAAAACTTTAGTGATCTGTGGGGAATAAAGCTTGTCCATAAGGTTCGATTGCATCGTCATTTATTGATAATTAGTGGTATACATTTTGTTCAATGTATTTCTGTTGGGTTAATACTAGATTTACAAGACTAGACCGAAATTATGAAGGTGGATGAGAGATGGGAGTCTCATCGACATTTACTTTATTTTCCCATACTGTACATCCCATAGGCGCACAAGGGGGCTATGACCTATGTAGATGAGAGTTTGAAAGAGATTGATGGTATGTCTTGAATAACTGTGCAGAGATTGACCACAACTTGAGATTAGTGATAATCTTCTAAAGCAATATTATATTTAAGTCCATGCATAATAATATAGTATAACTTGATACAAATTAACCATTCACATGAACGTGCGTAGCGAACATATACAACTTCTTCGCACGAATGGTATAACTGACGTAGAAAAGACGAACAAAAAGGAATTTGCCTTGTGGTTTGAACATAAGGTATTACTGTAAAACCCCATTTTATAATATGAACTTCATATCACTAAACTCCACTTTTTTTCTATATAATAATATTTATTGATTAGGTTGTGTCGAAATATGGTGAAAATTCAAAAGAAATCTCACTAGAACTATATAGTCTGGCATGTGGTCCATCCAGTCGGGCCATCCAATACTCAAGATGTTTGGTGCATGGATATAGATTTCACACAACTGACAGAGAAACGATATAGGAAAATTCAAAATTGTGGGGTCGTAGTCGAAGGAAGCTATGGGGATGATAAGATTGACTTATACGGAAATGTGGAAGATATCATAGTGCTAAAGCATGTGGGGGATATATGGTCTGGTTGTTTAAATGTAATTGGTGGGATGTCTCAAATCCTAGGTTGGGAGTGCATAACGATTATTTTGTGAGTGTCAATACATCCCGCACATGGTATGAAGACGATACCTTCATTCTCACTTGCCAAGCGAATCAAGTTTTTTATTTAAATGATCTGGAGTACAGAAATCCATGACGGGCAGTAGAGAAGTTTGCACAAAGAAATATATATGATTACATTCCAGAGGTAGACGAACCATATGAAAAAGTTGATAGTCTAGCAAATGAAAAAGCATGTCAAGAAAACGAAGTAGGCATCAATCTATTTGTTAATCTAAGCCAATATAATATGGTCTCATTTCATAGAAAAGATGTTCAACTCGAAGTAATTGAGGGTGAAATATCAGATAAAGATGAATCAACTGAGGTGTCTAGTAAGGATGAGAGCGACTAGTCTAGCAAAACGAATAGTGAATGAATTTCAAACATGAATTTTTGTAAGCATTATTCTTATAAATATCTGTAACATTTGTTTGAATAATAATTCATTACAATTTCAAATAGATATGCCTCCCAAATGCAAAGTAAGACGTGCGTCATCCCCATCCATTACTGACTCCTCATGTGGTTCACCTACCATGAATAGTGAGCCAACATCACCAGACCTGGAACAAGGTATTTTTATCAAATTAAATACCACATTTTATGCTCAATTTAAGTAATATATCTATAAAATAAATTAATTTAATTAAAATACATGTTTTAATTACTGTATATATAGCTATTGTAAGCCAGAGCCGAGGTAGAGGCACTACAAGGGATGTCTGCATAGAGAAAGTAAGGAAAGTGGATAAAATTCAAGTTGATAGTCCTGATGATCACAATGGTGGTTTCAGAGATTCGACAGCGTGGCTTGTTTCTTATGTTGGTACGCTTACTCGCACGTATGCACTGATTGCTACATTCTCTTGGTCTAAAATTTTCCAAGATGTAAAAGACCACATAAAAAATCGTTGCTCAGTAATAAGCTACATCTCAAGCAAGTAAGTATATAACATGTTACTTTCAAGTTACTTTGTATTTATACTAATTGTTTATAATTTTGAAATGACGAGTTTGAGTTTAATTTTGGCCAACGAGAGAATCGATTAACGATTGAGGAACTGATGTCGAATACATTCTGGAGGTACAAAGGTCGATGCCATGCATACTATAATAAATTTAGTACTACAATAGAGGCGCGCCAAAATCCATTCCTAGCAATGCCACCAAATGAATAAGAGAAGATTTATGATATGTTTGAAGATCCTTCTTATCAGGTAATTTCGATGCTGTCTTTTTTTAATAATATATGATAGATGTATTAAACATATAGACATAATATTTTTTTTTTTTAGCAACGGAGTACTGTAAACAAAGCAAATAGATCAAATTAATACACCCATGCTGATTCTCGATATTTTCATCGTTTGTTTAACAAAATGGTAAGTTATTTTAGTCCCCGTTAAATATTAGCATATAATACAATTTTTCTGATTTAACTTCTAATATAGATTTTCCTTTTAAAGAATAAAGAAAATCCTGCTGGCTATGATCTAACCTAATTATATGCTAAATCACATAAAAATCTTGATAGTGTTTGAACCAGTCCTGAAGCTGAGGCAAATTATGTAAATTTAAGTTTCTTTAATTTCACTGTGACATAATATTTTTGTTACTTATACTAACTAGTATGTTTTTATTTTTGTAGGACAATATGATATCTCTTAAGAAAACTGTTTCGGATCCATCTGATGCATCATCTATCAATAATGCTTAAATCCTTTCTCACGTTCTGGATATTTGAGGGGCTTAGGACGTTGCGTGAAGTCATCCTCAACATCATCATCCTCTTATCGAGGCAAATCGAATGACGACGAGACTAAGGGATTGGAAGAATCAAAACTTGAGATAGAACAATTAAGGTTCAAGAAAAAAGAGTTGCTCACCCGATTAGATCAAGCAACGGATCTTGGGGAGAGATTAGAAGAGAACATACAGAGGAGACTAGGGATGGAGGTACAAAAAGTTGTGCTTGGACAGTTGCAATCAATTATGTCCCAAAATTCTATACCACTACCACAATTGTAAAAATTTATTTTTTTCTTTCATTGTCCTTCTATTATTATGTTTCAAAACATTTAAACAATTGATATTTGAATTACAATTTGTGTAATACTAGGATGGTATTTTTAATTAATTAAATTATGTTCTGTATGATTAATACCGTTCGAACGGTAAATTACCATTTATAAATCCATTCGAATCAAAACAGACCCATTCGAACAAAAAATAACCAATTTGAACAATAAACGAGAAATACAGTTTGAACAGACATAATTTATATTTGAACCAAATTTATTGGTTTGAACACTTCGTTCATTCGAACAAAATCAAATATGGTTATCTATTCGAATCAAAATTTTAATTTGTTTAAATGGACGGGTCAGTTCGAACTGACAAATATTTCATTCGAACAATGTTTTTGACGAAATTGGTTCATTTAAAAAAAACAAAATCCATCAAAAAAAGTTTCAATTGGTTCTGCCAAATCTCGTCCCTAAAAGTTATTTTTTTAGACGAAAATTAAATTTTGTCTACAAACAGCTTTTGAGACGGCCTTTTACAGACAAAATAGAGACACAAAATTTTCATCCTCAAAACTTTTTTGTGACAAAATTGAAGTTTTTTGTGACAAAATCTTTTATCTCAAAAAACCATATCTCTTGTTGTGATATAAAGATATAAATTGATTTAAGACTCCACTTAAAAGCACAAATTCAGCATGTAGATTGTTTGTATTTTAATCATAGTCATATGACTCTGATATGGCATTCTATCCCTAAAAGTAGACATTCTACCTATTAAACTTTAAGTGTTATGTTTATGGAACGATAATCTTTTTAAAAGCAAAGTTTCATTATGAACTGTTGTAACTTTTAAATTTCATTTCTTTTATTATCTATAAAGATATAAATTGATCGATTCAAGTCTCCACCCAAAAGCACAATTTCAACTTTTATATTGTTTTATCAAATAAACAATTTCTCTAATATTAAACCTGGTCTCTCTCTAAATCTCTCCCTCTTACACAACAATTTGCGCGTTGCACAGGTAATAGGCTCGTTTGTATAATGTTTAAACACTTCTATTTGTATGGGTATTGCTTGTATTCACTTTCGCCTGCATATATATGCATGCCGGTAGTACTATCCTAGTTTAACCAAAACGGTACCGTGCTTATATTTGGATTAAATATCTGAAGAATAAAACTATAAATGATCTTTTAATTTGTACTGATAAACCCAAAACCCTACTCTGAAGAAGCATATATATATTTTTATTAATTTGTAGGTTACCCTTAATAAGATTTTGGAGTTTACTCTATTGATTGTTACCAGAAAAATTCTATTTAGCAGCCATATATCACACTTTTTTTTTTATGCTTTTATTGTTTTCTCTCAATAGGTATTGTATGGTGTAGGACTGCTTAATAGATGTCGTCTTTTTCAAATTACAGAAAATTATGACGTGTTTGATTTTGCTGGGAATCTAGATATATATATATATATATATATATGAGTCAATCCTTTCTAATTAGGTCATTCTTTAATGCGAAGTTAACGTTTTATGGGTTTAGGTGCTCATCCGATTAAATAAAAAGAAAAATGTTATTTTGTCCACTCATTTTGCTCTCTTATTTTGATACATCAAGTATTTTAATATTTTTTTTACTTACTGGTTAAGGAAGTGACTATTTATATATTGATATTTTTTTTATATATTTTGTCAAAATATTTAAAATAATAAAAAATTGTGAATTAAAAAATTAAAAAAATATATTGAATTTGGCCTAATAGTTAGATTGAGCAGGCTACTTGGGCGGCTGAGTAGCCGACTAAAAAAACAAAAAGGACATTAATACCATAAATACAGTAGAACGGTGAATTGTATTTTCCAAGAAGGTAATTAGCTAGCCAGCTACCAGCTATAGGACCAACTAACCAAAGTAATGACAAATTAAGAAGCAGCAAACTGCTTCATATGTTTTTAGACTTAATATAAAGTATTTTGGAGTCTATACCATTAATTAGTTCTCCCAATAGGGGGTTCATGTGTTTGATTCTCTAGGGAATATATATATATGGTTCAAGTACCTTTTGTTAGGGGTCATTCCTTAATATATATGATTCGCCTGTATATATATGCATGCGGTAGTACTATTCTAGTTTATCGAAAACGGTGTTTTTATTTGGATTAAATATCCGAACAATAAAACTATAAATGATCGTTTAATTTTTACTGATAAACCCTAAACCGTAATCTAAAGAAGCGTATATATATTTTTATTAATTTGTAGGTTACCCTTAATAATATTTTGGAGTCTACTCTATTGATTGTTACCAGAAAAAATCTATTTAGCAGCCATATATAACACATGTTTTTTCCTTTTTTATTTATTTATGTTTTTATTGTTTTCTCTCAATAGGTACTGTGTGGTGTAGGATTGCTTAATAAATGTCATCTTGTTGAAATTACAAAAAATTACGTGTTTGATTCTGCAGGGAATTTGGATATATATATATATATAAGTCAATCCTTTCTAATTAAGTCATTCTTGGTAGAGAATCAAGTTAGTAAAACTGAATTCAAGGCTGAAGATATTGAATATCAAAATATCAAGATATGCAGCAACGGTAATGACCGAAATCACAGCAGCAAATTCGGTGAAATCTCAACAACAAATTAGGAGCCTAACAAATGTGGAAGATTCGATCTTGCGATTCTGTTATGATAAAATTGTATAGCTATAATCTTTCAATTGTTCATGTAAATACAGGGATCGGTTGTAAAAGCACTTAAATATATTGTTGTACAGATTAAATGAAACAATAGAGGAATCAATTCTCGCATACTAGTATAGTACTATCGCATGCATTCAGTATAACCATCAAAAGACCAACGTCTCAATGTCTTCTTCTAATTCTGAAACCCAATCTCCCAACCATCCCTCCATTATGTCCATGCCTACTATTGCTACTTTCAAACTAAGCCAAGATAATTATCTTCTCTGAAAGGCCCAGAGGTGCCATATTTTTGAGGTTAGGACCTCTTTGGTTACCTCGACGGAACCACACCAAAACCACCCAAAACAATTTCTATCTCCCACCCTGAAACCAATGTTGTTTCTAAAAGACTTAATCCTGCTTATTCTCAATGGGTCAAGTAGGACAACCTCATTCTTCGCACCCTCATGTCTTCCCTTATCGAAGGAGTGCTTGCTCAGGTTGTTAATTATACATCCTCCCATGCTGTCTAGTGTGCCTTGGATGAAACTTTCTCTTCAAAATCTCGTGCACGCATTGTTTAAATCCACACACAATTGGCCACTGCAACTAAAGGCAGTAAATCTGCCACTAAATACTTCCATTTCATCAAGAGGCTAGTGGACGAGCTAGCAATCGCAGGGCAACCAATGTCACAAGATGATACTATCACATATATTCTTGTAGGTCTTGGCCATGAATATGACAGTTTCGTGGCTTCCATTTCTGCTCGCACTGATAGTGTGATGCTTGAAGAAATTTATTCTCTTATTAACCATAGAAACTCGTCTTTCTCGACACCAACTCACTCCTGCGATTCAACAACCTTCTGCTAATGTTGCTCAATGCCAATCACAACCATTTGCACAGAATGGTTGTGGTGGCTCTTAAGGAAGGGGGCAAGGCAATCGTGGTGGCTTTAATTCTGCCAACCGAAACAATGATCAGCCCTCTATTTTTTGTCAGGTTTGTGGTAAGCCTGGACACTCAGCTCGTAAATGTTATCGTAGATTTGATCTTTTTTCTTAGGATGCTCCAAAAGATACACCCAAGCAAGCTATGGTTGCTGTGAATAATGGCAATCCTACCAATTGGGAGATTAAGTGGCATGCACATATTGGTGTAACCCATCACCTCACACGTGATGCTTCCAATCTGAACCAACAGAACAACGAATATAATGGTTTAGATAACGTTCAAGCAAGAAATGGTCCAGTTTTCCATATCTCTAAAACTAGTTCTTCTAAATTCCAAACTACCTCATCCACATTTGTTCTTAGCCACTTCCTTTTGGTTCCTGAGATTCAAAAGAATTTGATATATGTTCAACAATTTTGTATTAACAATAACATCTATTTTGAATTTCACGCTCACTTATTTCTTGTGAAGGATTACTTAGGGAAGGTCCTTCACCAAGGACATCTCAGTGATGGCCTCTACTGTTTCACCACCAAAACAAGTCTACCTCAAGCACACTCTAGTATTCGAGTTTCATTTCATAATTGGCATCGTAGACTTGGCCATGCTTCTAGTCCCATCATCCACAAAATTCTCTCCACTTTCAACTATCCAGTAAAGAAAAATAAACTGCACATTGTGTGACCTGATTGTCAAATGGCTACAAGCCATAGTTTGTTTCTTCAAAACCTTTGGATTTAATTTTTACTAATATTTGGGGACCTACTGTCGTTGTTTCCAACACTGGTGCTAAATATTATGTGAGTTTTCTAGATGATTATTCCAAGTTTATTTAGTTATTTCCTCTTAAACTCAAATAAGATGTGGAACAAGTTTTTCTTAATTTCCAAAAATATGTGGAAAAACATTTTGAAAGAAAAATAAAAGCCATCCAATCCGACTGGGGTGGCAAATATAGATGGTTAAACACATATCTTAAAAACACTGGCATTAACCATCCCCTAGCTTGCCCACATACGCATCAACAAAATGGTTCTATTGAGAGAAAACATCGACACATTGTCGAAGTTGGTTTAAGCATGTTGGCTCATTCAAATCTCCCAATGATATATTGGGAAGATGCCTTTTAAACTGCAATTTATGTGATAAATAGGCTTCCAACAAATGTTTTAGACCAAAAATCACCTTTTGAGATGATATATAACCGTGTTCCAGATTACTCATTTATGCGTGTGTTCAGATGTGCATGTTGGCCTAACTTGAGGCCTTACAATCAAAATAAGCTCAATTTTCGTTCACAAACATCAATTTTCATTGGCTATAGTCTTTGTCATCAGGGGTACAAGTGTCTAGATCTCTCTACTGGTAAGGTCTATGTCTCAAGACATATCATTTTCGATGAAAACCTTTTCCCTACACTTCCAAAAATAAACTCCAAAGCCCCGCTCATCAAACTTCCAACTCTGTTTTGCTTCCCATGCAAATTAATTCTTCCCCATCAACAAGTTTTGAAGAGTTGACTCCTAATCCGATTCCCACAAGAATTGAATCAGCACCATTATGTTCTATTTTTGCAGGAACAGGTCATGGAACATCTACCCAGCTAGCAACCAATGCACTCGACTCTGATGATGCCTCACACAAGGATGAACAACCTGCTCCTACAAACACTCATTCCATGATCACCAGATCAAAGAATCATATCCATAAGCCTTGGCAACAACCTGATGGCTACATTCGGTACCCTTTACCGAGAGCTTTGATAGCAGAAACTGAAACTCTAACAATGGAGCCAACTTCTTACACCTCGCCTCCAAATTAGCCCACTGTTGAGATGCTATGAATAAAGAATCCACTGCTCTACTACATAATGGCACTTGGTCTTTGGTGTCACCATCAAATAACACTAATGTTGTGGGCTGTCATCAGGTGTTTAAAATAAAAAAGAAAGCGGATGGGACCATTGAACGTTATAAAGCACGACTAATAGCCAATGGATTCCACCAACAAGGAGTCTATTTTTTAGAAACATTCAGTCCAGTCATCAAACATACAACTATTCGGTTAGTGCTTTCTCTTGTCGTTTCTTATAATTGGCCTATAACGCAATTGGATGTACAAAATGCATTCTTGTATGGTGAGTTACAAGAGGATGTGTTCATGTCACAACCCCAAGGATATATTCATCCACAATATCCAAATCATGTGTGTAAATTACACAAGTCACTCTATGGATTGCGGCAAGCCCCAAGAGCAGGGTTCTCAAAGCTCTTGGACAAACTCAACTCTTTGGGTTTTCATGAAAGTAAAGCTGAAACTTTTCTCTTTATTTTTCGAAAATCAGCCATTATTATTTACATACTTATATATGTAGATGATATTTTGATAACGGGCTCAACTTTAGATGCAATCACTCGCATGATTAACTGCTTGAAAGTTACTTTTGTTGTCAAAGACTTGGGTGCACTAAATTTCTTTCTTGGTGTTGAGGCACTTCGGTGTCCAGATGGAATTTACCTAACTCAACGCAAGTATATTGTTGATTTACTCAAAGGTAGCAACATGGACAAAGCCAAGCCTTGCACAAGTACCATGGCCTCTAATTGTCATCTTACTTCCAACGATGGACATCCTTTTGAAGATATAAGTCTCTACCGATGCATCATAGGTAGCATGCAATATCTATCCTTCACAAGGCCTGATTTAGCCTTTGTTGTACATAAAGTCAGTAATTTATGCATCGACCTCTTGATACACATTGGATGGTAGTCAAGCGCATATTGCGGTATCTTAAACACTCAGTGCCTACTGGTCTATACATCACCAAAGTTGGTGATATGAGGTTACAAGCTTACTTAGATTCTGATTGGGTTGCTGATAGAGATGACCGACACTCGGTTGGTGCTTTCTGTGTCTATATGGGCTCCAATTTAATCTCTTGGAGTTGCAAGCACTAGCCCACAGTTGCTAGAAGCAGTACCGAGGCTAAATACAAAGTGCTAGCAAACACAGCGGCCAAGCTCACTTGGATAAAATCTCTTCTATTTGGACTTGGTCTTCCTAAAAAATAACTACCGATTCTTTGATGTGATAATATTGGAGCCACTTACCTCACATCAAATCCAGCATTTCATGCAAGAACGAAGTACATAGAAATTGATTTCCACTTCTTAAGAGACCAAGTTCTCAATAAACAATTAGTGGTGCAATTTATTTCAAGCCGAGATCAATTAGCAGATGCACTTACCAAGCCGTTACCTCCATTAAAGTTCAAACATGTATAACACAATCTGCATGTCCGTGAACTACCCTCCAAATTGAAGGGGGCGTATAGAGAATCAAGTCAGTATAACTAAATTCAAGGTCGAAGGTATTGAAGATCAGAATGTCAAGATATGCAGCAACGGTAATGACTGACATCACAGCAGCAGATTTGGTGAAATCTAAACAACAAATCAGGAGCCTAACAAATGAGGAAGATTCGATCTTGCGATTCCGTTATGATAAAATTGTATAACTGTAATCTTCAATTGTTCATGTAAATATAGGGATCGGTTGTAAATGTTCTTATATATATTGTTGTACATATTAAATGAAATAATAGAGGAATCAATTCTTGCATACTCTCCCTTTTGAATTCTCTTTCATTCTTTAATGCGAAGTTAACATTTTACAGGTTTCGGCGGTTATCTGATTAAAAGAAAAAAAAAATGGAAAAATACTACTTTGTCCACTCATTTTGCTCCCTCATTTTGACACATCATGTATTTTATTTTATTTTTACTTAATAGTTAAGGAACTGACGATTTGTGTATTGATACTTTTTTTTATATTTTTTTTTATATTTTAAAATAATAAAAAATGTGAATTAAAAAATTGAGAAAAAAAATGTTGAATTTGGCCTAAAGGTCAGATTGAGCAAACTACCTGGGTGGAAGAGTAGCCCGACTTAAAAAAAAAAAAAAAGAAGAAGTCATTAATACCATAAATACCGTAGAACGGTGAATTGTATTTTCCAAGAAAGTAATTACGTAGCCAGCTACCAGCTATAGTACTAACTAACCAAAGTAATGACAAATTAAGAAGCAACAAACTGCTTCATATGTTTTTAGACTTAATATAAAGTATTTTGGAGTCTATTCCATTAATTCGTTCTCGCAATTAGGGGTTCATGTGTTTTTTTTTGTTGAAAGAAAGCTGTTAAGCTTATACCATTATATCAAATCTGAAATACATGGAGGAAAATCCTCCATAGTAACCATTACATCAGAAATAACTAAGGCATCTTTAGCCAAAACACGAGCCACCACATTGCCACTTCTTTTGACATGTGTAACATTCCAATTAACAAAATTCCTAAGTTTAATTTTTGCTTCAGAAACAAACATGCCAAAACAGGATAGATGATCCTCATCTTTTTTCAAAACTTGGACTGTTTGTAAAGAGTCCCCTTCAATAATAACCTTCGATAGTCCCAAATCCAAAGCAAAATCAACTGCTTGAAATGCCCCATAAGCTTCAGCCAGTGAAGGAAGAGGAAACATGCATTGGCTCCTTCTCATCGTAGCAACTATTTTCCCTTCAAAATCTCTGACTACTATGCCAATCCCCACTCTAGCTCTTGTTTTGTCCACTGCTGCATCCCAATTAAGCTTATGGACATGCATGGGAGGTGCCTGCCATTCAGTAATGCTGCTGTTGGTATGTACTGGAGGAACATTTCTCTGCACTGCCAGATCGTTTAACATTTTCAAATTCTGATAGGCTGCACTGACTACTGAGTTTGGATGTCAAAAAGCTTGGTTAAATCTAAATTCATTCCTCCTCCACCAAATCTACTTTGCTATCATGGTAAATTCCTGAAGACAATCTGTATCCATAGTTTCAGCTATAGCCTCTAAAATTTCTAACATATTCATCTATGAGAAATGGCTTTTCTGTAATCTCTTTGAGCATTGACTCCAAACATCCCTTGCTGATTCACATTCCCATAAAGCATGTATTGCTGTCTCTTCTTCAAGATTACAGATGGTGCACTTTGGATGATCTACAATCTTCCTCTTAAACAGATTAGATTGAGTTGGCAGTGCATTTAAACATGCCCTCCACATAAAAACTCTGTCACCTGGTGTGACTGGTAGATGCCAAAGCATTTTCCAGGTCTTCTTGTAATCATGACTACACGAGGCTTGCCCTTTGATTGCTTGACTCATCTCTTGATGCATGTGGTATGCACTTTTGACTGTGAATATACCTGAAGGGTTTCCTTTCCAAATCAGCTTGTCAGAACTAAAAGATGAACTGATAGGAATTTGAGTAATAATGTCTGCTTCTTCTTTGTCAAATAGCTACTCAACTAGCTCCATATTCCATCTCTTCTCATCTTGCTTTATAAGTTCTTGAACTTTGGCATTAGCATCCAGCTGAGTAACTGGACTGTGAACAGTTGATGGAATTGCTTTTGGAATCCATTTGTCTCCCCATATTCTCACCTCAGCACCAGTACCAATTCTCCAAAAAGTACCAGCTTCAACCAATGGTCTTGCTTGTAGAATGCTCCTCCATATAAATGAAGGTTTCTGTCCCAATCTAGCTTTCAAGAAAGAAGAATCTTTAAAGTACTTGGCCTGTAGAACTTGTGAGACTAAGGAGGAGGGGTATTGAATCAATCTCCATCCTTGTTTTGCAAGCAATGCAATGTTAAAACCTTCCAAGTCTCGAAAACCCATGCCTCCTTCTTCCTTAGATCTTCCCATCTTGCTCCATGCCACCCAGTGTATCTTTCTTTCTACCTCTTTCTGTCCCCACCAGAAATTGTGCATGACACTATTAATATTTTGAAGGAGCTTAGCAGGAAGCTTAAACATAGACATGCTATATGTGGGAAGAGCTTGCACAACAGCCTTGATGAAAATTTCCTTTCCTGCTTGAGACAGAAACTTGACCCTTTGATTGCTGACCCTCATTCTGACTTTATCAAGAATACCCCTAAAAGATTTTTCTCTGGCTTTCCCAACTACAATTGGTAGACCAAGATACTTTTCAAAAGCCAAAGTGGACCTCACACCTGCAATGCTAAGGATGAAATCTTGTGTATCCTGTGCAGTATTCCTGCTGAATTGGATAGAGGTTTTGTCCAAATTCAATCTCTGCCCCGAGGCTTCCTCATAAATATTCAGTATGTTATAAAAATTACCCCATTCTATTGCATTAGCCTTGCAAAATAACAAGCTATCATCTGCAAAAAATAAGTGAGAAAGTATGATTCTGCCCCTAGCAAAAGGCACACCTGTGATGATGCCTTCCTCTTCTCCTCTACTGATCATAGAACTCAAAGCTTCTGCACACATTATGAAAAGGTAAGGTGAAAGTGGATCACCTTGCCTTATGCCTCTTGAAGTTCTGAAGCTATTTTGAGGGACACCATTGACTAAAATAGAGTATGACACTGATTCAACACACCTCATCACCAATTCAACCCAAGAAGTGTCAAATCCCATTTTACAAAGGGCAGATCTGAGAAAAGGTCATTCAACTCTATCATAAGCCTTGCTCAATCAAGCTTTAGAGCCATATATCCTTCTCTCCCTGTCATTTTACAGTTCATAGTGTGCAAGGCCTTAAAAGCAACAATAACATTATCCGAGATAAGCCTTCCAGGAATAAAAGCTGATTGGTACTGAGAAATAATGCTAGGTAAGATCTTTTTTAACCTGTTAGCTATGACTTTGGAGATAAGCTTATACAAGACATTACAAAGAGATATAGGCCTAAAATCAGCAACTTGAGTACTATTCTTCTTTTTTGGAATAAGAGCAATAAAAGTGTTATTGATATCATCCATACAGCCTTTAGAATTAAGCACAAAAAGGACTGATTCACTGACCTGCCTTCCAATTATTTTCCAGTGTTGTTGAAAGAAGGCTGCTGGATAGCCATCCGGTCCAGGTGAACTCAAGCCATCCATTTGGAACAATGCATCTTCAATCTCCTAATAAGTGTATGGCCTCTGCAAATCTTGATTCATCTCCGCAGTGACCTTAGGTCTAGTTGCAGCCAGGCATCCATCAATGTTCTAAGGGTTAGAAGTAGTGAACAAATCTTGAAAAAATTCTTGAAATTGCTGACATATAGCTGCTGCATTGGTAATTTCCTGCCCACTGTCATCAAAAAGTTTGTTGACTCTATTAGCTTTCCTCCTCTGAGAAGCACATTGATGAAAGTACTTAGTGTTCCTATCACCCTCTTTAAGCCATTTCTGCTTTGCCCTCTGCTTCCATTTAAGATTTTCCTCTTACAATAGTTTGTCAACTTCTCTCTTCAGAACTTTAATTTTGTCATTCATATGCCCCTTATTGCCCTGTTGTAGAAGGTTGAGTTGGGCCTATTTGTGCTTTAGTTCCTTCTGGTTGCTACTCATTGTCTGTTTACTCCACTGTTGTAGCTTATTTTGACATCTCTTTAATCCTTCAGTGACAAAACTTAGCTTATTAGAAGCTACTCTTGGCCTCTCCCATTCTTCAGCAATTAACTTGTTACAAGCTTCTCTTTGAGCCCAATTCACCTCATACCTAAAAAGTTTGGTATGACTGTTGCTGTCCTGCTGTGGGTTATCTTTAGAAATGAGAATTGGGCAATGATCAGAATTAAGAGTAGTTAAAGAGAGGGCTACTGCTCTAGGATTCCAATCAGCCCATATAGCATTGCAAAAACCTCTGTCTAACCTCATTTTACTAAATTCAGCCCCATATCAATTGTTAGACCAGGTATACTTGTTCCCCACGTAGCCCAAATCACTTAGTTCACATTCCTCCAAAGCCTCTCTGAAACTTTCCATTTGTCGATATGGTCTCATCAACCCTCCATATTTCTCATTAGTAGAGACAATTTCATTAAAATCCCCAACACATAGCCATCCCAAATCTTTAGCAGGCTTCAGCCTTCTAAGCAATGTCCAGCTTCCCTTCCTCTTAGCAGTAATTGGATCACCATAGAATCCAGTCAAAATCCATGTCTTGCCATCCAGTGAGTTCTTAACTTTTAAAGAGATGTGATGCTGGGTATAGGATTCCAACATAGCATCCATGTCTTCCTTCCATAAGAAAGCCAAACCTCCACTCAAACCTTTGCAATCTACTATGAAACTGTTTTCCATTTTTAGTAACTTCTTGATTCTCTCAACCTTGTTTCTTCTACATTTTGTCTCCATCAAGAAAACAAAATTTGGGACCTTTGTCTTCACCATAAGGTGAAGTTCTCTAACTGTCCGAGGGTTCTCAAGCCCTCGGCAGTTCCAACTTAAGTAACTCATTGTTGATGGTGGGCCTGGCTAGCAGCCTCCACTAGATTAAGAGCATTAGTTTCCAAATCCTCCAATTCTTCTGCCTTTTGTTTCTTGTGACGATAAATATAAGAAATCTCAACCTTTGCATCTCCACATTTCCTTTTTCTTTCATCACAAGTAACCAACTGATCATTATTCTCGGGGGTATGCTCATAAAAGAATCTGTCTCTAGCTCTTCTTTTCCAAATAACTCGTTTTTTAGAATTTTCCAGAATAAGGGCCTGATCTGTCAAGAATTGATTCAGCTCATTAATGTGTGCTTCCAAAGTGGGAGTGGCCCCATTTTTAGACTCCTTCTGAACTCGAGTAGAAACTGATACCAAAATTTTTGCACCTTCCTTATCAGTGGCAACTTCTGGTTTGGAAAGATTGACCCCACTATTAATAAATGTCTCCTCAATATTGGAGAAAGTTTCCTTTCCCAGACCTCCCATTCCTACCTCGTATCCTCTCATATCTTTCTCCCCCTCATCCATATTATGCTCCTCTGGCAAATTAAGTGCACTTGCCAATTGAGTACTGCTACCCTTGTTCCCTTCCTGAAATTGCTCCTGCATAAGAGCCTTTCCTTTTGGAACATCGTCACCTTCCCTCTGCCCTTTCTGCCATGGATTTTCTGAGAACTTTTATGCTCTATCTCCTCCACTACCATACCTCTTTTGGCTGTTTTTTTTATGGAAAACTACAACAGCACGGAGCCAAGGCCCATCACTATTGGCAGGTGCCAAAAATGGACGTAACTTTTGGACATGTTTAATAGCACCACATTTAAAACAGAAAGTTGGCAGCCTCTCATACTTGAACTGTAGCCATATTTGTTTGCCATCAAAATTTAAAAAGGTACCTCTAGACAAAGCTTTGGTGATGTCCACTTCTATCTTAATTCTCATGAACTTCCCTCATCCAATCCCCCATTGATCAGAAATAACATCTAATACTTTCCTAGCGCATTTCCCAATCTGCATTCCAATATCTGTTGTCATACATGCTAGAGGCATGTTGTGCACTTGCAGCCAGAAAACTTCCTAATAGAAAGGAGTGTCATTCAGAGATACATCACCCTCAAACTCCTGAAGACACACCAACCATCTATCAAAGGACCAGGGCCTTCCTTGAATGATCTTCTGTCGATCCTCTTCCTTTTGAAACTCTATCAAGAACTTGTTCTCTCCCATATCAGAGAATTCTAACCATCCTAATGTGTTCCAGATCTTTGACATAGTCATCTTGAAAGCTTCTCGGTTAACAACTTTGTCTGCAATGATCATGGCAAATAAACATGACCTTCCTCTTTCCTTAGCCTTGTGGAGGGTGGATGACTCCACCTTGAATTCTGAACTCTCCTGCTCTGTAAGTCTAAAACCTTCCCATTTCTTTGTTAATTCTTCAGCCATCATCACCTCTTCAGACAAGGAACCCCAGCCTAAGAGACTCTCCTCTATGATGAGAGAAAAAACCTCACCTCGCTAGGAAGGACCTGCTCGAGTCTTACAAAATTGAGGGGTTCATGTGTTTGATTCTCTAGGGAATATATATATATATATTTATTTGATTCAAGTACCGTTTGTTAGGGGTCATTCATTAATACAAAACTGACCACCGGATTGTCGTATATATCTTTGGAGTATGATGTCCTTTAATTTATTTATTATGAAGGCGGACTCAAACATGATACTGTAGTGCTAGCAGATTATCGCTCAAACATCGTCATGCGTATGATCATGAGGATAAAGTTTTCTCTTTCATCAAATTATGAGAGCTCGTTAGAGCTAGTTTGTTTTTCGTTTTATTTATTAATTAGCTTGATTACTTCTAGTTTAGCACAGATCATATCTAATTATACTGTTGATAAATTAATTAAAATATATTTTAATTCTACCTTGGATATAAATATATATATATATATATTCTTTTTAGTCTACATACAATTTTCAAATAGAAATTGTACATGCAAGTCCATACAATTATGTTTAAAAAAAATTTTAAAATTACAATAATATCTTTTTTAAAATGTTTTTTTCCCTTTTACTCCTATTTATCAATGGGACTTCACATGCAGTCCCCCACTCAAAATTGTAAATAGAATTTCTCTTTCTAATATGATCATTAGATTTTCTAATTAATTAACTAAGAATAATGCTACTATGACGCCGCTTCATTTTGTCTCCTCATATATTTAATTTTTTTTTAAATATTTTTATATTTTCTGATTAAAGAAGTGACTATTAGTATATTACTAATTTTTTTTATAATTTTTAAAAATATTTAAAAAAATGTTAAAAAAATATGAATAAGAAAATTAAAAAAGTAAATTTTGCCTAAGGGGCACGTCCATCAATCACTGCTGGGAGGCACCCTAGCAGGACTCATTAACTAATATCTCTAAAAGATTAGAATTCTACTTGATTATTATTTCTAATATGATTAGGATATAATTATATGATAGAATAAAAACCCATTATTCCAAAATATCAAAGGTGACCTACATTCAAAAAGTTAAAAACTGAATCCTACGGTCTATGTTATAATTAACATATAGTCAAGTAAATCAAAACTTGAACTTGATTATATATAATGTCTTGCTAGCTTGCTTTCAACGTCAGAGAATACTTTTAATGTCGAATTTTTGAAAGAAAATAAAATTGAGAACTCGTTCAATATTTGTAATGAAAATGTGTTTACTGATAACCTTAATCCTAAAGCAAGTCCGTTTGGGGGAGTTACAAGCTAGATTGCTCCTACTACAATCATATTTTCATTCTTTCTTAGGGCCAGTTTGGGGCCGCTTAGATGAGACACAGAATTTTCATCTGATTTCATTTCATCTCATCACATCTTATTCCTAAATATAACTCAAATACAAAATTTTCAAACTAATCCTTATAACTTTTTTAAACTTTCAAATAAAAAATAATTCTAACTTTTTCAAATCCTCAAACAAAAATAATATTATTACAATATTTTAACTTTACAATACTTTTTATTCAACTTTTTCTCCTTTCTTTCCCAAAACTTAAAATACTGATCAACTCAAACTATATCACTACTATTTACAAACTATCTTATTATTATTCATAGATCCGCTCCATGATCACATGATTAACCAAGTCTACAGAGGTCATTTGCTACCTTTCGTCACCTATTTCTTAATTCCATATATATATATATATATATATAAAACTAATTATTATCAACATATGATTAAAATTGTATCATTTTTAATTCCTTGTGCAGCTAATCGACTATCTAGCTCATTAATTAATGAGGTTTCTAACATGCTCAAATATTTTGGATTCAACCACTCAGCAAGGTTACTAACTTGCTATATATGACGACATGCATGATGTGCCATAAAATTTTCCCATCAGATAAATATAATTGTTCATAATTAATACAATACAAGTCACATAAAACATTAAAACTTATATATATCATTAATGTTGTACAATATTTTCTTATGTGTACGCTAGACTATTTGAAACTATATATATTATTTTCCATATATATTTATAATATCCAAAATTTATAACCATCGACCTAATATTTGCTCTTAATGCCTATATAGCTAACTCACCACATATAACAAAACTATTAATTGCATTACTCGGAGATATATATATCCACGAACTGTAATACCCTATACCTAGAGGGTCGGAGACTTTGTTCTTGTACCTAGAAATCAAGATAATTGGGTGAATTATCAACAACTTACTAAGTAGCATACCTATACCTGTGTGTAAACAAGAGTCAGTTACAGAATTCAAAAATAGACTGTCCTTAAAAATATAACAGTGACATTTTCATAAACATTTCATAAAATAGTACATATAAAAAAAAACCTAAGGCAGAAGCATAACTGAACAAAATCAAAAACAAAAACAGATGCCATATTTACTCCCTGATAAGGTTGTGCATGTCTACAGATAACCAAGCAGAGCGTAAATCGTTGTTTTATCACCAAAGTGAATGCACTCAAAACAGAGGCTATGTTTACCCTTGTGGTAGGTTTGTGCAATCTACTAATAGCCAAGTAGAACATAAATCACTCTGTCACCAAAATGGTTTGCACTCAATTAAAGGCCACTACTATTACCCATGGCAGAGTCGGAGGCCACTACTATTACCCGTGGGTGGGTTGGGGCCACTACTATTACACTTGGCAGAGTCGAAGGCAAATACTATCACTCATGGTAGGGCTTCAACCAAAGTAGAATATAAACTTATGCCTCATAATATTTTAGATGCAATATCATATCATAATAGAGTACTAAGTAGATAAATATCATATAATTGAATAAAAAATTTTAAACTTCATATTCACATGACATTTTATACAGCTGAGAAATAGAGTACATAAAATTGCTCATGTCTACACTAGTTGTAACACACAACCAAAAGCCTATCAAGAAAACCACGAGGGTAGTGGAGAATGGACCATATTAAAAGAATTATCATCTTTGTGGGTTTAAGGTATGAGAAGGTAAAAGGATCCAACTCTTATGGACAAAAGCTTAGAATGGGCCAGAGGTAAAGCCTATAAGATAAGGCCCAAATCCGAATGGGCCCAAAGACCAAATGAAAAGCCCAAATCTTGATGGGCCCAATGCTCAATTAGAGGCCCAACTCAAAGCCCAAAACCAAGCCTAGCCCAAAATACCAAACTTAGGGCCAAAGTTGCCCAAGTTTAAAAAAAAAAAAAAAAAACCCTCAGTGAGGCAGAGGAATAACCATATACAAGCAATCAAGACGCTAGGACTTATCTACGTAAATAAGGCAATTCCAACTAGTAAGACCCCGCAACCATCCAATACCAATGTCATTCCCGGCAAAATCCATGATCTTACTTTTAGCACATTGCTTTGCTAAAACATCAGCTACAATATTGGCTTTCTCTGTATATGTGATAAATGTGGTAGTTTAGAAACCGGAATAGAAATTGAATTTCTTCCCAAAAGTCCCACATATAACAGTAATTGCAAACACCAGATGTGATCCATCCCATAACTACTTTTGAATCCGACTCTACTAACAGATTTTGAATATCAAGCTATTGCGCCATTCTTAGACCATCCAATAAAGCACGTCCCTCTGCAACTGAATTAGTTGAGACACCATAGGAGTGTGCAAATCCCACCAAAGCACGAGCACGAGCATCGTAGATGATGCAGCCACCACCGAAAGGTCCTCGGTTACCGTTCGAACCACCATCAACATTAAGTTTGAACCATCCACTCCCTAGCTGGGACCAAGCTATTACTTTGGGAGGTTTATCTGTAAGAGGAATAAAAGGATCGTTAAGCTGCTTCAAAATGCTTTTGAAGAGATATCCACTAAGAAGCATTTCACAACTTGAACCACAGCCCCCAATTCAAGGCCACATCCTCCATACGTGGCGCACATCTTGAACACTAAAGATCCCAAGAAATTAAAATGGGAATAATGCCTCTACCCAAATCAGCTTGAGATGATTTTGATGCCCGAAGCCAGCAGACATTCACCACTCCTTACAAAGTATGTAATTGAGGAAGCCTAATAGCAAAGACATCAGCAAAATTATCCCACACTTTACGCGCCACCTCTCCTTCACACAACACATGATGAATAGTTTCAATCTGAGGAGAAAAACAACAATTACATTTGGAAACTATTGGAATACCGAGTTTCTTAATCAATTCATCCATAAGTAATGCTTCCTTCTGGGCTTTCCAACAAACAAAGGACATCTTTTTAGGAACATGCTTATGCCAAAGCCATTTCCTCCAAAGAAAAATATTTCCTCTACTACGAATAATCTCCCATGTAGATTTAGTGCTAAAAATCCCATCAGATTTTAGCACCCAGATGAGAATGCCCCTACCAGCTCTCAACTTCACTTATGATGAAAAACTTTTAATAACAATCACAACTGGAAAAATTTCACATAACCTACGTTCATCCCAAGTTCTACTCTGCCAAGATTCAAAGAAAAAAATTCAGAAATTAGTAAGACAAAATCAAAACAAAGAATCAAGTCAACTAGCCTATAATGACAACCCGCCATGAGACCCTTTCAAGGAAAATTTTAAGATTCTAACCTTGACCTCTTTTAATCAGACTAAGGATAATACTAAGTATTAAAAAATGTCATAATCTCATAAGGCATGTCCATGCCGTAAGCTTCATGACAAATTACTAACCAACACCAACTAAATACTTCCCTTACATGCCACCATGTTTCTTTGTCCAATTTGAATAGAGTTGTGTGCCATAAGCTTAGCCCTACCATCTCATCTATTTAGAAACTTGAGCCATGAAAAAGACAATGGATGACACACACACTCTTACACATCCACATGAAGTACACATCACAAGAGTTTAATTGGACCCAACACCTCTCACACCATCCAATAGACAAAGGTAGCACCTCTTTAAGTTATAATCTTCATCCCCAAGAAGAAAGAATGAAATATTCCAAATGGTCAGATTTCCCTTGGGCTCCATGAAGTCTTGGTCTAGAGATGGAAGGAACAAAGACAAAAGAAACCAAAAAGACCCTATTCGGCCCAATGACACCCTTGACATCAAAGTTGAGTTTTGCTTTCTTCCACTTGGCACCGAAGCTCCACCCTCTCAAACTAGGCTCTATATATGTTGTCTCAAGTGTGGGAGAAGTGTCTCAAGTTCCCTAATGCAATGTCAACATCCTTTCACCCCACTCCAAGTATCAATAGTGTAATTGGGTACCCCTAGAGTAATACCATTGGTTTGAGTCAAGGAATGGGAAGAAAAATTTTGAGATTTCATAGCGTTAATAGAGAATGTTGAAAAGGGGAATCAAATATGCAAAGAGGTCGTAGGATGAATCCCTAGCACACAAACAAAGAAGGAATTATAGCTCTAGTTGATAGCCTATTACAATGACGAGCTTTCTTCCAAACCACTTCCTATTTCCACACCATCGTCTTGATTCCCAAGCAATAATGAAGAAACCATGGCATTCAGCCATCACTTTACACCTAAACCTGGGTTTGACTCCAAAAGATTGGAGAGAGATTGAATGAAGCATTGATGAAGCCAAATGACTCTTCTTGGCAAGCACCAACAAATCCACTTCTCTTCTACCACCAAGTCACATGTCCCTCACCCTCATCTCCTTCTTATAGAAGGGAGGAATCAATTCTACATCTACAAGGTCTTAGAAACCAAACTATCTAAGAAAAACTAGTGGTTTAGACAATAGTTTTGAAAAAGATCAAGAATCTGAGTATGATCAAGCCAAGTTCGTGGGAACTTGCTCAATTCTAAAATTTCTTGCATCCCATGCCACACAATATCAGAAATTATTTTCATCCTAGGGTAGGCTTAAGACCATGTTGTGACGCCCCGACTCCCACGAATAAAAAGCCTCGGGAATCGTGACGTCAGGATGATGACAACCCGGTCATGCATCCCAACGACAAGTGTCAAGTGTATGCAACAAATAAACAGTGCACAAATAAAATACACAGCGGATAGTAATTAAGTCATCTAGTACTAGAATTTTAGTTTAATACAAATATCCAAAATACAAACCTCATAAAAACAAAGCCAAGGTCCCATAAATAATACAAGTCTGAAAATACAACACAGCACGAGTGATCCCAGATCACTCCTCTGGCGGAGCCAAATCCTCAGGCTCGGCATCTGCATTAACAACCACATAATCTGCAGTACCATGAAATGGTACTGTAGGTAAGTTATAACCTAACCAATCCTGAAATAAAAATACATTTAAGCATCTAATCATGCATGCCCATGATGCAGTATGCAAGAAATCCAACACACGCCAAAAATCACATTTGGCCCAAAAATATTTTCGATAAAACATTTTCACAATTTTCCCAGAAAATGGCCCAAAATCAATATCCATCATTTTCTCAAAAAATGACACAAAAACCAACTCACGCTATTTTCCTAGAAAATAGCCTTTTTCCAATTATCCATTAATCCATATGCACCATGGCCTCCCCTATGGACCATCCGCACGTCTTGGCTACTTCACGAGCGATGCCCAGTTCCGCACCTGGTGCGTTCGTGGCCAGGTCATCCTCTAGCCCCCGCTAGCAGAAGGGCCACGGAGTCGGTACGTCCAACGTCCGATCCCGTTGTCGCTCGGCGACAACCCAGAGGACGTCACTCAGTATATTCCGCTCCCGAGTGACCAGAAGAGCTCCACCGAGATAATGCCCCATCTCGGCTTAGGGTCGTGATACACACGCACCCACAAATCCAATCCACATGAAAACCCAATTTTCAAAATAACCACATGAACATGAATGCAATACACGAAAACCCAGTTTTCAATTTACAAACATGATCATGCGTGCATATGTAATGTATCAAACCACAACAATAAACCTCAATAACCAATTCCAGATCACAATATAACCGCTATCCAACAATCCAATCACAATAATCAACACCACAATATAACCAATATCCAACAACCCAATCACAATAATCAACACCACAAATACTCCGTACTCAACTATCTACTCCCGAACTCCTCGGACTCAATCCGGAATCCACCAGAACATAGTAAAAATAATTAGTGCATAAATATATTTAAATCTCAAAAGATTGTTTAGGAAATACTTACAGCACTTTAAAATATTTTAGGAGGCTCGCAGAGGTGCAAAAGGAGACTGGAAGGCAACACAGTAGTGTAAAAACACTGTGGCCGAATACACTGTAAACCCAAAATTCAACAGGGTCAAACGGAGACTTGAAATTGATAGGGTAGGCCCTATGAAGTGTGGTGAAGCTAATGGGGTCGAAGGTTGGCCGTGGGTGGCGGCCGAATGGGCAGTTTAAGGCCGAAAAACTCGATTCAGGTTTGGTGTTCATTGGGGCGGCTCCGACGACGGATTGGGGCCGGGGTTGGGTCTGTTAGGATGGAAAGAGGCCGGTGGTGAAGTGGTTAAGAGCTGGTGGCCGGACGGCGGCGAAACTCAACGGCTTCGCACGGCTCACGACGGCGGTGAAGTGAAGCTCACGGCTTCGCACGGCTCACGGCGGCGTTAGCCGGCCTGATATTGGGTGGGCTGACTCGCCGGCGCACGGGGAAGCCGGTGGTGCCGACAGTGTCGACCACGGGCGGCCGGAGGTGGCGCTTCATGGTAAATCGCCGATCGGAGCACAGTGGAGAGGAGAGAGAGAAAGGGTCAACGCACGTGGGAAAGGGAGGAAGAAAGAAGAAAAAGAGAAAAAAGGAAAAGAGAAGGGGAAAAAAAGAGACATCTAGTCTTTTCAACTTGGGTCCCGAAAAAATCCAACGAAAAAGATTTTAAAACTGAAAGCTAAATAAAATAATCCAAACGCGGTGAAATATTTAAATAAAACAATAACTATTTTAAAACTCATAAACCAACCCATTTAAATTAAAGATCATTTTAAATGCCAATACAATAAATAAAATCAAGAAAACACCATAAAAATTAATTTTCACAATTTAAAATATTATAAAATAATATGTAAAACTCCCATAAATTTAAAACAAGAGAATAAATTTTTAAACAAATTAAAATAATCCTTCTTTAAAAATACACTAAAATACGAGGTGTTACACATGTAGCTTTGCATAGTAAAACATAGAGAGATCTTCATCCTAACCCTTAGCTGAAACCACCATGGTTGGAACAAGGGCGAGTTGTTGAGTAAACCATGGTAAGAGATGTTTCTTGAGTGATCTTCTTCCTCTTATGAAGCCTATAATTAGACCCCCTCCTACCTTACTTCACCTCAACA